>CM067311.1:13712025-14089832 GCA_034231615.1 Meghimatium bilineatum | reverse complement strand
CACAGGCAATTGTGCATCCGGACCGTTCAGAAAGCAATGGCAACCTACTGAACGTATTAATATTGCCTACAGAATCACCACAGCCAACAAATGGTGGGTTGATAGCTACGTCCTGGATAGGATATGCTACCAATACTGTAGGAAGTGACTAAGGTGGCTTTGGGGTGTAGTTGCAGTCCCGTCTCATATATTGTTAAAGTGACATAGAAGCCATGCGGAAGTTGGATGTGTCATACCAAAAGGAGCAAATATTGCAGATAAGCAGTAAACCATGATACAATGCATTCCGTTCTCTGGACTTCATGCTGCAGCAGAATAAGAACAGGCGGGCAAGAGGAAGAAGGTTCATTGCTCAGAGAGAGAGAGAGAGAGAGAGAGAGAGAGAGAGACTGCTGATCTAGCTACTCCTGCAAGACGAAAACGGCCATATATGCCTCTCGGTAAGGCACTTGATGATAGTTATGTCTGAAAAGATCACACACACAGTCATACACATGTATGAATCTATATGTTAGCATGAATCTATACCCCCACATCATCACAAAAATGATCCCCTGCACCATAAAGGTAGCTGCCGATATCAAACGCCCACAGAACAATCTATAATATATATATATATATATATATATATATTATATATATATATATATATATATATATATATATATATATATATATATATACTATATATATATATATATATATATATATATATATATATATATATATATATATATAAAGGGTTCAAAAGTCGTTGAGGATTGACTTCACTGTACTCGGTTTCCTATGTGTACTCCGTCACTCTCAACAAAGCGGCACGCTGCCTGCCGAAAGTACTACTCACAGCAAGTAACTCCGTAGCTTCAAGTGATAATCCACAGGGATCTCCGAAAAACTCACTTTGTAAACAAGACGACACGAGCCGGATTCGAACTCATGACCTTTTGAACACAGAGCGAACAGTTTAGGAGATCCAACGAACAGCTAAAGAACTACGCTAGGGGAGATCCCCGTATACATATATACACATATTGGACAAATAACATACACACACACACACATTACCTTGAAATGAAACTTGCAGTAATGAACTACCCCAGCACTATTCACAAGCTTAAACGTGTGGCTACCGTAGCCATTCATATGACGGTAACCGTCAGGTGTACCCCTGTCTGAGAATAAGAACAACACCTGGTGAGTTGTCTCTGGTCTTTGAGAGATGAAATCCCAGAACATGTCAGGATCCTGTGTAGAAACAAGAGATATCATACAGATATTGCGTACAGGTAACGCATATATATATATATATATGATATATATCATCAGGTGCCATGCCGGCTGGCGTAGACGGTCATGGCATTCCACAGCTCTCTGTCCACAGTATTATGTATAAAAGTCGTTGTTTCCCTGCCGTGCCAGGTTGTCAAACTGTCTAATATTTTCTCACGTTGTCGCCCTCTGTCTCTGCTGCCTTCAATTTTGCCTGTTGTGACTATGTTCACTAAACCTGCCTGTCTCATGAAGTGGCCACAAAAAGATGATTGCCTTTTTCTTATATTGTTGATTAAGGTCCGTTTCACATTGGATTCTTTCAACACCTCAACATAAATTTTTCTGGCAGTACATGGTATTCTCAGCATTCTTCTGTAGAACCACATCTCTGTTGTCTCTAATCTCCCACTTTCCAGTCTGTTTATTGTCCAAGACTCGCTTCCATATGTTAGTATAGGGTTTATATAGCACTGCATATATATATAAATATATAAATATATATATATATACATATATAGCGTATAGAGCTGACGTTGGCAATATACGGCCCGCGAGCCACATCCGACCGACCAAGCAAATTCATTGGCCCGCCAGACTTATCTAATAGAATAATATATGTTATTCCCATAGCTCACAGAACACTAATAGGAGCTCCAAAAGACTAATTAAAAAAACATTTTGGCCACATTCCACACAAAAAAAGCTCATCTGGCCCTTCGAAACATTTGCCACCTCTGAGCTATATGCAAAATTGAAACATTTGCCACATGTGAGCTATATGCAAAGTTGAAACATTTGCTGCCTATATATGCAAAGTTGGTCATCTAACACAACAATCTCAATGCTTTTATGCAATATAAGTTTTGATCTAATATGTCTGCATTCATATTAACTCCTTATCGAGATATAGACGCTGAAATTGCAACTTAGACACAACTAATGTGCCGTTACGCTAATAAATTATCCATTTAATTGTGACTTCCAATTACTTTATGTTGGCATTAACTCTCTCAACACGTAATTATACCCGGGGCTTAGACGTAATTAATTTTATGCTAACTTTTTGGACCCCATCATGATTCAGGCGCAAGCTTCCTGAAGACAAAGTATTAGCTATGGAAAATCATTTAAGGTATCAAAAGAAAGATAATTGAATGTGAAATTCTTATACAATATAAACATATAAGAATTGTAAGAACAATAATACTTGTCATTTACGAACAAAACAAGGCAATTTGGAGGGTATATATGGAGCCTAATTATAACGGGTTTACGTCCTTAAAGGGTGCCGTCTTTGTCCCGTTATAACGGGCTTACATATGAATTGAGTTAAAAAACAAACCTAAGAGATACAGATTTAGTAAGCGATGTTTATCAATCTCGTGCAGAAGGTTCACTGCATCAGAAGGTTCACTGTATCAAAAGGTTCACTGCATCAGAAGGTTCACAGAAGATACCGCTTCAGTAACCAGAATTAGAGTGGCGTTTACATGTTAAAACAAAACGAATTTTCTTGTTTCTGTGTGATTTTATCCCTTCTTTTGGGGCTTGTTTCTTAGAACTGAATGATGTGTTCTAGCTTCCTAAGGTTACGGGAGTTTGAACCCCCAAATACGTCTAACAGATTCACTGTACCAAACACTTTGTGCTTTTCTTTGTGTGTGTTTTTTTCTTCTTCATGTTGTGTTGCCTTTGCATCATGATTATTTCTTGGACCGCTGCTTCTCAATCGCAGGGCCATGGCAATTAATCCTTTTACTAATACAATACAGAAGAATTAAATATTTTTTAACACGTTCTGAGACAGGGCGCAACATTTCTATCAGACCGCAAGGGCTGCTAAAGCATTAAAAAACAAGGGAATTATAAAGATAATTTTAGCTTATAGAATATGTTTATTATATAGAATATGTTTATTATATAGAATATGTTTATTATATAGAATATGTTTATTATAAAGAATATGTTTAGTTTATAGAATATGTTTAGTTTATAGAATATGTTTAGTTTATAGAATATGTTTAGTTTATAGAATATGTTTAGTTTATAGAATATGTTTAGTTTATAGAATATGTTTAGTTTATAGAATATGTTTAGTTTATAGTTTAGTTTATAGAATATGTTTATTATATAGAATATGTTTATTATATTGAATATGTTTATTATATAGAATGTGTTTATTATATAGAATGTGTTTATTATATTGAATATGTTTATTATATAGAATATGTTTATTATATTGAATATGTTTATTATATAGAATATGTTTGAACCACTGGTCTTATGATTTTCACTTTACCTGACTGCGGTTTCACAACAGTTGGAAATAATTGTCTTAGACTAACCAGTGCATCGACAAAATTTTAGTTTGCAGATAAACTACATAGAAACAGACTACTCTGTGATTGTTTTTTCTAAATCTATAATAGATTATAACTGCAGCAAAACTTTAATCCGACTTGAGAAAATAGGAGTGGCTGTGATAATAACTGGAAACACAAATGAAGGCACTTATATAGTATGAATCCGTGTGCCTCTGGATCATCAACCAACGTTTTGACAAAAAGACCTATATGAAGAACACAACAGTACACGACAAGTACGTGACGGAGGTGTCAACAATGTTATAACAGAGATATAAGGATACCTTATGTTCTTTGGTTTCTTATGTGCCTTTTTTGTCTTCGGTTATTAGCAAAACTTCATTACCGAGTTTTTAATTTTCTATTGTGTTATTTCAGAATTATTCAATTCTGTTGCATGTACTGCACTATTCAGAATATTATGTAATTATTATTTTCTGTCAAAATTTAGTTCCTTCATTAGACTACTCTTACGATTCGCCGCAGACGTATGTGTCGGACTATTGACGTAGATTAAAAGGCGACTCAACGCATTTCCATTGTCTGGACTACATCCTGCTGGATATCTAGTAGGACCATTGTCCAGCTACAAGAGAGACCCATTGGAAATTTGAATTTGAACGCTGAAAAAGAAGTACACTTACAACTACCGAACATATACAGGAGATTCATGACATGGAAGGAAAGTAACCCATAGCATTTATTAATGCCGTAGGGGTGTGAGATGTTAGCTATCTCACATTTCAGAAGCTCTGCAAATGAGGGCGGTAGCCATCTCCTCTCCCTCGCAGTCTTTACTTCCCGGATTAATCCGGTACCCATTTAAGACTGAGTCGACCTGGGAGCCGTTGCGATCTGAAAAACATTTTCGTCTCAACTGGGGGAATGAACCCAGAACCACTCATATGCGAAGCCAGTGCGCTAACCACTGCGCTACACGACTCCCTTCATGACATACAAGTCACACAAACAACAAAGATAGTGAACTAGACTAGTAGTTTTCAACTTTTTATCATCAGTGGTCCACCTTCAGGTCACAATAGTTTTAGTGGCATCAGTAAGTCTTAAAACAAAACGTGTTTCAATATGTATCAATGCTTAATATTATTTATCATGAGATACCATCTACATAATTTTAGAAAGATAAAGTTTTGTGCAACTAGCCATATCTCGATTGTCCATCTCGAGTGCCCCCTCAATTGTCCATTTTTAGTGGATCCCATCAAAATGCTACGGTCAGCTGTAGACCAATGCGGTTTATGTTTAGAACCACTGAACTTATTATACAAAAACATGTACGCACAAAGAAATGTCTCCTACCTTCAGATGAGTAGTTGGGTTGCGTTTCTGTGTGTGAATGAAGCTTGGAAACTGAAAATCAACATAATAGATAAGAAACGTGTAATCTACAATCTCTACATTTAAGACAAGTCTACAAAATAATATCTACATTATATACATAATTACAGATCTACATAAATATTCAATTCAAGAATGGAGACAAGTGCGGCTGAAACTGTTTTTCTGTAGGATGTGTAAAACAGAGTGCCCTTGAATTTCTTAATGACTCAGTTGTTGCGCCTCGATGAAGGCCCTATCCTGACAAATGGATCGCTGCTGCCTTGCTTCAGAACGGTGTTCCGCCAATGTATTGCCGAGGCCCGAAAAGGGAGCAAAGAATAGCAACACTGTATACCTTCCACGCATGTCGTAAAAGGCGACTAAGGAGGTTATGGGATGTAGTTGGCTGCCCCATCCCATATAGGGTCAGTGACCCAAAGCCATGCTGAAGTCGGATGTATCAGGCCTAAAGGCGCAGATATCGCAGCAATGCTGTAAACCATGACACAACGCATGCCGTTCTCTGGACTACATCCTGCTAATCTGCAGGAGTTTGAGAACGAACGCAGAAGAAGAAGAACAAGAACGGTGTTCTTCAATGTGTTGGCCATGGGCACTGATAATCATAAGACATGTAACTCAACAGGAGTCACCGCTGTTCCCAGTTATTTAATGTGTATACAGTACAAATTACATGCAAACAGATAACAAGGACTGGTAGTAGTATGTAGTGCGATGACCAAAGTCTACTGTATAGGCAGGGACAAATAAAAAAACGTTCGTCAAGAAGGTTCATAGTGGGATAGTCCGTATAGGGGAGAAGTGCAGGGAAAAATAGTTGTGAATCCATCGAATCCAGATTTAGCGTGGTTTTCCCTCATTAAGTTCTTGGTAGATGATCCCATGCCATTCATTACTTCCTGCCGTGGTACCTTGACATAACCAGAAATATTTGGAAGTGCTTTTTGAGAGAACATATGTTTTCGGGAATATGTTCACCACATCATTTTAACTGCAGGCAAAGCTCTTGCAGCGATATAAATTATGGCTGCTACTCAATGTCAACAGCCATTCATATTTCTTATATACCAGGGTCTGGTTGTTGCTGTTATAAAATTTGACTAGCAGTTCTTACGCTCAGCCAGACGCAAACTGAAAGATTGGGTAAGATCCAGAATGAGGCGATGCGCATCATACTTGGATGTAGTGGAGATACCTCTGTACTAGTTACGCTATTCTTACTCGACTGTCCAATTACAGAGCATATAATACAGTTATGCGGAACACGAACCTACCTCCAAATCACACCTGACAAAGAACACCCACTGCATTCTCAAGTTGGAACGAGAATGGAAGAGGACAGTCAAGGGGAGAGTAAACGAAGGACGGCATACAAGGTGTGTGTATGTTAGAAGACGTGACATCTGGTGCGGAATGGGTTATTGCTCCAGTGGATTGCAAGATTTCCTTCTGCGTGATGATAACTTGTCAACATTCAATGCAAATGTTGGTAGTCTATTCCTGTGGATTCTCAGGTGAGGCATGCCCATCGGCAATTCCATAGAAACTGACATGATTATTTAAACAGTTGTTAAACATGTACCTAGTGATTACCTTTATGCCGCACAGTGTAGCGAACACGGTGGAGAGTGACACATTTGCTGCTACTAGATGCACGATGACTATGCAGACTATGGCAGTAACAAAGACCTTGAGCTGAATACGTACATAGAGGGCAAAGCATGTCTGCGTCCTCATTGACTCAATGAGCGTCATCAGATAAATAGAAATGGATTTCATACGAGAACAGTGAAGGTAAGGCAGTCGTAAAGTCGAAGTTGTAGTGTCACATTCATTTGTGTACCTGGTCATGTGGGTGTTCTAAACAAAGAGAGATTTGATCGGATGGCTTGCACTGTTACTGTATCTGGCCGTAGGCTAATGGGTCGTGTGACACATTTAACTCTCCGAGAGACAACACGGACAAATGAAACTAATGAGTGTAAAGATTCCTTTTCCATGTCCAGAATAAAATAACTAGATTAAAATGTGGTGTTGCCTGAAATTAGAACTATTGTGCACATAGAAAAACATTTATTAACCAACAAGAACTACCAGTCTATATATCTGTAATGGTGGATACATTCTAAAAATGTATAGCACATTTGGACGTGCCCGGGATGAAATTATGATGATCCGAGGACTAACAAACTACATACAGAACTAAATAAACGAAACGACGCACACACCACGTACATAGAACATTATCAGAATCATTAAGATCGGTACGCGATGTGCAGTCAGTGCTCATAACAGTGTACTTGTGCAATGTGTATCTTTGCCTGTTGTATAACTAATAATTTCTATTACAACAGTATAATGTGTTCGAGTACTATCGTGCTGTACTCACCAGGATTGGATCTCGAATGAAAAATATGGGCGTGTTGTTGCCCACGAGGTCATAATTGCCTTCCTCGGTGTAAAACTTGATGGCAAATCCTCGGGGATCTCTTGCTGTGTCTGCAGACCCGCTCTCTCCACCTGTAAAAGTGCTAAACCTATCAGCATTTTAATGATCTTTGTATTTTGTAAACGTGTGTATGCAATGAGAAAAAGAGACACGAAATAGCAAGAGACAAATTCTTCCCTGTTTCTTTACTTCCCTGTTACTTTACTTCCCTGTTACTTTACAATATGAGATAAGGACAGTGATTTATTTAGATAATTTAACATGATCATTAGGTAGGATATCTTGCACGAGATGGATCAGTCATCATAACTTGCACGAGATGGATCAGTCATCATAACTTGCACGAGATGGATCAGTCATCATAACTTGCACGAGATGGATCAGTCATCATAACTTGCACGAGATGGATCAGTCATCATAACTTGCACGAGATGGATCAGTCATCATAACTTGCACGAGATGGATCAGTCATCATAACTTGCACGAGATGGATCAGTCATCATAACTTGCACGAGATGGATCAGTCATTATTTCCAGCACGAGATGGATCAGTCATCATAACTTGCACGAGATGGCGCAGTAATTATATCCTACACAAGTAATTATATCATTTCGAAACCCTTGCCTACAATGAGTTAATTCACCTGTTTCTGTGAGGTGACATGCTCAGGTGGTCTTTGCTATCTTGCGCCCATCACTTTCCTGACCTACCACATTTGTGTGTGTGCTATCCATGTGCAATCTCCACTATTATGGGCTTTGTCTATGCTTTCTCATCCCTTGATAATGCTGAAATGTTGTTATGTTTTAAAGAGGACTTTTTTGCGTAGCCAGTTTTACGCATATTCATCTCGCAAGGACGGCCTCATAATTCATTTATTTGAACTACAATATCCTGAAAATTCTTCCGTAGCATTTTGTTTCAAATTCAATTATTTTATTTTAAACTATTAGTTATTTTCAATATATAAATATTTTACGAACCCTAACTCTTCTTCCTCAGCGTTCATTCTAAAATTCCCTCTAGATTGCTCTTGTAGCAGGACCATAGTACTACTAGATTTCTAGCAGGGTGTAGTCCAGAGAATTGAAATGCGCTGTGTCACCGTTTTATTTGCGCTATGGCCTGACACGTCCGTCTTAGGAGAAATATTTTATATAAAAAAGTTCATTTATGTGATTTGATATCTATATTGACGTAAATATCGTATGCCAAGTAGTCAGAATGATTTGAAGTTATCTGCCGACTGTTTATTTTACACTGTATATACTTCAGACACTATTTTATTATTAATTTTCTATTTCTTGTGTGTAAGGAGTCACAAAATTTCTTTCAATTACAGTGTTAGTAAGCTCATTCAATACAACACAATATATATATACATATATATATGTATATATATATATGAACAACACACATACCGCCGAAGACGGATGTATCGGGCCATTGGCGCAAATATAACGGCGACACAACGCATTTCCATTCTCTGGACTACATTCTGCTGGAAATCTAGTAGGACATGTCCTGCTACAAGAGAATTCAGCAGGAGCTTGAGAATGTACGCTGAAGAAGAAGAACAACACACAGAACCTCTACATCTTTGGGTTTCGATATGTAAAACGTCGATCGCTCTAATCAACTTGCTATTTTATTGGTGAACTCGTTGTTTTAAACCCCATCCCCCAGCCCCGAAAAAATTTTTACAAACATGCGTATTTAAGCTAGTAACATATAATTATACTAAAGAAACAGTGAGATGAACAGAAGATGAATATACAGGCAGTCTAACGGACAAACAGGCAGGCAGATACATGGATGGATGGATGGATGGATGTATGGACGGAAGGACGGACCGACCGCTGACCGACAGACAGATAGACAGATACATAGAAAATGAATGAATGGATAGATGATGGATGGATAAATAGATGAAGGAAGGATAGATAGATGATTGAATGATTGATGGATGGATGAATATAACAAGAACTTACCAACAGTTGAGAATCTGAGAAGAACTGGCGTCTTTTTGCCAATTTGGTTGAACACCGCAGCCTTGGTGTATTTGCTAATATCGTGAGTCACCTCAAACTCACCGAATGCTCCTGTAGAGTACAAGGCCATACATTAACTTTGTCACTCGCTAAGAATTCACTTTTCCTATAACATGTTTATAATTCAGCCATGGAAAAGGGGGGGGGGGGGTAGTTCTAAGTCTCCCTTTTTAACGACTTTCTAAGAGATGAAGTGTCAATAAGCGAACTGTGCACGACGCAAACGCCCACAACAAACATAGTTTGTGTGATGTTGTCGAGAATTTTGCTTCACATTTAAATGTCTATCATCAAAGTGTCAGTATTTCTTCTGAAAATGTAAAGATGTTTTCAGAACCAAGGAAGTATGACCTGAACACACGTATTTCTTATATCATTCAGTGGAGTTTAGCTGTCGACATCAGTTGTATAACTTCGCAACAACGCCTTACTATCGAGGATGGTGTTGTCTAGAGGCTAGGCTCTTAACCTGGATCCGTATGGGGTCCATTTTTGCATTCCGCGAAGACTTGAAGAAATATTATGATCATTTACATTTACAATGAAAACAGATAAACATATTAATATATTTGCTATTGCTTTATTATTTATTCGTTTGTTCTTCTTCTTCTGCGATCAATTGTTAAAAATCCAGGTTAATATTGGTTATGTATAGAGAAGTTTTTTTTTTAAATATCATCCTGGGTGTTTCCCACAGCTTGTGTAGAGAAGCTCGTTGGCCAGATTTCTGTTCTGTGAACAGCGAAACTGGGACAATCCTGTAGTATGTAAATGGTGTCTCAATTCTTGGACATCTTCAAATATGAACTGTTTTGGGAGTCTGTGGCAGAAAAAAATATGTAAAGGTGATCCACAACAACATAACGTTTAAGAACTGCTGGTCTGGAGTGTTGATTCTTAACTGTTTCGCGGCCGTGGTATACGTTCAATTAGACTTAGTTCCAGAAAAGACGGACCGAAAATAAAAACTCTCCAACATTTTTGAATGCTAATTTTACACTTATCAATTGAAATCTTGTGACAGAATCATTTATTTTAGTAGAATTTGTCCTTAAAATTTCACAGTTTGCTTTCTATGTCCCTTCTCCCTTATTAAATCCCAATTTCTCTCTTCATGGTTGCTAGAACGACGCCGGGATCTTCTTGTGGGCCATATGAATACGGTTGAGAATAACTGCTACATTTGATTCCTAATCCCTTAAATTTTTTTATATCTTTCAATTGTTTGCGTTCGTTCTCAAACTCCTACCAGACTTCCCTTTGAGCAGGTAAATGTTCCTACCAGACTTCCCTTAGAGCAGGTCAATTGTCCTACCAAACCTCTCTTAGAGCAGGTCAATTGCCCTACTAGACATTCTTTAGAGTAGTGACCTACTCTAAGGAATGTCTGGTAGGACAATAGACCTACAATTGCGCTAAGTTCTAATAGACTTCCTTTAGAGAAGGTCAATGGTCCTACCAGACTTCCCTTAGAGAAGGTGAATGGTCCTACCAGACTTCCCTTAAAGAAGGTCAATGGTCCTAGATTCCCAGCAAGTTGTCAAAGCAAATTTCCAGCTATCTATCTATGCAATCCAATACGAAAATGCGCTGTGTCGCCGTTTTATTTGCGTCAATAGTTCGACACATCAGACTTCGGTTGCTATCCATATTAAAGAACATAACAAGTACAGCTAGCTTCATGTATCCAAGTAGGTATGTAGGTAGTTAATGAGTTTGCCTCTTTTGGAGAGGCGTGATCCTTTCAACCAGCCGACAACGAAGTCCATTTAGGTTATATCAGGACACACTACCATAAAATATAGAGGTAAATAACACCCCAAGGTTTTTAATTATCCCAGTGGGACAACAAAGCAGGAAATTGTGTGATATCAGGACTCACAAAATAAAAACTTAAACTGCTGCCAAACTGCGAAACAATCTATTATTTACTCCAAAATCTAGAAACTGCCTCTACAAAGCATATTTTTTAAACTTGGTATCGGCTTCAAATCAGCGATCGAATAAATCATCATTATCCACATTTCCAAGTACTTTCATTTCTGGAATTCGCAGCTTGAAACTTATTTATAACAATGATGTTCCAATGGTGATTTAAATGAACATATCCTTTCTCTAATTTGAAATATATTATAATTACCTTAATCGTATGCCGAGATTATGTATCAACCTGTTCCCTTGACATATATTATAATTACCCTAATCGTATGCCGAGATTATGTACCTACCTGTTCCCTTGACATATATTATAATTACCCTAATCGTATGCCGGGATTATGTACCTACCTGTTCCCTTGACATATATTATAATTACCCTAATCGTATACCGAGATTATGTACCAACCTGCTCCCTTAGCGTGTACAACTCTCTCAGGGATCCTCTCTCTGTCGAAATGAGCCATCTCATCCAGAAACACAAAATCTTGTAGCAATGCATTGCCTCGTTCACCAGCAGTGAGCGTGGCAGTCTTTGAACCCACACCGGCTCCAGATCCTACTGTTAATGTAGCAGGTGACTGAGAAAGAAGACATTATTGTAAGATTAAATTAATAACAAGCAGAAATCGAGAAATTCTATTGAAAAACAAAGACTTCACAAGATTTCAACATCATACATCCAGAAGACACAACTACTAGCAATATGAAACAAAAAGATGATAATCTGCTTCCAAATGTCAAGACTCAACAATATAAAATAATAACACAGTAGAAATCCGATTATCTAACTCCCAATTAATTTGAATAACCAATTATCCGAATCGAATTTGAGTGAAATAATTTTAGAGCCGGAGCGTTAGCGTACGCGACAAAGAGGCCCCACGGCCGTGCGCACGTGCCGTTACTATGTAGTTTATTTGGAATACATAGTTGCTTACATATTACTGTACTTTTATCAATAAAACCCCGTTCATTTCAATGTATGATTGTATGTATGTACACTGTTTTCCTTCATTCCTAAGCTATATCCAATTATCCAAATGTTCGATTGTCTGAATCGGCCCGATCCCCAATTACTTCGGATAATTGAATTTCTACTGTATACGCAAATTTTGTGTTTACATTTAAATAATATATTCAACACATTTTATTATTGCATAAATTAGTGCATTATTGACCTCAACTTTTCGTCAATTTAGAATGGAAACTGCGCAATCAGCCCTTCGTGCATATATTAGCAGAAGACCGAATACAAGGAACAAGGAAGGCCAAATATTAGATGGACAGAGAAAAATTAAAGAAATATTAAATAGACACGGCCAATGCAGCCCAAAGGACAAAGACAACAAAAAAACGGAATTCCTCCACGACGTTTAACGGCACAGGTGTAATTAGCAAAAGACAGACAGATAGACAGATAGACAGACAGAGAGATAGACAGACAGACAGACAGACAGACAGACAGACAGACAGATAGGCAAGAAGACAGAAAGAGCTGGCAGATAGACAGATAGATAGACATGTGCACATATAAACTGTACACACGTTCTTTGCACTGAATCTGTGGTTAATTCATTGTGTGAATATATTCAGGTAGTACTTGAAAATTAATATTGAGTGTGATCCGTAACCAAAGATTTAATTGGAGAATATATTCTTCAGCACTACTTTGGAAACATATCAAGTTATACGATTTGTAAGGCAGACATTGACGTACGGACTCTATATACATCTGCTTGTACCTGGATGTGTCTTTGTGAATGATTTAGTGCGTATGTGTGCGGCGTTATGTGCGTGTTTGTTAGTCGATTTTTGTACCAGCTAGGGCATGGAACGCTCAAACATTTAATGGTTGTGACATGGGTACAATAAATAACAAACAGATAACAATAATGATATTCACTTTTGTTAAGGGTGTCATCTCCCTGGTATAGTGGTTATGCACTTCGCTTTGTGCTCAAGAGGTCGAGGGTTCATATCCTAGTCACGTCGTCCTAATCTGTGAATCGTTTGGATCCCTGGGGATTATTGGTGGAACCTACGGAGTTACGTGCTGTCAATCTTCTACACTTTTTCAGCCTTTCAACTTATTTTTTTTTACTGTGGCACACTCCACTTTGTCGGATGTCTTCCCTTCTGACACTTTGGTTATTATTTTATTTACAAATCAATACAGTTGAGAAAATATTGATGGAATAATGGTTTTTTTGTGTTGTTCGTCCATCACAAGTGATGATGACCATTTGTTACATCCACTTTTGAAAATTCAATTTTAGTTATGTCCTTTATTATGAGTTCGTAGATGGCTAATGAGCCCTATTCGAGCTGTAAATGTCCTTGGACAGTTTGGACATGGAATGACGACTGTAGACGGATCTTGGTCTATCCGTGACTTTCTTGCTGCTCTCCGCAGTTGAGCTGCTGCATTTCTCTTCTTTTCACAAGATGATGCGCTCTTTTTTATTTTAGAACGCCATGTAGATCTATTTTGTGCAAGTTCTTCCCATGTATCGTGGTCTATTTCAAAGGCTTTCAGTGAGTTAAAATTACCCTAATCGTATGCCGAGTAATCTTGGAATAATGTAACGAACAACAGAGTAGCCATAAATGAAAAATATAGCTTCAATTAAGGACACGAGTATATAAATCAGGATTGGGAAAAATTACGACATTACGAGGGCCAAATCGAGCCAGTTAAGCCATTATTTACAGGCCTGCAAAGCAGTTAGTACGTGTGTCCATTTCAACATGTATTTATTATTTAGTACGTGTACCCATCTCAACATAATTTAAAACGTAAAAAGTTCAGGAAATATTATTTGAAACTTCAAAACAATTTTCTTCTAAAACAAAGAGAAAACAAGATTGCTGACCCAGTCCCACACAGAAAATGCTGTAATCAGCCTATACCACAAAAATGTTGTCATAAATTTAACAAGGGAAGTATTTATTTAGATATGTATTTGTTAATTTTATTTCTAACACTTTCTCCCAGATTTACATTGTCTATTATCCTGTCTCAACATGTAGTTTACACTATTTAGTACGTGTACCCATCTCAACATTTAGCTTACATTATTTAGTACGTATACCCATCTCAACATGTAGTTTACACTATTTAGTAAGTATACCCATCTCAACATGTAGCTTACATTATTTAGTACGTGTACCCATCTCAACATTTAGCTTACATTATTTAGTACGTGTACCCATCTCAACATGTAGTTTACACTATTTAGTACCTATACCCATCTCAACATGTAGCTTACATTATTTAGTACGTGTTCCCATCTCAACATTTAGCTTACATTATTTAGTACGTGTACCCATCTCAACATGTAGCTTACATTATTTAGTACGTGTACCCATCTCAACATTTAGCTTACATTATTTAGTACGTGTACCCATCTCAACATGTAGCTTACATTATTTAGTACGTGTACCCATCTCAACATGTAGCTTACATTTAGTACGTGTACCCATCTCAACATGTAGCTTACATTATTTAGTACATGTACCCATCTCAACATGTAGCTTACATTATTTAGTACGTGTACACATCTCAACATTTAGCTTATATTATTTAGTACGTGTGCCCATCTCAACATTTACCTTACATTATTTAGTACGTGTGCCCATCTCAACATTTACCTTACATTATTTAGTACGTGTACCCATCTCAACATTTAGCTTACATTATTTAGTACGTGTACCCATCTCAACATTTAGCTTACATTATTTAGTACGTGTACCCATCTCAACATTTAGCTTACATTATTTAGTACGTGTACCCATCTCAACATTTAGCTTACATTATTTAGTACGTGTACCCATCTCAACATTTAGCTTACATTATTTAGTACGTGTACCCATCTCAACATTTAGCTTATAATAATTATTTTGTATTCTTTTTCCATCTGATTCTCTTTAGGGATCGTAGATCACTACACACTTTTTTTTAAATGAGTTTTGTTAAATTCTCTTTCCATTCTTTGTGTTTATTGTTATCTTGATAATGATCTTGTTGTCGATACGTTAATACTATAAGAAACGTTGATGATATATCGTATTTGTAAATCTGAATTTTAACAATTTTCTGTTATTTTTAAAATTTCCCACACTGTAGGCAGTTTTACTGTAAGATTACTTCCATGCTAGTATTACGCCCATCTACCCTTATTCATTAGACATGCATAACAGAAACGAATGACATTTCTACAGTAGAAGTCTCTTACAAATTATGCTTTTAACTAAATTTTGTGTGTTTTCCATTAGTGCTGCAAGCTATTTGTCTGGTTTCGTTGTATAACTGCAAGGGTTGTTATACCACGTTTATTTGATTAAATCTCAATCCCTTGACTGAGTAAACATCTGACGCATCGTAACCGACAACTCTCATAGCTTACATAAGCACTTCATAAATGTTAATATTTGAACAATAAATAGAAAAAAAATGTGGCTAAGGTTCGTGTACTATACCTATTTGGGATCAAAGATCAACAATGCCGTCTACCGTGCCATACTTCGATCACAGGTGGTCCCAACATGGCGTCTACAAACAATTTCTAAAGTACATAACTTTTGCTTCTACCTTGAAATAATTAAACCACAGGTTCCTAAGCTGACACCGATAATGAATAGATCATTGTAGAATGTAAGATAGTACTCTCAGTCTTCTAGATGATGATTATCAATAAGACATATGAGATTATATACAGATTATCAATAAGACATATGAGATTATATACAGATTATCAATAAGACATATGAGATTATATACAGATTATCAATAAGACATATGAGATTATATACAGATTATCGATAAGACATATGAGATTATATACAGATTATCGATAAGACATATGAGATTATATACAGATTATCAATAAGACATATGAGATTATATACAGATTATCGATAAGACATATGAGATTATATACAGATTATCAATAAGACATATGAGATTATATACAGATGGGTCTGCAGAGAACGCATTGGAAAATGGAGGAGCAAGAATGTGCATACAGTACCTGGACAGTGTTAAGATACAATAACATTCCCAACGGGGAAATTCGGTCCTATTTACTATACATAAATCCAGGCAACGAAGTTGGCAAGCAAGAAAATGTTGATCGCCAATCGTGGCCCACATCTTGCGGTATTCCTGACAGGGGCAAGTTCAGCCCTCTAGTCCGGAACGCAACCAGACCTGCAAATACTACTAATCTAACCCAGCGGGAAGCGCAAAGTTGCTTCACAGTGGATACTATCGTATTGAATACCTGACAACGAGAAAGCAGGTCGTTTGGCTAAGGAGGGTGCCGATGATGTGCATATAGCGTACCATAAAAAGAAATAGAGGATCAAGGCAATTAGAAAGTCAGCACCAACACAAGATGACTACCAATTTATGAACAGACCAGATCATGTTATCATTTTGAGTCTCAGGAAAGGATACAACCGACTCCTCAAAATATGCATACAAAGTTCAAGATTGGCAACACAGCCATGTGTACATGTGGATAGGCACCTCAACAGCAGAGCATATTCTTTATGAATATTCAGAATATCAAATGCTGATGCAAACACAACAGTGGAAGAAAAATTCTACCGGCTTTCTGTGCGAGTTATGAAACACAATCAAGTTTATAGAAGAGACAAAACTTCTATACACCGGTAAATACATTCCAAGCGAACCAACGAAGAAGAAGGCAGAAATGTATTTGATTTTCACAATGTGATGATATTTATTCAATTACTACCCACAGATAAATCAATATCAAGGTTGGATCTATGATATATACTTGCCATCATTGCTGTGAGAACATCGTCAAATCACATAAAGTAAGCCGAGCAATGAAGAAATCGATGTGATCTCTATCCGCCGCGATCAAATCTTGGATATTACCGGATAAACTTTAAAAAGAAACCAGGATGAAATCGTGGATATTACCGGATAAACTTTAAAAAGAAACCGGGATGAAATCTTGGATATTACCGGATAAACTTTAAAAAATACCGGGATGAAATCTTGGATATTACCGGATAAACTTTAAAAAAAAACCGGAATGAAATATTTATTATTATCGAATAAGCTTTAAATAACAAAAAAGTATTCACAACTTCTATAACTTATACACATGATCATGATGAGTAATAGAAGCTGTCTGGAATGTGAAATATTTACTGCAGACAGTTTTCACAGTATCTTGTCATGCACGTTTTACTTGAACGAGTTTCTAAACTACAGCAAGGTAATTCATTCATGGCGTCTGTGTGTTGCCCCGGCCAGAACGAAGGAGAACGTAGTAAAGGAATAGAGACACTGTTACCTGCCAGGCATGTCATAAGAAATGACTAAGGAAGTATTGTAGCGGCGTTGGGCTATCCCATTCCACTAACGGTAAAAGTGACGCAGATGCCACGCTGAAGTCGGATGTGTCAAGACACACTTATTGTAGCTTAATTTTAAATCATGAGACAATATCATTGTGTTCTCTAGACTACATCCTACTAATCTGCAGGAGTTTGAGAACTAGGAAGAATTCCTGTCATCTTAGTTTCTCCTATCAGTTCTCTATTCAATGGTTATTTTGTTTAATTCTTATTCTAAACTGTCTTCTTATTCTGCTTTTTTCCTTCCTCTTTTACCCTTTACGGGTGTCGAGGGAGATACAATGTTCTTGTTCTCGCTTTTTTGGCAGCTTCAGATAATATTACTTGGTGTTCGTGTAATGTCTCTTTGATGTCGATCCACCGTACTCTAGGCCTACCCTTGGCTCGTCTTTCTGCTTCTCCTCTCTTCGTATATGCTTTATAAACTAATGAATCACACGGCATTCTTTTCAGATAACCAAACCATTGTATCTGTTGGTTTTGTATGTATTGTAGAATTGATATGACACCCACTCTTTCTCTTATGACATCGTTTCTAATTCTGTGTCTTCTGGTCACTCCTGTGGCTTTTCTCAGACATCCCATCTCTGTTGTAACCAGTTGTCTCTTATGTTTTGTTGTTAAGGATCTAAACTGTCTATTCCCTTTTAATTGCGGATTTTCGTTTCAGGTTGTTTTCATGTATTGATTATTGCTGAAACTGTTACATGCTACATTCTAGATTTATGTATATAAAGTTTGTATTAATTTCATTGTATAGGATGTACCCTTCTTAAAAATTTGTTGTTAAATACTTTTGGTTCACTCAGTTTTTTTCTACTCTCCGTTTGTATCAACTCTCTGTTTTATCTACTCTCTGTGTCTACTCTGTTTGTATCTACTCTCAGTTGTATCTAATCTCTGTTTGCATCGACTCTTTGTACATTTTCTCTGCTTATCTACTCTCTGTATCTGTTTTCTTCTTTTTTTTAAATCTTTTCTCTGTTTAATCTACTTTTTGTTTGTTACTACTCTCTATTTTGATCTTCTCTATTTTGAACACCGCAATGTGTACATGTGGACATGCAGCACATAACGGCAAACATAGACTTCAAGAGTGTTCTGAGCATGAAACGCTGAGGCAGACATATTTGCCAGAGGAAACAACACTGGAATCAAAGCTCTATGGGCCTCTGCATGAACTACAAAATCTATATTCAGGAGACAGAATTACAGATATAGACATGTTTCAAGTGAACCAAAGAAGAAGAAAAAGTTATAAACATCACTCTCATGAGATAATCGACACACGCACTCCTCTGACATGACCGGCAATGAAACATTTTGTGATGTTAATTCATTTCTTGCGTGTATATATTATTCTCTCTATATTAATATATTCATAGCATTAGATTGTTAAATCTATCTGCGGCACTTTGTCCCATATATATACTTTATTGTTTTCCACCCATAGTATACACAAAGTGGTCAATGAAATGTAAAGTATGGTCACTTTAGAATGATGATTCCTAATGCGCCCACATGACTGTATTGTTGAGAAAGTCGGTTAGCAGGATCGTATAGAGTAAAGACCTCTGTACAGAAAGTAAAAAAAAATATACCTGCGCTTTTTGTTGACCATTATTTATATACTTTGAGCCGCATATCAAAAAGGTCAGGACCTACGAAAATCACGGAAATAATAAAAAAAATTAGCCTTTCAGGTTATGTTTACTTCCTGTACACAGGTCTATGTCGGAGCCCTTTCATGCGTAATCTCAATGGAGCGATTTTGGCCATGGTTTGAAAACATATCGGTGTATGAACAGTTTCACTTGACTGTCTATTTCCCGAAGCTGTTATAATTAAAATAATATATAATTTTCTCTACTGACAGTAATGAACTTCAAGATAGTGAAAATACACATTCAAGCAACAGATGCAACAATTAATGAAACATCAAGTTGTTATTGATATCCAAATGTTGTTGTTGATATCCAAATGTTGCTGTTGTTGTTGATATCCAAATGTTGCTGTTGTTGTTGATATCCACATGTTGCTGTTGTTGATATCCATATGTTGTTGTTGTTATTGATATCCAAATGTTGTTGTTGTTATTGATATCCAAATGTTGTTGTTGTTATTGATATCCAAATGTTGCTGTTGTTGTTAATATCCAAATGTTGCTGTTGTTGTTAATATCCAAATGTTGCTGTTTTTGTTGATATCCAAATGTTGCTGTTTTTTATATAAAAAAATTTATGTTGTTGTTGATGTCCAAATGTTGCTGTTGTTGTTAATATCCAAATGTTGCTGTTGTTGTTGATATCCAAATGTTGCTGTTGTTGTTGATATCCACATGTTGCTGTTGTTGATATCCATATGTTGTTGTTGTTATTGATATCCAAATGTTGTTGTTGTTATTGATATCCAAATGTTGTTGTTGTTATTGATATCCAAATGTTGCTGTTGTTGTTAATATCCAAATGTTGCTGTTGTTGTTGATATCCACATGTTGCTGTTGTTGTTGATATCCACATGTTGCTGTTGTTGTTGATATCCACATGTTGCTGTTGTTGATATCCATATGTTGTTGTTGTTATTGATATCCAAATGTTGTTGTTGTTATTGATATCCAAATGTTGTTGTTGTTATTGATATCCAAATGTTGCTGTTGTTGTTAATATCCAAATGTTGCTGTTGTTGTTAATATCCAAATGTTGCTGTTTTTGTTGATATCCAAATGTTGCTGTTTTTTATATTAAAAAAATTTATGTTGTTGTTGATGTCCAAATGTTGCTGTTGTTGTTAATATCCAAATGTTGCTGTTGTTGTTGATATCCAAATGTTGCTGTTTTTGTTGATATCCAAATGTTGCTGTTTTTTATATAAAAAAATTTATGTTGTTGTTAATATCCAAATGTTGCTGTTGTTGTTGATATCCAAATTTTGCTGTTTTTGTTGATATCCAAATGTTGCTGTTGTTGTTGATATCCAAATGTTGCTGTTGTTGTTGATATCCAAATGTTGCTGTTTTTTTATATAAAAAAATTTCTGTTGTTGTTGATATATAAATGGTGTTGTTGTTAATATCCAAAATTTTCTGTTGTTGTTGATATCCAAATGTTGATGTTGTTGTTGATATCCAAATGTTGATGTTGTTGTTGATATCCAAATGTTGATGTTGTTGTTGATATCCAAACGTTGCTGTTGTTGTTATCCAAATGATTCTGTTGTTTTTGATATCCAAATGTTACTGAGTAGTTCTACCCTTGGCAGAACGATGACATTCATATAAAAGTGACAGTTAAGGGTATCTAAAAGTATTTTCCTGGTAGTTGAAAGGTAAAGGCAGTCAATAAGGAGGTATTCCACTGTTTCGTTGGGATGCGAACATTTACAAATGGGTAGTTGCGGGGATTTGATGCATACAGAAAAGCGGAATTACAAAGATTTGCTAAAATGAAGAAAACTGATAAGTCTTATAATATTTCTTCATTAACTTTCATAATTCTACATTGACGACTTTGACAAAGGCAACAGTACACATTGACGACTTTGACAAAGGCAACAGTCCACATTGATGACTGACACAGGTAACATACCACATTGATGACTGACACAGGTAACATACCACATTGATGACTGACACAGGTAGCATACCACATTGATAATGACACAGGTAACATACCACATTGATGACTGACACAGGTAACATACCACATTGATAATGACACAGGTAACATACCACATTGATGACTGACACAGGCAACAGTCCATATTGATGAATGAAAGAGATAACAGTCAACATTGATGACTATAACAAAGACAAACGTCAACACTAGACTCCCAGCAGTGTTATAAAGTTTCTCATGACATGACACAGTCCATGGTCAAGTGCTTTTCCGAAGATCAGTAATCCAACATTTAGTCTCAAGGCTAGCTAAGTGATAATGTATTATCGACATTTTATCTGTAGCACCATAAATATGCGGTCTATATACAAGTTGCTGTGTTATCATATATTAGCAAGCACTGAGTTTTATGAAAACCACTGACTAAGCGGAACTGAAGATTCCTTCACCTTCACGAACAAGTTACAAATAAAGTCCTTCAATTTCTGAAGTACTGTTGTTTTTTTATTCTAAACCTTATCTTATATTACTATTATTATTATCTATATCATTATTATGTTGTATATTTCAAGGCCATATCCAATGTTAGCAGAGGTACAAGATAAATAAGTTGAATATGGTGTCTTAGTTTTATCACACTTGGCAATGGAATGGTTGTTTTTCATGTGACGATAACTTCGTGGTCGAATCGGTAGAACAGCAAATCACAATCAAAATCATGAGGTCTAGGGTTCAAACTACAGTTAAAACTGGAATTTCTTCCCCTTTAGAAGTACACGAAAAGTTTTTTTTAGCACGTCAAGGAGACTGATATAACAAAGCAGGATTTATTATCACTGCCTATATCAAGCCTCCCAGTATTTATTACCACGGCCTATACCAAGCTTCCCTGTATTTATTATCACTGCCTATATCAAGCCTCTCTGTATTTATTATCACTGCCTATAACAAGCCTCTTTGTATTTATTAACAAGATAACATTTTGTTTGTTTGTTTTGCGTTCGCTCCATTGTAACCATCAAGGATATCCGTGCGATTTCCGCCGGGAGCGTGATTACGTTGTGTCACCGTTATGCGCCTTGTAGGCCTATCACATCCGATTTCGGCATGCCTTGACAATTCGGGTGGGCTACCCTTAGCCTGTGACAGCCTCTATATCTGTCTCCAGGCACGCGTAGTGGCGACGCTTCGCCCAGACGATTTTTGCTCTCGTCTGACTCGCACGAGGTGTTCCACTGTCTATGAACTTGCCTCGTGTAATTGGACGTGCTGTGCCTGTGCCCATTGGGTACTGAACCGTTTCGCATCCGTGAGCCTGGTTCCTTAAGGGGAAGAACTCAACAAAGGAGTTGGACCCTGGCTCTTTCGCCCTCTTAGCCAAGGTGTCGTTCACCGACATCGTGTACCCTTTGTCCAAGTTCGAGTCTCACACCACGCGTTTGAGAGCAAGGCGTTCTCGAGCTGAGCGTCCTTGTCCCAATAGCGCCTGAGCCCATCAGGTACTGAACCCTTTCTCTCTTCAAGTGTATTTCCGGTGTAGGAAAACCTGACAGTAGAGTTGGGCCAGGGCTAAATCGTTGTCCCTTTTGTGCCTGAGCCCATCGGATACGGAACCATTTCTCTCTGCAAGTGTACTTCCGTTATAGGAAACCTTGACAGTAGAGTTGGGCCAGGACTGCCATCGTTGTCCCTTTCTTGCCTAAGCCCATCGGGTACAGAACCCTTTCTCTTCGCGATCATATTTCCGGTTTAGGAAGGCTCGACATTAGAGGTCGACAATGGATGGGTCTGGGTCTGTGCCTGTAAGGAACACAGGTAACTACAAGCTCGTCTCGAGTTGACGGAGCTTGTAGTTCCCCTTTCCTAGGGACTTTTAACTTTCTATTTGCAGTTCGCGCTGCCCTCTAGAGCTGTTCTGCCCTTTCATTGTTTCATTGTACTCGGTATGAAATCTATTTGTCTCTCGCCATGCATCTACCTTTACGTGCATTTTACATTGGCCGCCCCTTCAATGTTCGGACTGGACTGACTAGATTCACTGTATGTCGACAGTGTCGCTATTTGTGGCGATGCTGGTGGTGTCGGAGATATTGTCTGTCTCTTGTGCAGTCAAATCTCTTTCCATCTGCTACCTCTACATTCTCGGACACGATCCCCAAATGATTTGGCCAGAATCAGCTGGAGCTGCTGTATTTCTGTTTCCAGGGTGCACCGCGTGGAGGTACATTTGGGATCTTGGTTATCTGCTAACCCTGGGTCCGCCTAGAGCAATGCGTTCCCTTTGCACCACACAATATAACATGTGTTAGCGAACGTTGTGTTTACAAAAATTGGTAGCATATCATATCCAGGATGTAGCTATCAACCGATCATTTGTTTGCTGTGGTGATTTTCTATGCAATATAAATACAATCAGTAGTTTGCCATTGCTTTCTGAACGGTCCGGATACACAATTGCCTGTGGCGGTGATCGAACTCGGTACCTTCGCCGTCACAGACGCGCTCTGTACCACTTCCAAGATGTGGTTAAATAATATAATTCTCTCTGATATAACTAATATAATTCTCTCTGCTTGTCATTCTGTTCTTCAGAATACAACCTGTTCATCTGTAGGAGTTCGAGAACGCTCACAGACCAAGAAGGCTGTTATTGATATTTAGACCATTGTTATCATCAGCAATTCTCTCCTTGAAATATACTACTAATAGTTATTACGTAAAGTGAAGGTTAAAACTTAGGACTAGGTTCTTGATGCTGTTGACCACAGTAAAATTTATTGAGGTAACCGATATCAGCCTCTGACTTCGGCAGGAGAACTGGTAAGAAGGTGAAATTCTTGAGACTAACGGGAATTGAACCAGTCCGTTCTACAGCACCAAATCGCCTAGCAACAATTGCACACGCGTTCTTCCGTACTTGACTAACCGCATCTCCAAAAAAAAATGCGATTTCATCAAGTCTTTCAAACCGTGCACACAAAGTCACCCGAACGGACCAATCGAGACAACGACTATTACAACAACAACAAACATCCCGTACAGGTATTGAAATATCCTCAGTAACAACAAACACATAACATAATATCCGTATATGCGATTTGGTGCCGTAGAACGGACTGGTTCAATTCCCGTTAGTCTCAAGAATTTTGTTTAAATTGTCCTCTGGCTTCCTACTTAAATTTACTTGTATAAGAAGGTGAAGTAAAGTCTGTATAACAAAACATAACTACACATCTTTACTGGTACTTTTTTCTTTTACTGCTGGCGTTTGTTCACCAGCAAAAGTACCTCAAGTTGATGAATTGATAAGGGATAAAGAAGGACACTCTAAAACTGCTGAGTGAGAACATGTTAGGTCTGGACATTGCAATAGAGGATGACACAAACTAGGATGTCATTTAAATAATTTGGCATCAAGTATCATAACACGAGACAAATTTGAAATCTGAAGGACATAATGTGTTTAATCAGCGAGCCACGGGAACCTTTAGTATGCATACACTTCTACATCTGCTTGAGGACACTGATCACTTACAGGTATACATGACGTGTAACGATGTTAGTTACTAAACAGTAACTAATCACATTGATAGCATTATTTTTTTTATTAAAGTCATGTAAAAAGAGTTGTACTGAAAATCAATGAATCCGACTTGAGGCTAGTCCTGCGTCAATTACATTCTTGTAGACTAAATCATTCCATCTTTAAAAGTGACGTTATCAGACTTTTTCCGTGATTTTCATTGGCTGTTGACACAATTAATTCCAATATTGACCAATAAAATTCATGTAAAAGTTCAATTAGCGTAGCTTTTAAAAGACGATGAGTCCACAGGACTGTATAATTAACGAGGAACTCGCTTGAAATTAACGAGCTTTGCAAGAGAGATTCGCTTGAACCAGAGCACAGACATATAGGTACAAGGTCTGGAAAGACGTCAAACTTAAAGGGTATCTGCATCGGGATTTCTCCTGTGGACCCAATTCTCAATAGTATAAGCTAGAAAGCAAGTATTTCTCTAGGATAGTTTTCTTTTTCCACTCTGATCTCATGCAGCTCACATATCTTGATGTGTCCCACTTTTTTCCTTGTTTTTCCTTGGCTAGCGACACAAGGTATACGGAAAGTGACCAATGATCTTTCTCATCAGCCAAGAAGTGTGACATTGTGTGAGGTCAGCACGCATGACTATTCTAAAGAAGATCTTAGCAGATAGTGTACATGTATGTCCCCACCAGTTATATGTAACAACCGACTCTTTCTGTGAAGTGTGACAAGCCCGTTTCATATCCTTATTTAAATGTCTATGCGCGTAATCAGTGGACAATTGATAACAAGCATGGATTGAATCACAGATCTCTAGGAACAAGGAAATAATCGGGATGTGCAATATCAACATAACAGGTAAACAAGCGTTTCGGTAAGTTCCCTTACAGTTTAGTCATTATTTTAAATCAATTGTCTATTGTCTGTCCCCAGGTGAATGATGGTTGACCGTATTCACACTTGCCGTTAAGCGTAGGGATGGGAGCTCAAGATGTGATTCCAAGGCCAGATGTGTCGCCGTGGCTGCATTTAGTCCTTTGCTCAAGGCTATCTTGATGTTTTCTATCCACCGTTATTAAACCAATGCTGATGAAAATTGTCTCAATAATGCAATAGTCAATTTTAGAGACTTTTTCCCCCAGTAGAGCTCAAAAACGCTCAATAATGCTCATAATACAATAACGGAATGCCGGACAAGGCTTAGTTACTAAATAAACTAATCCCCACAAGAAAGATCAATTTATATATTTTTGTAACTCATATGCAGCTGACGGGAATTGAACCTGGTCCGTTCTAGCGGCGCAGAATCGCCTCGCATCTCAAGTAAACAGGTTTTCCATACTTGACCAACCACATCCCCAAAATAAAGGATGTAATCTCGTCAAGATATTCAACATGTGTACTCAAGTCACTGAGAAAAAACCAATCGAGACAAGGACTATTACAATAACAAAGAATATCCCGTACAAATATTGATCGTTGTTATTGTAATAGTCCTTGTCTCGATTGGTCCGTTTTCAGTGGCTTAAGTACATTGTTTAAATGTCTTGACGAGAGCACATCCTTTCTTTTGCGGATGTGGTTGATCATGTACGGAAAACATGTTTACTTGAGTTGCAAGGCAACATGGTGCAGCTAGAACGGACCTGATTCAATTCCCGTCAGTTGTAAAAATTATTTTCATGTATCCCCATGTTTCCTACTTGAATTAACTTGTATAAGATATCTCATATGCAGGACTGACTGAACTATAGTCTACTTGATATATATAGCCTGCAGAGTGTTTTTTGACTTCTAATCCTGCAATACGTTGTTGTACATCTAATGTGATATTGGCTAATATGTATAGCGCAGGCTATTTAAGGTAGATGTTGATTCAAGCTGTTTATTTTGCGGAGACGCTCCTGTGGGCCAGAAAGTCGCTGTGCGAACAGCGAAGTTTGAAAAGTCCTGTGGTATGTGTTCTAGCTATCTATGTTGTTGCTCCGCAGAAGCAGGCCACAGAGCCGCTGAAATCGCTTTGATGTGTGATTTTAGTCAGCAGTGTTTCATTCTCAGTCGAAATATTGTTACTTTTTCATTTATGTTCAATCTTGTGATGTTGTCTTGCTCAGGTTTAAAGCTTTCGTTTGGTTCTATCCACTGAAGTTTCATAGATTGCGTCAGCGCTGACTTAACGTCCCTAAAACTATGGGATACTTGCTACTGAAGGGAGGTTACATTCCATTTGTGCTAATTCCTTTGATTTTTCCGTGTCAGGTACGTCACTATGAGCTGATATCAATTGCAATACTAGTTTAGTTATCCTGGATTGTTTGAAAATTGTGCATTTTGACTGATGCAACATACTTGTGCTTTTAAATATTTAACGACAAGAAGTAGTAAAATGTACAGCAAGGATCAGTAGGATTAGCCAAGATGAATGAGTGATGTTGTTATGTCCCATAGTGAGTATACTATTAATATAGTGAGGTTCATAACCAGTCAGGGTCAAAGAAAGAAACATGATAGTGAGGTTCATAACCAGTCAGGGTCAAAGAAAGAAACATGATAGTGAGGTTCATAACCAGTCAGGGCCAAAGAAAGAAACATGATAGTGAGGTTCATAACCAGTCAGGGTCAAAGAAAGAAACATGATAGTGAGGTTCATAACCAGTCAGGGTCAAAGAAAGAAACATGATAGTGAGGTTCATAACCAGTCAGGGCCAAAGAAAGAAACATGATAGTGAGGTTCATAACCAGTCAGGGTCAAAGAAAGAAACATGATAGTGAGGTTCATAACCAGTCAGGGTCAAAGAAAGAAACATGAGCACAAAAAGGCACGATCATTTTAATTCAGATACTCCAACTGTAGCTTTCCATCTTGCAGAATTCTACTCGGTGGTACCCAGAACCTCTAAGTTGAGAAAAAGCTGCAGGAACACCGAAAAATATCCCAGGAAACCTTTGGAAAGTGATATTTTGACAACCAGTATGTTTCTACATTATAATAATCCTTTCAAATTTTAAACACTTGATTTCTTTTTAAATCACAGGCCATTTGGTTAGTCCACCAGTTCATTACTCGCTGAGAGTCACTGCTCTGCTCGATAGTGTCATACAGTGGCACTGTAGAATATTTACTTTGATATGGGTGTTACACAACTGGCACCAGCCTGGCTGGTTTGGGTGGTGACAAATTAAACATGATATAACAGTTCAAGATATAGGGCCTGTATCCAGGCAAGGAGTGAAACAGCTGAGAAAACAGAACATTATAACGTATGAAAAGCTTATACTTTATAATCGTCACGTGCTGTGCAGTCTGTGAAAGCGATCTTTAATATTTACAATATTGTATCCGCAGTGTTGTGTATGGTTGGTTAGTTGCTGTTCCAGCGTTCCATGGGCTCATACCCTGTGACCCAATGTCATTGTGTGATATAAGCATGTGTTTCTGAGCTGTTGTTTTGTTCCATATAATGTGTTCCATTTATCTGGCCCTGGAGGGAGAAGCATTTTCCTGACGTCATCCAGCGCTGGACATTCTTCTTCTTCAGCGTTCATTCTCAAACTCCCGCTGGATCTCTCTTGTAGAAGGACATTGGCCCTACCAGACTTCCAGCAGAATGTAGTCCAGATAATGGAATGCATTGTGTCGCAGTTTTATTTGCGCCAATAGCCCAGACATCCGTCTTTGGCGGTGCTGGACATTCAAAAAGGTTGTAGTCAACAGTTTCAAAGAGATGGCTGCATAGTCGGCACCCTGAATTGAGTTGTGGGTGTATTCTGTCCAGTATCAGGTAGAATACTATTGTTTCCGCTGTGCCAATTCAAGATATGAAATATAGAAAATGGAAATCATTACCAAGTGTAGACAAATCGAGCACTCACAGAAAATGGACATCATTACCAAGTGAAGACAAATCGAGCACTCCCAGAAAATGGAAATCATAAGGAGAATTGAGGTTAGAGTTGACTTTCCCATCCCATAGAAGGTCAAGTGACGTCCCAGAAGTCATGCTGAAGTTGTATGTCTCAGGTCGACATTCTCTGATACACAACTATGCAGTAACATGATACAACGCTGTATGTTCTGAATACCACATCCTGCAAACCTGCAGGAATTTGAGAAAATTTGAGGAAAAAAACACACAATAAGAAGAATAAACTATCAGTTTTTTTCTCTCCCCTGTCGCCATCGAAAAGTTTTTCACTCCACTGTCGCTATCGAAAAGTTTTTCTCTCCCCTGTCGCTATCGAAAAGTTTTTCTCTCCCCTGTCGCCATCGAAAAGTATTTTTCTCTCCCCTGTCGCCATCGAAAAGTTTTTTCTCTCCCCTGTCGCCATCGAAACGTTTTTTTTCTCCCCTGTCGCTATCGAAAAGGTTTTTTCTCTCCCCTGTCGCCATCGAAAAGTTTTTTCTCTCCCCTGTCGCCATCGAAAAGTTTTTTCTCTCCCCTGTCGCCATCGAAAAGTTTGTATCTCCCCTGTCACCTGCCGTAAGGGAAGAAAGCACAATAAGATTCATATTACATCCTTATCATGGATGTCGTAATTGGCGACTCAGGGTTGTTATATATGTGGGTTAGCCTTATTATCCATCTATGGTAAAATAGACCAAATTATATACAGACATTTGATCGGTTTAATGCCCCTTTGGTAAAATAGACCAAATTATATACAGCCATTTGATCGGTTTAATGCCCCTTCGGTAAAATAGACCAAATTATATACAGACATTTGATCGGTTTAATGCCCCTTCGGTAAAATAGACCAAATTATATACAGACATTTGATCGGTTTAATGCCCCTTCGGTAAAATAGACCAAATTATATACAGACATTTGATCGGTTTAATGCCCCCTTCGTTAAAATAGACCAAATTATATAGAGAAATGTGACGTGTTTAATGCCGAAATTAACTTATCTTGTATCTACGCAGTTAACTAAATATGTATCGCATTCTCACTTTGGACTAAACCAACAGGCAGAAGCATATAGATGAATTAGCATACAGTAAACATACTGAATATCAGCTGCTAATGTGATCATTCCTTTGATATATTCTCTTGTTTAAAAAGAAAACATTTCAAAAATCGATACTAGCATATCATGAATATGTTATGTTAGATTGTCACGTGACTGACATTACAGTGACACAGCAGTTTATTGTTTGCTTCTTAGGTTACCCAGATCTAGCCTTAACCATGCACCTCCTAATACAGGGGTGTGCTAAAGCTTTTACTGCGTCAAGGTTAGAGTTAGTTCCATACAAAAACATTGATAGAATGTTCATTTTCTAGATATGCTGGCAAAAGTTGTCTTCAGACATGAACATCTCAATAAACAAATACATGTTATGTCGTCGCAGAAACAGTTAGTTTTGAGCAAACATTATCGGGATTTACCTTACAGTATATATTAAGTCATTCTTCAGAGTAATCTTGGATGCTAATCTCAAACACTGTAAATCGTCTTGGCTGATGCGGTCAATTATTGTTCGCTTTGCGGATACTTTGTGATTGTCAGCCAATTAAAAGTTCAGACAAATTCGAATATCAATTTAAGTGACGCTTCATGAGATCAGCACGTAGAATTTCTCTGGTGAAGGTCTTGGTATGCATGAGCTCATAAATTACTTCTAATGAAATTTGGTTGAATGATAGGAAATTATGTGAACACTTATTGGTAAACCAACTGTTTGTGATTAGCTGTATTATACACTGTGTATGCCTAGACAGCTGTTGTTTGGGACGATAGGCGTATAACCATTTGACAAGTTTCATCATGTGCCGTCTCCACATCGAAATGGACCTTCAACATTTTATATCCCTTATCTTGGTAGTGCACTCGGTTAGAGTGTATACTGCCCTCCTCCGCCCCTCACTGACTTGACAATTTTCCAACATAGGTATAAGAAAACTTATAGAAATAACTCCTAGAAATAATTGTTTTTAACCAGCTTCTTCCGCGATATGGCAAATCACATAGATAATACAAGTCCCTTTCGTAGATATTCCTGTATGCAAACCTCGAATCATACTAGATAAGTGACGTTATTTCAATTATACCATTCGTTTCATTGGCTGGTGAACACAACGTATACGTAGTGACCAATGAAGAGTCGTGTCCGCTCGTTGAATGACTCAGCATGTAGGACTATGCACGGACACGGAATTGGTTAATACTTGTATCTATAGATCCGTGACTAGGTTCATGCGACTCAATAAAATATGAGAGTGAAACAGCAATATTTTGATCAGGAACTTTATAGGCGATATGTAATTGATATGTAGCGCTTTCACTTTCCAGGCGTAACCGACGGGATTGTTTGCCGTGTCACTGTGCACTTGTTCACATTGGCAGTGACAATACCTCACATGAATTGTGGTTATTTAGTACGGATCTGCGTGAATGTCAGTGCACAGCGACCGTATAGACATCCTATACTTTCACCCTATACTATAGAGATCTGCTCAATGTTGGCGAGATATTACGAAAGAATACAGTACTCCAGAAAAGGAGGGGGGGGGCAAATCAACAGGTGTTACGAAAATTATGCGTTTTGAAGGAGCCTGAAATGAGAGCAAAGAATAGCAACACTGTTTACCGTCCATGCATGTCGCAAGAGACGAATAAGGAGGTTTTGGGGCGGAGTTGGCTGCCCCACCGCAATATATAGTTAAAGTGACCCAGAAGCCATGCAGAAGTCGGATATGCCTGACAGAAAATTAGAAATCGCAACGAAACCATGCATTCCATCCTGCTAATCTAAAGTTTGAGAATTAACGCAGAGAAAGAAGAAGAAGAATTCAATGAAAATCGCAACTCCCAAAACATCCCCCGTCGATGTCTACTTCTAGAATAAGGCTATGCTACTAATGCTTACACAAACACCCACATACTACCCCATGTGAAACACAGTGAGACATCTGACTTGTATGAGTAGACTCCTGAACTTATACTAAAGACAATCTTGCCGATCTTATACAGCCAATGGGACGGGAATGACACGGAACTAAAATGTTTACAAGATTTCAGCAATTAAACGCTCACTTGATTGGTTACGGAACTGTGACTGTCACTTTTGGAAGTGTCATGGATCCCGGATTCTGACATCATGGGTCATATTGAGTGAGTGAACATTAGTTACTCTCTCTCTCTCTCTATCTATCTCTCATTTCATTTCATGTTAGAACAAATCTTGGTTCTTGTTTGGAACACGTGTCTCTCTATTCAATTATTTACCTTGGTTATGTTTATCAGTTTATGTTTATCTTAAATAATGTATCCTTTAAAATAGTATCTCTCTCTCTCTCTCTCTCTCTCTCTCATCATCATTTCATGTTAGAACAAATCTCGGTTCTTATTTGGAACCCGTGTCTCATTATTTGATTATTTCCCTTGGCTATGTTATCAGTTTATCTTTATCTTTTATCAATTTGAATATACAATTATTTACGGTTAGAGTTAGGGTTAGTTAGATGAAATATGACTAACCCTAATTCCCAACCCTCAAAAATAAAAATTTAAATTAATTATTGATGTAATATTTAGATTAATTAATCCTAAAATAAGCAGGAAGACACGTGTTCCTAACAAGAACCCAAATGAAACATTGAAATATTGTTAGTAATGACCATATCGTCTACAAATAACATTTTCCTGGAGTATAATAAAACTTGAATATTTTATAAATATTAACAGTAATTGTCTACAGCACTATACTGAATCATTGCTATTAACGTAAGGCAATGATTACCCAGCCAATCAAAGAACCAGTTAACTTCAACCAGCAGTAAAAATTACTCGGTCAATCAAACAGACAGCTTACATCTACTAGAAGTAAACATTACCCGGTCAATCAAACAGCCAGCTTACATCTACTAGCAGTAGACATTACCCGGTCAATCAAACAGCCAGTTTACATCACCGAGTAGTAGACATTACACGGTCAATCAAACAGCCAGCTTACATCAACCAGCAGTAGACATTACCCAGCCAATGAACCAGCCAGTTTACATCACCGAGTAGTAGACATTACCCAGCCAATCAACCAGCCAGTTTACATCAACCAGCAGTAGATATTACCCAGCCAACCAACCAGCCAGTTTACATCACCGAGTAGTAGACATTACACGGCCAATCAAACAGCCAGCTTACATCAACCAGCAGTAGACATTACCCAGCAAATCAACCAGCCAGTTTACATCACCGAATAGTAGACATTACACGGTCAATCAAACAGCCAGCTTACATCAACCAACAGTAGACATTACCCAGCTAATCAACCAGCCAGCTTACTTCACCGAGTAGTAGACATTACACGATCAATAAAAAATGTGTGAAATTGTGAGGACATCATATTCTACTTGACATTTTACACTGGGCTACTTCGTGACCGTCTATTAAAACGCAACAAGACATCATCAGACACTATCAATATGGAATCATTTTGAACAAATAACAGCTGGATTTAGGTAAGCTGTACGCATATATGTTTAGGTAAACTATAGTCATACTCATATATGATTTGGTGAACTGTACTCAGACATATTTAGATAAACTGAACTCAGACATGTTTAGACAAAGTGTACTGAGACATGTTTAGATAAACTGAACTAATATATGTTTAAGTACACTCAGACATGGTTAGGTAAGCTGAACTCAGACATCAGACACGTTTAGGTAAGCTGTACTCAGACATGATATGTAAGCTGTACTCAGACATGTTTAGATAAACTGAACTCAGACATGTTTAGGTAAGCTGTACTCAGCCATGCTTAGGTAAGCTGTATTCAGACATGTTTAGGTACGCAATAACCGAGCTCGTCGACAGTATAAATGGCATCTGCACAGACTTCATTTGGTACTTTTCATTTATTGTCGTGTTTTACGTTAGTCACTAATTATATACTTGAATTTACATGCCAAAATAGCCAAATCCGACCAACAGAATCCACGGAAATAATCGAAATGGGCCAACTAGGTCATGTTTTCGTTTTCTTTTGAAAGGTCTAATAATATCTTCGCAGGTCACGCAATAACGCACGTAAACTAATACATGATATTCTAGATACAAGTCTCCCCTTGATGCCAGACGACTTTCTATTATTTGTCATACTTTCATCTGGAAAACACTGACCGTGGGCCTATATAGAAGACCTAACTGCTAAACGTAAACAAGCTGCCTGATATAACCAAAATAGACTTCTGTCTTAGGTTGAAAGGGTCGTGCCTCAACTAAGAGGCTTAATCCCCCATTTAACAAACAAATAACGTAAACAAGCCTTCATGTGGTACGTTTTAAAAAAATTATTGTCACGTTTTCCAGTAGTTACTATTTATATACTTGGAGTAGCCTTGGCTATTTTTGACATGCGATTCTAAGTATATAAATATTGGCTAACGGAAAACATGGGAATAATCCAGAAAAGTAACGAATGACGGCCTCATTAATTTTGTTAGAAGACCTGTAAGTAATCTGTCGATAGCTACGGTGAAAACCCTCTATGTTAATCTAATATGGGTAGAGGTTAATAATATACTGGCAATACAATAAATGTTACACAATGTTGTTAAGTGATTAGATGCCAGAACAAAACACTAACGAGTGTTGGCTAAATACTACAAACACTGATACATTGTGTCTCGATCCTGGTGAGGATGATAGTGTCGAAATAAAGAAATTAAGATAATTGTAATGATTGTCATATCAGTAATGATAAAATAATTGATAGTAATTATAATGATTGTCATAGCAGTAATGATAAAATAATTGATAGTAATTATAATGATTGTCATAGCAGTAATGATAAAATAATTGATAGTAATTATAATGATTGTCATAGCAGTAATGATAAAATAATTGATAGTAATTATAATGATTGTCATAGCAGTAATGATAAGATAATTGATAATAATTGTAATGATTATCATAGCAGTAATGATAAAATAATTGATAGTAATTATAATGATTGTCATAGCAGAAATGATAAGAAAATTGATAATAATTGTAATGATTATCATAGCAGTAATGATAAGATAATTGATAATAATTGTAATGATTATCATAGCAGTAATGATAACATCTTTGATAGTAATTGTCAGTCACTTAGACATATTAATCATGGGGTGAAAAGTACAAGGTAAAAGAACAAGAGGCAGAGGAAGGACTACGATGGACACATGACATTGAAGACCTTCTGAACATGACACTAGAAGAAGCTGGGCAGCCTGCACAGAACGGAGAGTCTTACAGAGTGACAGTGAGGACAGCGTTCTGTCAAAGGACGCATCACATATATATATACTCGTAGTAATTGTAATGATTGTCATAGCAATAATGATAATACAATTGATAATAGTTGTAATGATTGTTATAGTAGTAATAATAATATTGATAGCAGTAGTAATGTTAGATATAGCATTCATGATGAGATAAATAAAAATGATGATAATCGCAATAATTGTGTTAACGTTGTTTGTCCTTGCTAATATGTAACAATAATGTAACCTTGGCGTTTGCTATAATGTAACAATAATGTAACAATAATGTAACAATAATGTAACAATAATGTAACAATAATGTAACAATAATGGGTACATTACACGTAGACGCTGTATGTTTAATTATTTCCATGGTCTGTGTTTGAAAATTTCACGTTCATCATTTAAAAATCAAAATCTTTATTTATTTAAGATTAGGGTTAGGGTTAGTTATGTAAAACACAACTATCCTAAACCAAACCATAAAATAAATTTATATTTAAATTATTAAGCAATAAACATGAAATTTACAAATATAGACAAGGGAAATAACTCGACTATTTGGTGGCGTCTACTTGTGATGTACCCAATAATTCCAACAACAATAACAACACTAGTGTCAAGAACGATAACAACAATAGTGCCAACAATGATAACAATAGTAATCATAGCATTTATGAAGATATTAATGATTAGATTGAGATTTATTTACCGGGTGTTCGTTCAGAAATTCGCTCAGTTGTTCTGAAGCTGGAGTTCTCGAAGCCATGATGAAAATAAATTGTATTCAATGTTAGTGTGTGTAGACTCTTGATAACAGTGAAGTGCTCTGTAGATGCCGATGTTCAAAGATTACCCAATGTTTATATATTTCACAACATACGAACTTGACGACTCGCTGTCCGCACAAGATCTAACTGACGTGTGGTCTTTCCCTGCTTTTATATGACTCTTGGTCTCACAGTCTAATAGTTAGTCCCACTTACAATGATTGCTGACAGGACGAACTTCACAGAAGTAGGCGGGCTAACACGGATAGTGTATAATTTGTAACAGTTCAAAGGTCACTTATATTTTACATCAATATGTTGTATATGTAAAGGAGAATATGAATCCGCGCACGTGAAATTAGAATATGATTAACCTGAATATTTTTGCAGTGTCATTGACAACGTTGAACTGGCGAAATATGCATCATGTACCTCTTTATTATAAGCGCAACCACCCAACATGTACGTGGTTTTTTTTTTAAAGGAGGTGCCATAAAAGCTCCTACCTCTGTTCTAAATTATAAGAGCAGTTCTTATGCTTGAAACTACTTGATGTCTGCTATATGTGATGTCACGGTGACAAAAAAAATGTAAGACGGAAACCGGCCTATTAAGTTACTCGACGCGTGCAATTATCATTTTATGCGGAGTCACATGGAAGGTTTAGACACATTGTACTTCATGTGTGTTGAATTTACACACAACTTTCGCAGTATTTACTCACTGGCATCCATGAATGCATTCAATTTTAGCATTTTATCATCGTCATTGCCAGGATCTAATTAGTATGAGAGATCAAATTTAATCAAACTATCAAATTTAATTTTCAAACCCCATAACAACTTAATTTTCATTAGTAATGTTTTCCATAAGTAATACATGTGCAACGGTTTAATGAGTAAACTATGGATAATGAGTTCCTCCAATAATTTATCAGTAATTTGTTTGAGTAATTGATATACGGTTCAGAAACCTAGAAAATGATACAAAACCTTTAATTATAAACATTTGTGAAATAATTGATTAAGTAGAACACTAAATATTAGGTATACGTAAAACACAGGTTTATATTTCGTTTCAATGGGACAGGAAAGATTATAGCTAAAACTAGTAGGTAATGATGGGCAATGATAAGCACACAAGAAATCATACAAATTACACTACACAAATCCCATTCAACGTTTCAACCAAAAGGTCTTTATCAAGACACAAACATAATATAAAAAGACAACGAATGGAAAAATTATAACAACATCCAACAGAAATATGGAAATGATATGCCGGAAGGTCAGAAAGTACATAAAAAACGTAAATATATGCGGAAACGAAACGAACAAAAAGATGAGTAAATGACGGAACAAAAAGAATAAAGACAAAGACCACACCAGACATACATGTACTAGACATAAGAGTGGTCGGAATTGAGTCCAAAAGGCTGTGATAGGATAATCCGAATACAATGAAAGCATTTCAATATGCTTTTTCAATTTGTCAACAGCTGATGTTTCCGCAAATGTTAATTATGAAAGTTTAACTTTTTGCCCAGCAGTCAAACTACCTTGACAACAACACATTCCAAGTAGATGGTTTGTCTCCATCAGTCAAACCGACGTGATAATAACACACTTCAAGTAGGTGGCTTATCTCCATCAGTCAAACCGACGTGATAATAACACACTTCAAGTAGATGGCTTGTCTCCATCAGTCAAACCGACGTGATAATAACACACTTCAAGTAAGTGGCTTGTCTCCATCAGTCAAACCGACGTGATAATAACACACTTCAAGTAGGTGGCTTGTCTCAATCAGTCAAACCGACGTGATAATAACACACTTCACGTAGATGGTTTGTCTCCATCAGTAAACCCAGCTTGATGACAACACACTCCAAGTATATGTCATGTGTATATAGTGAAACATTCATTTTGTGGAAGCCCCTGCATTGCTTTTTATACGAAACTTTTTCACACCAACACCATCCCAACCCCTGCGTCATTTGCGATGTAAGAGGCTTCTTTTTAAAGCATTGCACATCGCAGAGAGTTCAGGTCACTTTTCCATTGCCCATCGCAGAGAGTTGAGGTCACCTTTCCATTGCCCATCGCAGAGAGTTGAGGTCACCTTTCCATTGCATATCACAGAGAGTTGAGGACACCTTTCCATTGCCCATCGCAGAGAGTTGAGGTCACCTTTCCATTGCACATCGCAGAGAGTTGAGGTCACCTTTCCATTGCACATCGCAGATAATTTAGGTCACCTTTCCATTGCACATCGCAGAGAGTTGAGGTCACCTTTCCATTGCAGATTGCAGAGAGTTGAGGTCACCTTTCCATTGCCCATCGCAGAGAGTTGAGGTCACCTTTCAATTGCACATCGCAGAGAGTTGAGGTCACCTTTCCATTGTACATCGCAGATAGTTGATGTCACCTTTCCATTGCACATCGCAGATAGTTGATGTCACCTTTCCATTGCACATCGCAGAGAGTTGAGGTCACCTTTCCATTGCACATCATTGAGAGTTGGAGTTATTTTCCCATTGCACATCCAAGAGAATTATAGCAATCTTCCCATTTCACCTCATTGAGAGTTGGGAGTTATCTGCCCATTGCACAAAATGAGACAAGGGCTATTTTGCTTGTAATTTACTGGACTCGAAATAAGCGACTGGATTATCAAAAACATCAAGCCAGAAGTAATTAGAAGTAAATAAACTACAGCTGAATCTGTAGGCACACCATCGTAAATCAAAATATATCCATAATTTATCTATCGATTTGATAAGTGTCACTAATAATTATATAATTAACTGTTCCATGATATATATGTCACCTTTATGCCATATTAATCGGTTGGTTTTATGAAATATTGATCAATATGCGAATGTGTTATTTATGTTATAAATAATATATTTTATGATATGTAAGTCTTTACGAGTAATACGTTTTACGAACAATAAACGTCATATGTGAGTCTTTACGAGTAATACGTTTTACGAACAATAAACGTCATATGTGAGTCTTTACGAGTAATACGTTTTACGAACAATAAACGTCATGACTAAAGAATTTAATAAGTATTATCTTTATGAGTTTTGTGTTAGAAATCCGACGAAGGCTTTGAACTGGATGAGAGCAGAAAATATGAATGAAGTTTGTATTCTCAGAGATTTAATGAACTTGAGTAAATAAAAGCAAAAATACTCGTACAGGCTTCGTTCGTGAAAAGTGGTTAGAGGCAATGGAGAAGTATCACTTGAAAGTGGTTACAATCATGTTCCTGCTTGCCCTTTCACAACTTCGGGCAATAAACGAGCTGACAGGCTGCAGAGCAATGTCACGGATTCAATTATAGAGCAATGGACCAGTTACAAAGTAAATTGTTTTACGAAAAACAGTACGGACAAACGAAATTAATGAACATGGTGATTAGTTTTTCATGCCCAGAACAATTTAGTTTTGGTTGATATCCCTTTAACGGATAATGTCCTCACTATTTGTGTAAATGAATGTTTATCAACCAACAGAGAATCAGAAATGTCACCCCTCGTGCAATTACAATTATACTCACGTTCAGCATTAGATGAATACATTCATTATTATCAAATCAAGCCGAGATTTCCACGTCCAGCATTAGATGGATACATTCATTATCAAATCAAGCCGAGATTTCCACGTTCATCATTAGATGGATACATTCATTATTAGCAAATCTAACCGAGATTTCCACATCCAGCATTAGATGGATACATTCATTTTTATCAAATCTAGCCGAGATTTCCACGTCCAGCATTAGATGGATACATTCATTATTATCAAATCTAACCGAGATTTCCACGTCCAGCATTAGATGGATACATTCATTATTATCAAATCTAACCGAGATTTCCACATCCAGCATTAGATGGATACATTCATTTTTATCACATCTAACCGAGATTTCCACATCCAGCATTAGATGGATACATTCATTATTATCAAATCTAGCCGAGATTTCCACGTTCAGCATTAGATGGATACATTCATTATTATCAAATCTAACCGAGATTTCCACATCCAGCATTAGATGGATACATTCATTATTATCAAATCTAGCCGATATTTCCACATCCAGCATTAGATGGATACATTCATTATTATCAAATCTAGCCGAGATTTCCACGTCCAGCATTAGATGGATACATTCATTATTATCAAATCTATCCGAGATTTCCACGTCCAGCATTAGATGGATACATTCATTATTATCAAATCTAGCCGAGATTTCCACGTTCAGCATTAGATGGATACATTCATTATTATCAAATCTAACCGACATTTCCACATCCAGCATTAGATGGACATTCATTTTTATCAAATCTAGCCGAGATTTCCACATCCAGCATTAGATGGATACATTCATTATTATCAAATCTAGCCGAGATTTCCATTTACAGCATTAGATGGATACATTCATTTTTATCAAATCTAGCCGAGATTTCTACGTCCAGCAATAGATGGATACATTCATTATTATCAAATCAAGCCGAGATTTCCACGTACAGCATTTACATAATCTTCTCCAGAGTAGTCTTGCGTGCTGATCTATAATCATCTTGGCTGATGCAAATGATCATTTGTCGCTTTGTATATTTTATGTCCTCAGCAAATTAAGGAGAAAGGGAAGAGTCGGATATGCTGAGATAAGTAGTGCTGCGTGAGATGAGTATGCCAACTCTCGTACAGAGGTACTCACATTCTGTGTGAATTGATTAAAAGTGGGAGACCCAGGCTATTTTTAGTAACATTCGACCCTCAGTGTTATTAGTGCTAAACCCATGTACCTAAACGTCCATGTACAATCACAACAACGTTGGTGATGCAATAATAACGTGTATGACGATAAGGATGATTGTCATTACGTTTCTATCACTAGCTAGTGACGTTGGCACATGTCGCTAAACTTGTAATACAACAGACAAACTAGAGAGTGATCCAAATTTGACTAAATTTTACCAAGTGAAATATCACGTTATCGCATGCGGTTGCTCTCACCACTGACCCACTAGAAAAACCACCCGTGCAACAGAAAACCGTAGTAGATTACATGCCGTTATACGAGGGGGAGTCAATAAGTAAGTCACAAATGGCTCTTTAGAAAAAAACTGAAGACGATAAAAACCTGAAAACTGTTTATTTTTACACTACATTATCCCTTTACTTCTCAACATAATTTCCACCAACATTGATGCATTTATCCCATCGTTTTATGAGTCCTCCCAAACCTGCTGCGTAGAACTGCGTGCTCTGCTTTTTAAGCCACATTTTCACTTCACATTCAACTTCTGCGTCAATCGCGAAATGCTTCCCGCCAAGGTGGGTTTTTAGTGGACCAAAAAGGTGAAAATCACTAGGGGCTAAATCGGGGCTGTAAGGAGGATGTTCCAGAATTTTCCAACCAAGATTTTTTATTTTCTCCTGAGTTAATCGAGCCGTATATGGTCTAGCATTGTCATGAAGGAGTAGCACTCCTCTAGTCAGCAGCCCTGGACGTTTTCTTCGAATTGCATCCCGAAGCACTGATAGAACTTCACAGTATGATTCAGAATTCACATTGTCACCTTTCTTTTTGAAATTGGTTAAAAGCACTCCTTGACAATCCCAGAACACTGTCAGCATAACCTTCCCTGCTGATGGTGTAACCTTGAATTTTTGGACACAAGGCGAAGAAGGATGTTTCCATTGCATTGAAGCACGCTTTGATTCAGGCTGGTAGTGATGCACCCATGATTCGTCCCCAGTAATAATCCTGTTCATCATGTCTTCTCCTTCATTTGCGTATTGACAGAGATGCTCCAATGACAAGCCTAATCGGTTCATTTTGTGTTCGTCCGTCAATTGTCTGGGCACCCACCTTGAACACACTTTCTTAAATTTCAATCGGTCATGCATGATGCTGTATGCTGAACCATGTGAGCACCCTATTGCAGCTGCTACAGCGTCTATCGTTACTCGTCTGTCACCTCGAATCATCTCCTCAACCCGCTGCACAGATGCGTCTGTTGCAATTTCAACAGCACGACCAGATCGGATTTCGTCAACAATTTTAGAGCGTCCTTGAGAAAAATTTTTTACCCAGCTGTGCACCGCTTTACGGGACAAACAATTGTCAGCATAAACAGGAAGCATTTCTTTATGAATGTCTTTTGCAGGCAGTCCTTTTGCCCATAAAAAACGCACAACAGCACGTTGTTCATTGATTGTACACTCTGTAAGTACAGTAGCCATTTTGTTTTTTGTGCTGCGCATGCGCAAGGTACAGCTAGCGCCATCTAGCGAACATAAACATAAAGTTCTATGATGATATCAACTATAAACAGCTTTAGAAACCACCTACTGCATTTTCCTGCCATCCAACATCAATTTGTGACTTACTTATTGACTCCCCCTCGTATTTAGGCTCTCTTATGGAAGCATTGTAGCATGTCATCTATTCAATTATAGACCCCTTCTGATTGCTACTTCAATAGGCATTGCACTGGCTCGAAAGCTGAAGCCTCATGGGTATGAAAGAAAGCTCAGAAAACCACCCCACTGCACATAGGAAGTAATCAGTGGCGTAGCGAGGTGAGGACCGCTCCGGGCGGCATCATCGGGAGGGCGGCAAATTTAATTTCGTCCAGTCTTTCAAAATCACTGACATAATTTTTAATGTCACAAATAATGGGCGCCATTGACCCACGCTACGCCACTGGAAGTAATAGCTAATCGCTCGCAATTCCTGAGGTTCTCAAACAAACAAACCAACAATCACTAGTCAGTGATGTCTCGTGTCCCTGAACTTGTAATACAACAGAAAAACCAGTCATACAAATTTGATTCTAAATTTGACCAAATGGAATATCGCGTTATCACCTCATTTCATTAAGCAATGTAATAGACTAATGTATCTTCAATAACTAATAACTACTCGATACAAAATGTTTTAGCGAAAACAAAAAATACGAAAGTTAGAATGTAATTTGATAATCCTGATCAACAAATACAACTTTATAAATATAAACAAAACATTTGTAACATATATCGCAGCAAGCTGTTTCAATCCGCTTGATCATTGTTACGTTTGTGCCAGCATATTCATTTATTTTCACACAAGTATGGGTAAATCAAGATTTGAATGTAACTTTTAAGTTAAAACACATGGGTAGCTAATGAAACGACGAACAGAGAGATCACTTATTGAAATATGCCCTATTCTACGATGTTGGTTTGAAATCATGAAATCTGGTGTGTAAACAAAGTATTACATAATACTAGCCAATAACGCTTCTAGGATGCGATTGGGACAATTTGGTTTTAAGTATAATGAAATTTATGATGATAAATGATTACCCTGCGAGTCAAGGGAGTCCTCACTACGAAAAGACGTGTACCCTCGCAAACCACAGAGTCAACAGTACGCACAGACGTGTACCCTTGCAAATCACAGAGTCATCAGTACGCACAGACGTGTACCCTTGCAAACCACAGAGTCATCAGTACGCACAGACGTGTACCCTTTGCACACAACAGTCTACTGTTTATTATCTTTCCCTAGGTGGCTCGTTATCCACTCTTGCTGTTAGGGGGTATAGGATCTCGAGTTTGTCATCCAAGGCCAGATGTGTCGCCTCCGCTATGAACATGTTTGTTCAAGATGTCCCTGACGTTTTCTATCCATCTTTTTGTGTTGTCTTCTTGTGGCTTTGCACCCTGATCTCACTTGGTTATATGTCTTCACGGGTAACTTGTCGTGATGCATTCTCATAATGTGGCCAAACCACTTAATCCGCTATCTTTCTATGTATTTTGTGCAAGGTGGTATACCTATTCTTTCACTGGTGTCTTCATTTCGCAATCTATCAAGCCTTTTGACCCCTGCAGCTTTCCTCAAGCATCTCATCTCACATATCACTATCTTTCTGTAATGTGAAGATGAAAGAGACCAGGTGTGGCACTGGTAACACAGTGTTGATAGGAATATATTGTAAATCATTTGTTTTTTAACCTCCATCGATCTTGGGATGAAGAAGTAATTGTGACAGTTGGTATGTTACTGTATTTGCCCTCTGACATTTCGTATCTATCGGTCTATCGAGGATTTCATTTTCGGTGAAAATACTACCGAAATAACTCCTATACTTATTTTACTCCTATATTGTCTATCTGTATGTTTAGTGGGCTCGTTGTTCTGCATATTTTCATAGTTTCTGTATATTTTGTAATAATCTTTATGTTGTATTTCCTACATGTTGCAGATAGTGAATTAACATGATTTTGTAGTTGTTCTTCGTTTTCGTATATGAGGCTCTGGTCGTTTACGAAAAGCAGTCCATCTAGTTCATTGTTTAGGTGCTCTGAGTTATCTTGTTCTGAGCCGGTTATGTTGCCCTCAGCACGTTTTGCCTCTTTTATTATTCTGTATATGTATATATTGAAAAGCAAGGGTGCGAGCACGCAAACATGACACGCGCCCGTTTTTGTCTTAAATGTGTCTGTAATACGATCTGATGTTCTTACCATGCACTGACAGTGTTTATACAAAGCTCTTATACTTTCTAACAATTGTCCTTTAATATAATACAATTGTAGAGTTTCTAGTACGTCTCTGTTGACTCTATCAAACGCTTTCTTCTGATCTATAAATATTGAGTTTAGTTCGTTGATGCGTTCTATTGCTCTCTCACTCATTTGTCTCAGTGTGAACAAGGCATCTATGGAACTAACCCCTCTTCTGAAACCAAATTGAGAGAGGTTTAACTGTGGAACAGGGATGTATCTTGCACTTCGTTCTATTATTTCTGCATAGATGTTCCCGGTGTTGCTCAATAGTTAGATGCCTAGGTATGTTTCGCATTTTCTTCTTTTGCCCTTATTTTTCCACAATGACACGACTATTGCCTTTTGCCAATCTTCTGGGACTTCTCTTTCTTTCCAAGCTATTGTAAATATTCTTTGCAGCCATTTTACCCCAATATCTTTACATGCTTTAATCTGTTTCAGGCGATGCCATATTTGGGCTATTCTTGATAGCCATTTCTATTTCTTGGCTTAGCATCTCTGGTTCTGCGATGTCTTGGTTATTTCCCTTTAAGTATTTTGCGTCAGATTGTTGGAATTATACAGCTCTTGGAAATATTCATTCCACCTTTTCCTCATATCGTTTATTTTAAGTAAATGTATTCCATCTTTTCCTCCTATCGTTTATTTTAAGTAAAGGTATTCCATCTTTTCCTCCTATCGTTTATTTTAAGTAAAGGTATTCCATCTTTGCTGTTTATTATTGCAATTATGTTGTAGCTTTCGTTTCTCATTCTCATTGCGTTCACATTTTTGAAGAAATCTCAAGAATTATTCTTGCACAGGCCTGTTAGGTGTTATTCATATTTGCCTCAGGAATTCTCTTTGACTGTTCTTTTCGTATTTCGTCTAACTAGCCTGTACTGCATATAATCATTTTGGTTGTTATATTTCAACAACTTTCTAAAATTTTTCATTTGTGTAGCTTTTTGTAAATCTTCATTCCACCATGCTGTTTGCTGGTTTCCTCTTGTGTGTTTTCTTACTTCACTTATGTCCACAGGACAAATACTTTTTAGATTATTTATCATGTGAGTTTTAAATAACTTCCATTCTACCTTTATGTCATCGCTTTTGCTTGGTATGGTAGTGAAACCCTAGGTCATGTCTTGGTATAGCATATCCTTTGTGGGTTCATCGTCTAGCTTTATAAAGTTCAGCTTTGGGTCTTGTTTTTTATTTTTTGTTCGCTGACGTTCTTTCTTTGTGCTTCCGTTTTTCAGTTATTACAACCGGAGGGTGGTCAGTATCTATGTTTATATTTGGTATAACCCTTACGTCTGTGATGTTTATCTTCTGCCTATGTCTTAAAAGTATGTAGTTAATCTGGGACATTATTGATAGATTGTCCCATTTGTACCATGTTGTTATGTCGCTCTGTCTGTATTCATAGCATGAATTAGCTATTAATATTCCGTGTTCTAAGCATACATTATTCCTCTCCGTCACTGTTACGATCTTTTGTTGCGTCCCTGAAGTTTCCCAAACAATGTTCACGATGTGTTTTTTCCCCTCCCAATTCTACCATTGAAATCTCCCAAAACAAATAATTCGTTTTTATTATTTATTTTATTCAGAACGTCAGATAGTTTTTCAAAATATTCATGTCTTTCTTCTATGTTGTTAGTGTCATTGCATGGGGCGTAAACTTGTATTATGGTGGTTGTTCTTTCTCTTTCTGTTAACTGTATTCATACTATCCTCTATGACACGTATTTTATGTCTGGTATTAATTTTGTCTTGTTGTGATGTAACAAAAAAACCGACTCTATGTTTTGCTCTTTCATTTAACAGGCTTGTACACTTGCAATCCACGGTCATCAGTATGCACAGACCTTGCAAATTACAGAATCATGAGTAGTTAGAGACTTTTACCCTTACGGGCCTTGGGAGTCAGCAGTACTGAAATATTTTTACCCTTGGAAACCATGGGAGTCATCGGTACTCAAAAACGTTTACACTTGCGAGTCATGGGAGTCAGCAGTATTCAAAGACTTATACCTCTGGGAGTCATTGGAATAGGCAGTACTTAAACAGTTTTACCCTAACGAGCTATGGGATTCAGTAATACTCAAAGATTTTTGCCCCTGTAAAGTATGAGAGTTATCAGAGCTCAAAGACATTTACCTTATTCAGCCATGGGAGTCATCAGTGCTCAAAGACTTTTACTATGATCTACAACATAGAACAGAATGAATGAGCACCTCAGGCTATAATATAAGACTAATATGGGAAAACCAGCCTTCTGAAATGACTCATTTGAGGATTCCCTTCGATTCCCATTGGCTGTCAAACAAATTATAATCATAGTACGTATAACAAAGTAGACCGTTGGTTGCTGATGCAGCTGTCCATGGGCTCATGCCCTTTGACCCAATGCCATTGTGTGATATATGCATGTGTTTGTGAGCTGTTGTTTTGTTCCATATAATGTGTTCCATATATCTGGTCCTGAATGGAAAGTAGGCCGTTCGATCACGATGTTCAATTTGGTTGGACTGTGATACCATGTGATCGTAATCTTCAGAATTTTTATTTGATCAAGAGAATATTTAACCATCGCTCAGAAACATGGGCGTGAGACTCAGACTTCCACCCCACGTGTTGCCGGGCCAAAAGAATGGAATAAAGAGTGGCTACATTGTTTACCTTCTGTGCCTGCCGTAAGATTCGTTTAATGATATTTTGGTGTGGAGTTAGCTACCCCATATAATTAAGGGTCAAAGTGATCCAGAATCCATGTCAATGCCAGATGTGTGTGTGTGTCATGTGTGTGTGTCATGTGTGTATGTGTCATGTGTGTGTGTCGTGTGACGTATTCTTTTCAGAAGTAGTCTTCCTTATGAATCTCCTGAAATCCCCGCGGTCTCTGGCAAGTTGCCCCGCTTCCCCTAACGACATATGCGTGCATTCATGAATTGTCCAGCGAAGTCTTGGTCGGCCTCTGCCTCTACTTCCTACTATCGCCTCCTCCAACAACACTCTTTCCATGACATCGTGTCTCTTCTTCACATGGTCGACAAAAATATCTAACTTCCTTATTGATATGATGTTTAAACGCCAGCCTTCTTGAACGTTGATTTTTCTTAGCACATCTTGGTTGGTATTTGTTGCTGTCCATTCTATCCTTTGATATCAGATGTATCAAGACGGAAATCATAAATATCACATAAATACGGTGTAATCTATGACACAGCTAAGATGTAAACTATGACACAGCTAAGATGTAAACTATGACACAGCTAAGGTGTAATCTATGACACAGCTAAGGTGTAAACTATAACACAGCTAAGGTGTAAACTATAACACAGCTAAGGTGTAAACTATAACACAGCTAAGGTGTAAACTATGACACAGCTAAGGTGTAAACTATAACACAGCTAAGGTGTAAACTATAACACAGCTAAGGTGTAAACTATGACACAGCTAAGATGTAAACTATGACACATCGCATTCCATTCTCTGGTCTACATCCTTTTAATTTTCAGGAATTTGAGAACAGGCGAAGAAGAAGAAAAAGAAGACCCTGCACCAGAAGTATCCAGGCTAGTGTTCGCGAGCACCTTGTGCGCTCTTAATGACGTATTCGGGGCGTGGGAATTACAACGTGATTTTGTTTGTTTTTTGCTGATATAACGGTCTATGGCCTCATGCCTTTTGACCCCATGTCTTTGTGTGATGAAACTATAGTGCTAGGTAGTCAGGATTTTCGACACTACCGGGGTACAGCTAGAAAATAAAATAGCTATCATACCACCAGGAAGGTAGGTACCTATGCACTGCTCTGAGTCACAACAGCCATGATAGGATTCACTGTGCTCATTCCCCGGCACTAATTGCCTTCTGGTTATGCCTAACTTCTCTATTGCTCCAGACATGCAACCACATGTTCAAGGAAAAAGACTTGTCACGAGTCACTGTGCCTCTATGATGGATTTCAGTAGTCGGAAAACAGTACATCCAGTTTTCTCAACCCCAGTATTACACAATACATTTTTGGCTCCCTCCCAACCACAGATGGTGCATGCATATATACAAATAACGAGGAATACAAAAGCACAAAATGCAATAACACAAGAAAACCATAATTGCATAGATGACATGCTACAAAGCTACCGTAGAAGAGCGTCAATATAACAGCATGTCATCTACTAAGGTTTTCTGTTGCATGGACGGCTTTTCAGTGAACCATTGGTGAGACCCACATACATTGTGAAAACATATTTGGTTTGTTTGATGGGGTGTTAAAGCCTCTTGCTACGCATGGCCCTATCAACCTATGTCCGGAGTCTATGTAGGTTATATCGACGATATTAAAACATTCTTGCGAACAATAATTATTGCATGTGAAAAAGGTTGAGAACCCTGCCTAAACAATGAACATTGCCATTTAAATAACACATTTATTTGATAGCCAAAAATAAACAACAATGGTCCCAACTGCTCATTAGCTTTTGTTGATAGTGTTTTTCGTCCATTGACAATTCATGATGACCATTTATAATAATATATGAGCCCAAATATTTCCCCTGTGATATTTCCTGATATAGAGCTCAAATATTTCCCCTGTGATATTTCCTGGTATAGAGCTCAAATATTTCCCATGTGATATTTCCTGATACTGAGCCCAAATATTTCCCCTGTGATATTTCCTGATACTGAGCCCAAATATTTCCCCTGTGATAAGTCCTAATATAGAGCCCAAATATTTCCCCTGTGATATTTCCTGATACTGAGCCCAAATATTTCCCCTGTGATATTTCCTGATATAGAGCTCAAATATTTCCCCTGTGATATTTCCTGGTATAGAGCTCAAATATTTCCCATGTGATATTTCCTGATACTGAGCCCAAATATTTCCCCTGTGATATTTCCTGATACTGAGCCCAAATATTTCCCCTGTGATAAATCCTAATATAGAGCCCAAATATTTCCCCTGTGATATTTCCTGATACTGAGCCCAAATATTTCCCCTGTGATATTTCCTGATATAGAGCTCAAATATTTCCCCTGTGATATTTTCTGATACTGAGCCCAAATATTTCCCCTGTGCTATGTCCTAATTCACTTTCGAAAATTCAATTAGAGCTATGTACTTGATTATGAGTTCGTCGATGGCTAATGAGCCCTATTCGAGCTGTAAATGTCCTTGGACAGTTCGGGCATGGAATGACCACTGTAGACAGATCTTGGTCTATCCATGACTTTCTAGCTACTCTCCGCTGTTGAGCTGCTGCATTTTTCCTCTTTTCACAAGATGGTGCGCTCTTTTTTATTGTAGAACGCCATGTAGATCTATTTTGTGTAAGTTCTTCCCATGTCTCTTGGTCTATTTCAAAGGCTTTCAGTGAGGTCTTTAACGAGTGCTTGTATGGCTTCTTTTGGCCACCTTGAGATCGTGTACCCTACTCCAGCTCACCATAGAGAAGTATCTTTAGCAGGCGATGGTCTGGCATACGTACCAAATGAACTGCCCAACGAATCTGTGTCTTCATCAGAATAGTGTCAATACCAGCTCTATCAATGACAGTGTTATCTGGAATCTTGTCTTGCCATCTGATATTCATAACTTTTCTGAGACATTTTTTGAAGTTGTGTGAAAGTTATTGAGTTTCCTCACATGACATCTATATACACAGTCCATGATTCACTAGCGTATAACAGCACTGGAAGTACCACTGCTCTGTAAACTTTCAGCTTAGTCTGTAGGTTAATGCCATTTCTACGCCAAACATTTGCGTACAACGAAAGTGCTGCTTGCCTTGGCGACCCTTATATACACATCATCAACGTTGGCATTTTGTGATAACGTACTGTCTAGATATGTGAATCTATTCACAACTTTCAGTGCTACACCATTTACCTTTATGCAGGGCTCTGTTGATTGTAGTCTTCCAAGTTTGGCTCAGACTTGTTTAGTTGTTTGTGTGTTTCTCCATCTCTACACATTACGAATAATGGAACATTAAATCATCTTGTGCAATTTATTTGAAGGTGGAAAGCAAGGGACGGGGGGATTCTCCGTAATATAATTTTATATAAACAAGACTGTAACTGTCCGACAAGAATCTATCTATCAGACATAATTCTAACTATCAGACAAGACTCTAACTATCACAAAACACTAACTCTTAGACAAGACTCTTTCTGTCAGAAAAGACTGACATTTTGAAAAAACTAGATCTGACAAAACTATAACTGCCAGATAAGATTCTAGCTGTCAGACCAACTTCTAACTATCAAAAAAGATTCTAACAGCCAGACAAAACTATCAGATAAAGACTCTAATTGTCAGACACGACTTTAAATGTCAGACATGACTCTGTCAGACAAGGTTCTGTCAGACAAAAATCGTACTGTGAGAAAAGACTACCTTTCAGACAAGGCTAACTATCAGACAAGATTCTAACAGTCAGACAAAACTGTAACATAAGACTCTAACAGTCCGATAAGACTATAATTGTCAGAGGTGCTTAATGTTTTCATAAAAATCCTCCTGATTAGAGCGTTATAAAGTATTTGTAAACATATAATGTTATACGGCCTCCACTGTAGTCCACTGTAGCCCGTAGATTACGTCCATAGTTAGGGGTTCCAGAACGTTGTCTTCATCGTGGATACTCTGAACGCCTCTCTGTCCAGGGGCAAGCAGGCCTGCATTGGCCAGAGACTTGTGCATACATTCTTGGATGTCGTTGGTCCATCGTCTTCTTGGTTTTCTCCTTGCTCTTCTTCTCTCGTCCGGCGCTCTGTCCTCTCGAATCAGCTTTTCAATACCATCTTGTCGCTTTTAGTGCCCAAAATACAGTAGCTATGATGGTATTTAGAAGCCACCGTTCATTTAGTTTCAGTAATTTCCGAATTTCTATGTTATTCTTTGTTTCTGTCCATGATATTCGTACGATCTTTATGTAGCACTTCATTTCAAATGAATTTATTCTTTTATTTATTCTAATATTGTCTTTTTTTAAAAGTCTAAATCTCGCATCCATGTGGGAAAAACACATGATCTGAAAGTGTTGTTAAACCATACTGACAGTTGTTAAACGTAGTAACCTGCTGTGATTTAATCGTTTGCTGAGAAAGGAAGTTCTCTATAAAACATTCATGTAGAGCAAACTAAAAGGTGGTAGGATAAGAGGTCAAAAACAAAAGGCCTAGACTGATAATATTAAACGCTAGACACGTCTAATTTTCTCCGCATTGTAGAATGAAATCAGAAAATGTTTTGATAGAAGATCTCAGAATGTAAAACACTACAACTTAGAATGTTCAAACTAGGACAATGATTATGACTACGGTATGTACAATGTAGAAAAATTATTAAAAATAGCTCAGAAGAACATTTATGAATGAATCAAAATCAACAGGCATAAATGCACAAGACATGCAATCCCTAGCAACTGACCGAAAGGCATGGAGAACTATGACATCGGCCCTATGTGCAAAAGAGGAACTGACTATACAATGTACGTGTATGTTTATTTTAAATTGACGAGGTTCTAAACAATAATACAATTATATACACGTTTAACTGTTAAATTTAATTATCGCTACATGTAAAAATTGATGCCTTTGAGATGTGGGTATATAGAAGAATAGGGAGAACATCATGGAAAGAGAAGAAACACATAAAGAGGTGCTAAAGACACTTAATATGAAGAAACAACTACTAAGAGAAATAAAGATCAGGCAAATAAAATACTTTGGACACATTAAAAGACATGACACCCTATTGAAAACCTTACTTGAGGGTAAAGTCAAAGGGAAGCGAGCAAGAGGTAGGCAGAGATACAAGTGGGAGAGTAACATTACACGATGGACAGGTTACAGTCTAGCAGAGTGCACCACCAAGACAAGAGACAGGAGATGTTGGAGATACGTTGCAGCCAACCTTCGTTGCGGAGACGGCACTTGATGATGATGATGATGTAATCTCGATGCAAGGAAAGAAAAATATTACATTCGGAATACGTCATTTTTACCCATGATACAACAAATGAATCAACAATCTATACCAGCAATTACTGTAAAATTTCTTTTCCACATACAATAAAATCATTACTACCTTAAAAGCTACGTTCGTAGCGACTGCTGCAATAAATCCGCTCAATATAGATACTACTTAATCATAATTCTGAAATGCGGCTATGAAATAATGCACTCGTGAAAAATATGAACCTATACGCATAGTAATTACGGAGAAAATAGACATTATCGATTCTCATCTATTTACATCATCATCATCATCAAGTGCCGTCTCCGCAACGAAGGTTGGCTGCAACGTATCTCCAACATCTCCTGTCTCTTGTCTTGGTGGTGCACTCTGCTAGACTGTAACCTGTCCATCGTGTAATGTTACTCTCCCACTTGTATCTCTGCCTACCTCTTGCTCGCTTCCCTTTGACTTTACCCTCAAGTAAGGTCTTCAATAAGGTGTATGTCTTTTAATGTGTCCAAAGTCATCTATTTACAAACGCACTATAATTTGTTTTTCTATATTGCCAATGTTGATTATCGGTTTGATTTTTGTTTTGTCTGTTGTAATAGTTTTTTTGTTTTCTGTGCGTTTAGATATAACCACTTAATTGCTAATCTTTTTTTCATATTTTGAACAAAGTAATCAGATATCAATAATAATTACCTATAGTAGTGGCAATACAATTCTTTCTTCTTAAGCTTGAAGTATCATCAATAGGTCTAAGGTGAATTACAACAATATTTATGCATTCAAAACAGATGCACTTTCGTGCATAAATATAAATATCCAAAATATTGGAGAATGTCTCACAAAATGGTGCGCCACAGTATGATGATAATGAGCATGATGATGTTCCTCCTTCGCAAGTGAAGATGAACATGGCATGAAAACAATAAATGTAATATTTGGGCTCTATATCAGGACATATCACAGGGGAAATATTTGGGCTCTAATCAGGACATATTACAGAGGAAATATTTGGGCTCAGTATCAGGACATATCACAGGGGAAATGTTTGGACTCAATATTATGACATATTTCAGTGGAAATATTTGGACGCAATATCAGGACATATCACAGGGGAAATATTTGGGCTCAGTATCAGGACATATCACAGTGGAAATATGTGGGATCTATATCAGGACATATCTCAGTGGAAATATGTGGGATCTATATTAGGACATATCACAGGGGAAATATTTGGACTCAATATCAGGACATATCACAGTGGAAATATGTGGGATCTATATCAGGACATATCTCAGTGGAAATATGTGGGATCTATATTAGGACATATTTCAGTGGAAATATTTGGACTCAATATCAGGACATATCACAGGGGAAATATTTGGGATCTATATCAGGACATATCACAGGGGAAATGTTTGGACTCAATATCAGGACATACCACAGGGGAAATATTTGGACGCAATAAAAGGACATATCACAGGGGAAATGTTTGGACTCAATATTAGGACATATTTCAGTGGAAATATTTGGACTCAATATCAGGACATACCACAGGGGAAATATTTGGACGCAATAAAAGGACATATCACAGGGTAAATGTTTGGACTCAATATTAGGACATATTTCAGTGGAAATATTTGGACTCAATATCAGGACATATCACAGGGGAAATATTTGGACTCAATATCAGGACATATCACAGGGGAAATATTTGGACTCAATATCAGGACATATCACAGGGGAAAAATTTGGGCTCTGTATCAGGACATATCACAGGGGAAAAATCACAGGGGAAATATTTGGGCTCTATATCAAGACATATCACAGGGAAAATATTTGAGCTCTATATCAGGACATATCACATGGGAAATTTTTGGGCTCAGGGGTTTACTGTTATGATTATGTTTTAATAGATATCTTGCATATTAAATCATATGATATTGTTTTTGAAGACCTTACTTGAGGGTAGAGTTAAGGGGATACGATCAAGAGGTAGAGAGACATATATGTAGGAGGGAAACATCACGAGATGGACATGTTACATTAGAACAGAGTGCACCACTAAAGCAAGAGACAGAGGGTGATGAAAGCCCGATGCAGTAAACCGATGTTGCGAGGAGAGAGCACTTGATAATAGAAATGAAGAGATGTCTCTATGTTAAAAAGTACAATACAAATGTTAACATTTCCACTAAGTGGCGCACCTGCATATGAGTGTCTGCGCCACTATCTCACATCAGTTGATCGTACTAGTAACAATGTTAAACACCACACGTTGCATATAAATGTGATACAATGATAGCAGACAAGATGTCACCACAAACTTCCTTTTGATCTTGAGCATTGTCTAGGATGAATGTAATATTTTCAGTATCACGTACCAAATATCGATTGTGATACATACGGTTAAAATCAACTACCTTGATTGTTCATATGATAATTTAACCTCTAGCTCAGGGCTAATTATCATTTTAACGTTGAGGCACAGCTGTGGAACGAAGAGAGTGGGTTTCACGACTTCAAAATTATTAGGAATGAGTATCACGTTACTGTGAACATAATAAGCATCACGTTACTGTGGACATAATGAGGATCACGTTACTGAGGACAAAATGAGCATCACGTTACTGTGAACATAATGAGCATCACGTTACTGTGAACATAATGAGCATCACGTTACTGGAGATATAATGGTCATCACGTTACTGTGAACATAATGAGCATCACGTTACTGTGAACATAATGAGCATCACATTACTGTGGACATAATGAGAATCACGTTACTGTGGACATAATGAGCATCACGTTACTGTGAGATATTTGCTCTGACATGATATTTATAGATATGCACAATGTCATGCTCATACGGCTTTACAAGAAACGACGGTTGTCAAGATGAGTTGGAGGATGTCCCGTCCCTGAACCATTCCTCACGAGTATAGTTGAACCCCCAACCGTCGATAGTAAAGAAGACATTTGTACAAACAGTAATCAGGACTTCATTCATTACGTTCGTGATTATTGTCGTGTTTTCGGTGGTCACTATTTATATAATGGAGTCGCATGCACACACACAAAAAAAACGCCAAGTTGGGACCAACGAAATGGAAGGAAATAATCAGAATGGGTATTTCAGGTAATGTTTACGTTTTCTGTGCACAGATCTTCTATATAGGAAACGGTTATGCTTTTTCTTTAGCGTTCCCCGCCAATTCATCAGCTGTTTCGTTTCCCTTGACTCACACATGACCTGGACAAAAGATACTTTGCTTACGAACTCTGTTAACAAGCGTGAAGAATTTCCTATCTTATCATATAATTTTCTACCTTGTACAGCATTTTCTGAGTGTGATGGAATCACTATTTGTGTTGGTTGTTGCTCTACCAACTGACGGCTACTGTTATAACGTCTAGTTCCATTCTCATACTCCGAGTAACTGGTGAATAGGCAGTAGATCTGTCCACTATTTTCCTGCCAAGCTAGGAACATCCATTTGTACTGTTTATTGTTGGGGGCAGCAATATATACTTGTTATTGTTGGGTACGGTAATTTTTACTTGTTATTGTAGGATTCAGTAATGTGTACTGTTCATTGTTGCGTACAGTAATTTGTACTTTTTATTGTTGGATACAATAATTTATACTGTTTATTGTTGGCACAGTACTGTGTACTGTTTATTTTTGGGTACAGTAAATTGTACTGTTTATTGTTGGATACGGTAATATGTACTTGTTATTATTGGGTACAATAATTTGACTGTTTATTTTTTGGTACATCAGTATGTACTTGTTATTGTTGGATACGGTAATATATACTTGCTATTGTTGGGCACAGTAATAAATACTTGTTACAGCTGGATACATCAATATGTACTTGTTATTGTTGGGTACAATAATATGTATTTGTTATTGTTGTTGCCTTCGGTAATATATACTTGTCATTATTATTTACACCTATTGTTTTACATTATTATTTACATTTTCATGATTTTCATTAACAATTCAGCTATTGTTAGGTACAACAAGATGCATTGTTTATTGTGTACAGTCGTATGTATTGTTTATTGTGTACAGTCGTATGCATTGTTTATTGTGTACAGTCGTATGCATTGTTTATTGTGTACAGTCGTATGTATTGTTTATTGTGTACAGTCGTATGTATTGTTTATTGTGTACAGTCGTATGTATTGTTTATTGTAGATATAGCAGTTACTTTGGTCATTGTTGGCTAGAGTAGAATGTATCTGTTATTGTTGCGCCACTATAATGTTTTGGTTATTGTTATGTACAGTAATACTCTTTAGTTATTGTTGGATTCAGTAGTACGCTTTGTTTACTAGTGTGGGGTAGAGTATTATGCAATGTCTATTCTTTGCTTTGCTTACTTTTGAGTACAGTTGTATGCTTTCGTTGTTGTTGGGTACAACAGTATGTACTGTTGACTGTTGGGTATAGTAGTACGTACTGTTGATTATTGGGTATAGTATTATGTAATGTGAATTGTTGGGTATAGTAGTATGTACTGTTGATTGTTGGCTATAGTAGCATGGACTGTTGTTTGTTGGGTATAGAAGTACGCACTGTTGATTCTTGGGTATAGAAGTACACACTGTTGATTGCTTGGTACAGTAGCATGTACTGTTGATTGTTGGCTATAGTAGTATGCATTGGTTATTATGTGCTACATTTACGCTTGATATGTCTCAAATGTAAGATTAATGGCGGGACAAGACGCACTTTCAAGTTGACAGTTTTACAACCAGGCCACCGGAAGGTGGATAATGCACTGTCAGACTGCAGTATACGCGTCGAGCATGTTTAGCAATAACGTTATATAAGTGCAACCGATACACAAACATAGCTGTCAAATGTGAAGAATAAAACTCACAAATGTGAAGATTTGGTACTAATACATTTAAAGAACATGCTTCTTGGACATGTTTATGCACTTGTTAGTATGCGGTAGATAGTATTGGTGTTTGGTACAGAAGAATTTATTTCATGTATTCATATTTCTTAGGGGTCATTGTTGATTTCAGGAACAGTAGATTGCATTGTTCATGTTTCATTCAGTACATGCTATTGTTTAGTTAGTTAATTAGTCATCAGAATGGCATCACTGTATTCAGGACACATCCATAGGGTCTCTAATCTTCGCTTGAGTCTAATTATCATTTACACGATGACTGGCAGTTTCATTTCTCTGAGGGCTCACGAGCATTCTTCTCAACCAGTGGTGAGAATAATATCACCAGTGGTACAATTACAGTACATCGTGTTATTACCTCAGATTGATCTAAAATTACTAAATCCGCTGGCCTAGAGCTATAAAAACCTTTTTCTTTAAACTCTCATTATCATTATCTGGTGCCATGACGGCTGGCGTAAGCGATCATGGCTTTCCATAGCTTTCTTTCTCCAGTATTATGTATCAAGATCGTTGTTGTTTCCCTGCCTTGCTAGGTTGTTAAACTGTCTAATAGTTTCTCACATTGTCGCTCTCTGTCTTTGTTGCCTTCAATCTTGCCTGTGGTGACTAGGTTCTCCAAACCTCCCTGTCTCATAAAAACTAAGTTGCATTAAAACTATGATGCGCATCGCCTCATTCTGGTTTTTATCTAACATTTTAATTTGTGTCTGGCTGAGACTCATAATTATAATGCATATTCCATCACAGAAGCAACCATTCCTTGGTGTTATAAAAAGAAATATTAACCTCTGTTCACTCTGAGAATATATAACCATACAACGTGTGACATATAACCAAATGAGATCAGGTTACAAAGCCAGAGGAAGACCACGGAAAAGATGGATAGAAAACGTCAGGGACATCCTGTATAGACACGGTCATAGCACAGCCAAGGTCACACATCTGGCTTTAGAACGCAAGCTCGAGCTCCAATCACCCCTACGCTTAACGGTAAGAGTCGATCACAAACCACCTGGGGAAAGACAATAGACACTCTGAGAAGCAGCCATTACTTTCATTACCCAAAAACGTTTTCTTGTCCTTGAAATGATGTGACCAACATGATCCTTGAATCTCAGTCTCCTATCAAAAATCACACTAAAAAATTTCATTGTTCTAGTGTTTGCACTGTTGAACTACTTTGTGTTCTACGTCTTACATTTAGAGTCGAACATAATCTAACTAACCGGTTTTCACGAGTTTCCAGAGTACCATCAGACAGTGACCCTAAAAAAAGCATTGCTCAACAGACACAATGTATACATAGCCATGGCCACTCCATGTAAACGATGGATTACATAAATATAAGAGTCAACGAAAACAAACATATATGAAGCATATAACAAAGCGATCTCCATAGAACTCAGTTCAGTCTATAGACATGAAGTGTGAACAAATGAATAAACATTTTTCAACCATATCAGGTCTTTGACGCCATAAAGTCATGCGTTAAGAAGTTCAATAGAGACTTTTGAAAATTGGGTTTTTAGAAGTTTGAGTAACAAAAGTAGAAAAATTTATAAAAAGTTTAGTGTTATGTTTCATTAAAAAAACGAAGAAACTGAAATAGAAGTAAGTTATACAGATGAATTCTAAGCACGAGATCCTAAAAAGTTTGCTTTAGGTGGCTTATCTCTGTGTGTTTAGTTAAGCATGATAGAACCATGGACTGGTTACATAAGAGTGTCATTTTAGGTTCATGGTGAACTCCACTACTGATCGTACTGCATTTGTCACACTTGCTACTGAAACTGAATCTAGTATTGCTATGATACGTTATAAAACGCTAACACAAATGATGAATGTGTCCCAACACTAACTGCTGATGTCACATTTCGCTGTCCATTTATTAGCAGATGGCATATCAATTCTAGCAGGACCGTAATAGCAAATTTCCACAAATAAACGGGTATTAAGTATGCTCATGATTACTGTAAGAAGCTGGTTAAACTTTTTATTTTTAAATAAAAATGACCTCTTATTGTGATGTACGCAACTTTTAACACTAAACCACTAGAGTTTTGTCCATATTCAATTACTGATGTGTAGTTGGAGTGCGTTCAAGGTCTCGGATTCAATCCGCGGTTGGGACAAGGACTTTTATCTTTCTGAGGTGCAAAAAAATATTCTTCCTGGAAAAGCGGCCTTTATTTCCACAGCCTCAGCAGCCTCCTTAACAGGAAAACATGCAGTAATGAAAGTTTATTTTAAATTTTAAGTCTACTCTTGGCAGCTCAATGCCATTATTTTAAAAAAATGTGCGTCTTCTGAAGCTGACTTAGGGATCCATATCGTGAGTTAGTGACTGTTGAGGGTGTCTATAAAAAAAATTCAGTAAATTGAGAGGGAAAGGTAATCAATAGGAAGGTTTATGACTGTTTCGTTATAATGAGAGAAGAGTCTATTTATGCATATTTGGTTATATCAGAACCTTTAACCATTCTAAATACTAGATAAACCATTCTAAATACTAGATAAACCATTCTAAATACTAGATAAACCATTCTAAATACTAGATAAACCATTCTAAATACTAGATAAACCATTCTAAATACTAGATAAACCATTCTAAATACTAGATAAACCATTCTAAATACTAGATAAACCATTCTAAATACTAGATAAACCATTCTAAATACTAGATAAACCATTCTAAATACTAGATAAACCATTCTAAATACTAGATAAACCATTCTAAATACTAGATAAACCATTCTAAATACTAGATAAACCATTCTAAATACTAGATAAACCATTCTAAATACTAGATAAACCATTCTAAATACTAGATAAACCATTCTAAATACTAGATAAACCATTCTAAATACTAGATAAACCATTCTAAATACTAGATAAACCATTCTAAATACTAGATAAACCATTCTAAATACTAGATAAACCATTCTAAATACTAGATAAACCATTCTAAACAATCTTTCGCGACTCTTGAGATGTGTATTTCATGTTTTCATCTGGATTAGGCTATTATATGTAAAAAACATCTTATCCAAAGTATCTTCATTCCAACCCTGTGCTACCAATGTCAAACATGGTCCTACACAACAAAACATAAGAGACAACTGGTTACAACAGAGATGAGATGTCTGAGAAAAGTCACAGGAGTGACCAGAAGACACATAATTAGAAACGATGTCATAAGAGAAAGAGTGGGTGTCATATCAATTCTACAATACATACAAAACCAACAGATACAATGGTTTGGTCATCTGGAAAGAATGCCGTGTGATTCATTAGTTTATAAAGCATATACGAAGAGAGGAGAAGCAGAAAGCTAGAAGAGCCAAGAATAGACCTAGAGTACGCTGGATCGACAACATCAAAGAGACATTACACGAACACCAAATAACATTATCTGAAGCTGCCAGAAAAGCGAGAACAAGAACATTGTATATCCCTCGACACCCGTAAAGGGTAAAAGAGGAAAGAAGAAGAATACTAGATTTCGTGGTTTTGATAATCCAGTCACGATGACCTTCAGGTCAGCTGGTTAAACCACATACATTTAGATATCCACATTGTTAAATCACGGAGGCAATGAAAAGTCTATAATTACCACAAATAGTGCAGATCTCACGGTATTTACGAAGTTCTCAAGAACAGCAATCTTTAATAATCTCACACTTCGTCACTCATCTTTGCGGAAGTAAAAAAAAGTAAAGTAACCTATAGCATGTGATCTCACATTTCAGAGACTCTGCAAATGAGGGCGGTAGCCATCTCCTCTCCCTCGCAGTATTTTCTTCCCGGATTAATCCGGTATCCATTTAAGGCTGGGTCGACATGGGAGACGTTGCGATCTGAAAAACATTTCCGCCTCAACTGGGGAATGACCCAGGCGCACTCATATGCGAAGTCAGTGCGCTAACCACTGAGCTACGCGACTCCCAAAACTTACTTTGTTGAAGTAACAGATCATGAATCGCTTTGCGTATAATGTGTGTCACCGGCAAATGAAAATCATGGAAAATTCCTACATACCGTAATAATATCATTGTATTTACCTCGATTTTCTAGACTTGTCACAATGTTGTTTTAGTTCTGCACTGTCGGTTTTCTAGACTTGTCACAATGTTGTTTTAGCATCTCCATATTGTTAAACCGTGTTACAATCTATCACAGTGTAAGAATTTTGTACTTCTCGTGTAGGGTTTGTATACTTTAAGCGTATTAGTGTTTCTGAATGTAGCGGTTGTATACTTTAAGCGTATTAGCGTTTCTGAATGTAGCGGTTGTATACTTTAAGCGTATTGGTGTTTCTGAATGTAGCGGTTGTATACTTTAAGTGTAATAGCGTGTCTAAATGTAGCGGTTATATACTTTAAGCGTATTAGCGTTTCTGAATGTAGTAATTGTATATTTTAATCTGATCAGCGTCTCTGAAGGTAGGGATGTTGTACTTTAAACTGATCAGCCTCTCTGAGGGTAAGGGTTTTATATTTAATTTGATTAACATCTCTGAGTGTAGTGGGTTTTAGAAATAAATACATCTAGAAACATTTAGCTGTGCTCAGACACAATAACTTTACAATCGTGGACAAAGTCAATTGAGGACCGAAGCAAAGATGAAGAAGCAATATAGGATATGGGGGCTGAGTATAAACTACATAAAATATTAGGTGGGAAAGGGTCGGAAAATGTTTAACAATTGTTCACATGGGGGTATGACAATACTTGACGTCAACAAATGTGTTTATACACCTATAAAATTGTCTGAATTTGACAAAAATATATTAACATTGGAAAAAAAAGAAAATTCTTAAATTATTCCGGTTAAACACAAATTTTCTATTATTAAAGTGTGTTTTTTTGTCAACATAATTATGCAGGAAGAGGTCTGTGAATTCTAGACAGTTGTTGACATGAGAAAAGGGGAAGAAGTAAACAATTCGGGGGAAATGTGTTGGTGTAATGAATAGACAGCTATATGAGATTTGATATAGATTTCTTGTATATGTGACTCGCTATATGAGATTTGATATAGATTTCTTGTATATGTGACTCGCTATATGAGATTTGATATAGATTTCTTGTATATGTGACTCGCTATATGAGATTTGATATAGATTTCTTGTATATGTGACTCGCTATATGAGATTTGATATAGATTTCCTGTATATGTGACTCGCAATATGAGATTTGATATAGATTTCCTGTATATGTGACTCGCTATATGAGATTTGAAATAGATTTCTTGTATATGTGACTCGCTATATGAGATTTGATATAGATTTCCTGTATATGTGACTCGCTATATGAGATTTGATATAGATTTCTTGTATATGTGACTCGCTATATGAGATTTGATATAGATTTCTTGTATATGTGACTCGCTATATGAGATTTGATATAGATTTCCTGTATATGTGACTCGCAATATGAGATTTGATATAGATTTCTTGTATATGTGACTCGCTATATGAGATTTGATATAGATTTCTTGTATATGTGACTCGCTATATGAGATTTGATATAGATTTCTTGTATATGTGACTCGCTATATGAGATTTGATATAGATTTCCTGTATATGTGACTCGCAATATGAGATTTGATATAGATTTCCTGTATATGTGACTCGCTATATGAGATTTGAAATAGATTTCTTGTATATGTGACTCGCTATATGAGATTTGATATAGATTTCCTGTATATGTGACTCGCTATATGAGATTTGATATAGATTTCTTGTATATGTGACTCGCTATATGAGATTTGATATAGATTTCTTGTATATGTGACTCGCTATATGAGATTTGATATAGATTTCCTGTATATGTGACTCGCAATATGAGATTTGATATAGATTTCCTGTATATGTGACTCGCTATATGAGATTTGAAATAGATTTCTTGTATATGTGACTCGCTATATGAGATTTGATATAGATTTCCTGTATATGTGACTCGCTATATGAGATTTGATATAGATTTCCTGTATATGTGACTCGATATATGAGATTTGATATAGATTTCCTGTATATGTGACTCGATATATGAGATTTGATATAGATTTCCTGTATATGTGACTCGCTATATGAGATTTGATATAGATTTCCTGTATATGTGACTCGATATATGAGATTTGATATAGATTTCTTGTATATGTGACTCGATATATGAGATTTGATATAGATTTCCTGTATATGTGACTCGCTATATGAGATTTGATATAGATTTCCTGTATATGTGACTCGCTATATGAGATTTGATATAGATTTCCTGTATATGTGACTCGCTATATGAGATTTGATATAGATTTCTTGTATATGTGACTCGCTATATGAGATTTGATATAGATTTCCTGTATATGTGACTCGCTATATGAGATTTGATATAGATTTCTTGTATATGTGACTCGCTATATGAGATTTGATATAGATTTCTTGTATATGTGACTCGCTATATGAGATTTGATATAGATTTCTTGTATATGTGACTCGCTATATGAGATTTGATATAGATTTCTTGTATATGTGACTCGCTATATGAGATTTTATATAGATTTCTTGTATATGTGACTCGCTATATGAGATTTGATATAGATTTCCTGTATATGTGACTCGCTATATGAGATTTGATATAGATTTCTTGTATATGTGACTCGCTATATGAGATTTGATATAGATTTCTTGTATATGTGACTCGCTATATGAGATTTGATATAGATTTCTTGTATATGTGACTCGCTATATGAGATTTGATATAGATTTCTTGTATATGTGACTCGCTATATGAGATTTGATATAGATTTCTTGTATATGTGACTCGCTATATGAGATTTGATATAGATTTCTTGTATATGTGACTCGCTATATGAGATTTGATATAGATTTCTTGTATATGTGACTCGCTATATGAGATTTGATATAGATTTCTTGTATATGTGACTCGCTATATGAGATTTGATATAGATTTCCTGTATATGTGACTCGCTATATGAGCAAAGACACAGAAGAACAGGAGGTAAACATAAACATACAGGGAGAGAAACTACAACAAGTAAAACAGTATCAATATCTTGGACACATAGTCACAAATGATGGCAGATGTGAAACAGAAGTTAAAAGGAGAATAGGAATGGCTAAAAGTACCTTCAATGACATGAGGAAATTATTAATATCTAAACAAATTACAAACAAGTTAAAAATGAGAATTATAAAATGCTACATCTATTCCATATTAATATATGGCTCAGAAACATGGACACTAAATAAACAATTAGAAGACAAAATTGATGCCTTTGAGATGTGGGTATATAGAAGAATAAGGAGAACATCATGGAAAGAGAAGAAAACAAATAAAGAGGTGCTAAAGACACTTAATATGAAGAAAGAACTACTAAGAGAAATAAAGATCAGGCAAATAAAATACTTTGGACACATTAAAAGACATGACACCCTATTGAAGATCTTACTTGAGTTGAGGGTAAAGTCAAAGGGAAGCGAGCAAGAGGTAGGCAGAGATACAAGTGGGAGAGTAACATTACACGATGGACAGATTACAGTCTAGCAGAGTGCACCACCAAGACAAGAGACAGGAGATGTTGGAGATACGTTGCAGCCAACCTTCGTTGCGGAGACGGCACTTGATGATGATGATATGAGATTTGATATAGATTTCCTGTATATGTGACTCGCTATATGAGATTTGATATAGATTTCTTGTATATGTGACTCGATATATGAGATTTGATATAGATTTCTTGTATATGTGACTCGCTATATGAGATTTGATATAGATCTCCTGTATATGTGACTAGATATATTACACTCTTAGTAGACTATAAATGCGATTTAAAAACACACTATCCAAACATACAAGAAACAACAAAATATCTCATTACATTATCAACAGTTTTTAATAAAGTTATGCGGCTGCATTTTCTCATAAACACACAGACATAGAATAACTGTGTCTATCAATATCGCTGGTAATAACTTTTATCAACTCAGTCTTCAAGAGCCGATACGATTGTTTGATATTCAACAAACACAGGCTAAGTTTATTGATTGATGACATTCAATTATTTATTTGATGGAATTATAAAGATGTTTCAAGTTTTCCAATATTATTCCGGCCTTTATTTCAAGTCCATGGTAGATGTTTCGCCAACTATGTATACTCCATAATAATTGAAAACATGTTCACAATTCAGGCTATAGGGCAGTTTATACTGACCAAATGATGCACGTGTAAATCTGTCCTGTAACTTACTAATGCTGAGCTGCCATGATAATGGTAATGATGCGTTGGTTGCATATCCTTGTTCAATAATTTGCGATCAACCCAACATTTTTTGACTGTAGCGATTTTCTAAGTAATATACATACATTCAGTAGTTTGCCATTGCTTTCTGAATGAATGTGTAATGGTAATGATGAGATCACGACCACATGCGGAATAATTTGTGCAGTATTTCAAACATTCGATTTTTTTCTGTACTTTATCATTTGTTTCAAAGACCAACTGAAGTTGTAAATACTTCTTTCTCACGAGTTTAGTTCACTTAACTAGTCTATATCTCAGTGTTTGTGTAGAGCATTTATTGTCTATGTTTGTGTATATCTCAGTGTTTGTGTAGAGCATTTATTGTCTATGTTTGTGTATATCTAAGTGTTGCTTATAGCAATTATGTCTATGGTTGTGTATATTCTAAGTGTTTTAGAGCTGTTATGTTTGTGTATATTCTAAGTGTTTTAGAGCTGTTATGTTGGTGTTTATTCTATGGAAAACTAAAACTCGTGTTGACAAACTGTTACTAGAATTGTACTCATAGATCCCACAAAAATTCATTCCCTGCAAGAGATAACGCGAGCTCCACGTGATGTCTGTGCCCAATCGTAAGCTCGTGCTGCATCCGGGATCCTAGATTGTAATTCTATTATAAGAAGAAAATATGGAAAAATCTCACATAAACATTTTAATTAATGGTGCATTTTATATAAATTTCAGATGAAGAGACGGCGCCATTTCACATAAAGTATTTAATTTTTGTAAATATATTAATTTGGGGGAAAAATTAATAAATGGCGTGTGACATAGTGGATTAACGTGAGCTAACATCGCTATTCTAGCGAGGTATATGTTTCGGTTCCTGAATTATTTTTTTAATTATTTATTAGCAAAATTAAGTCTCTTTGTGATGTATTTCTGTTACCATCAAATAACTACCGTGACTGTTACACTGCATGTACTCCTGTCATCGTAGGAATTGAATTTCATTTCTTAAACCGTTCTAAAAAAAAAAAAAATACGATAATTCTTGTCCACCTTAAGAAAAGTCACCGCACGCAACTGGTACTAAATATGTTAATTTTTCTACTATATACATCATCACGCGCGCACATACATATGCACAACAGATTTTTTTAAAATCGTACTGAAAACAACATAAAACTCAAAAAGAGATATAGAAGTGAACAAATTTCAGGCAGCAAAGCTTTCAGACCCCTCAAATAATATACAAATTTCAGGCAGAAAAGCTTTCAGACCCCTCAAATAATATAATATCTATATAACTCGCACAAAGTTTAGCCTGTGACCAGGAATGGAACACGAGCAGTTTCCGAAGGAATAATGACAGCTAAGGGGAGAAAAAAACACATACACGCACAGCTTAAAACTTCTGGTCAATCCTATGTCCAGCAAAGAAGATAATTCATAAAAAATGCTCTCTAGTTGAAATTATGTTAAATAATTCTTGCTGTACATGATGGACACTACTGCAGACAATGTTAGTAAATTATTAGCAGGTGTCATGTCATCATAAATGGGGATTGATGCGACTCGGGATTTTAGAATGTTGGTTGGTGTCATAATGGTGACTTAGTATTTGCTCCCGATGCTATTTGTTCCTTTTCTTCAGAGGCTAAATAGACACGGTTTATTCCAGATAATACTAGCCATACCAATTTACGGTACTATACAAGAATCATTGGACAGGTTTCTACGGAACAAAGAAGCTAACATAATTAAACGGAACGAAATTCCAATAAAGACACATATAACGACACAGCCAACGTTCCACACGTTTAGTAATGACAGCCCCCTATCATTCGATATGCGCGCTACACACTGAGTGGGGGGGGGGTTGTCCAGTGTGTTGAACACAAATAACTAGATCAGTATCTTTAGTCACATTGTTTTTAATATCCGAGAAACGGAAGCTCAGTGCAGTAACATATGAAATTAAAAAGTCGGACTGTTGTCACGTGATTTGTTCACTGATTCTTGTATTGATCCCGATTTTCTATAGCGTAGAAGATATAGTATCTTCTTCTTCAGCATTCCTTCTTAAATTACCGCTGTATTTCTCTTGCTTCTGCGTGATCGCACAATGGTCCCTCTAGATTTCCAGCAGGATGTATACCAGAGAATGGAAATTCGTTGTGTCATTTTCATTTGAGCCAATAGCCCGAAACATCTGCGGAGTAGACCTATAGTATTAGAACACTGCGAGACTTCTCAATAGTTTGTTGTGGAACACGTAGTGCTCCATCTGGAAGCATCATCCCAACCCTTAAGCTACGTTCTAGCTTTACTCTCGCATCTAAGTTTAATAGCTGTAACATGGAAGAATCCCTCGATTAGCTGACAAAACTGGATCGAAGTGAAGAACGACCGATGTATATGTAAATATATATCGCCGCAAATGGGATCCGTCTGCCCAACTATTGCAAGATTGGTCTCGATAGACTAAGCGGATGGCTCTAGTAACCAACTCCCTGGGTACACAGGTGAGTCTCAGTAGAACGGCGTAGAACGCATATAGCACGGCAAGGCACTTAGAAAACCCTGGTCATCGACGGCATCCATACTTATTTCCAGTTGTGACAACTTTGTCTTACCACTACTGCCAATTTACGAGAGAGTGAGGTTGAGGAATAGTACTGCCTTTCTCCACTTTAATCCAAGTATAGCGCAAGCTACAGTTCAGACACTCTACAACAGGGCGCTTTATAGACTCTCTCAAAGTTTCTCTAAACAGCTTAAAGATCGATTGTACGTTCTGGAAAATTCATTTCTCCGAATCTTTCAAGGTGGCAGTAGCATCACCAACAAAGGTGATCGCATTGCTGAGAAGCCTCCAATTTCAGAGTCACGGAGAAAACATGTTGAACGACAAGAGAGAACAAGAAAAGCACAGGTTGTTCAACTTTATGTGTCGCAAATGTGGCAGGTGATTCTATGTCATAATATTATTTTTCAGTCATCGCCATCGCACACAATAGAGATGTAACAACTTAAGTCAGAAACTGTTCTCATCATCACATACGAAGCTGCATGTGCATAACTTCATCGTGTGTTATTATGAACGATATTATTTAGCGTAACATTTGCAGTGGATACAGTGCATTACGGACAATACTGACAGGTACGATGTCATCAGTGCAAATATGCAACTGGACACATTATATTATAACAGTACTAAGTTGTACGATGTCATCAGGGCATAATTTGTCAGTGAACACCATTTATTAGAAACAGTACTGCTCTACACGATATTATAATTGTAAAAATTTGTTACAATTGATTACAGATACTACTAACTTGTACAATTTGTAAATTGACACAATCGGTCCTTTCCATGAATGTCAGCCTACCACATATTTAGCCTATTTACTGAATGTGGGAGAATTTGGGATATTATGCACACGTTCATTCCCAGTATGTTTTTGGTCGCACAATTGACGTACCGTCAATGAAATTACGCCATTTGTAGAAAAAAATGGCTAATGTTCATTCATTCATTAGGTGCCATGCCGGCTGACATAGGCGATCATGCTCCCCACAGCTCTCTATCTCCAGTATTATGTATCAAGATCATAGGTGTTTCCCTGCCGTGCCAGGTTTTTAAACTAATATTTGCTCACGCTGTCGCTCTCTGTCTCTATTGCCTTTAATCTTGCCTATTGTGACTATGTTCTCTAAACCTCTTTGTCTCATTACGTGGATAAAAATGAATATTGTCTTTTTCTTATATTATTGATTAAGCTCCGTTTCGCATTTGACTCAACACATCCATATTATTTTTTCTGGCAGTCTATGGTATTCTAAGCATTTTTTTTCTGTAGAACCACATTTCTATTACCTCTAATTTCCCACTTCCCTGTTTGTTTATTGTCCAAGACTCACATCCATATGTTAATATAGGAGTTATATAGTACGGAAGAACTCTTTTACCTCTAATGACAATGTCATATTATAAAATGTATTTTTCCTTCTTTCAGAATGTTGCTTTTGCCTGCCCTATTTTGCTTCTTATTTCTGTTGAACCTCTTCCATCTGCTGTAATCGTTGTAATTAAATATTTGAATTGGTGGACCTGTATTAATACAATATCATTAACTTTGATATTGCAGGTTGTGTTATTTTGTTTCTTTGAAATAACCATTACTTCTGTTTTCTTGATATTTAAAAAGAGGCTTTTCTCTTTACTGTCTGTAACTGCTACATTAATTAAGCGAAGAAGGTCTTCCTCGCTTTTAGCAATCAGAACAGTGTCATCCGCATATCTCAAATTATTTAGGTTATGTCCTCCCACTGATATTCCTGGGATATCTACTATTGCACGCAATATGTTTTCACTGTATAAAGAGAAGAGGTCTGGTGAAAGCACACATACATGTCTGACTCCTTGTTTTATTTGTTGAAAAGGGCCAAATTAATTTCCTACTCTTATTGCTGCCATTTGTGTTTGTACATGTTCTTGATGATTCTTAAATCCTTACTATCGATGTTCAAATTCTCTAGCATATGTATAGATTCGCTATGTTTAACTTTATCAAATGTTTGTAATCTATAAAACAGAGGTACAGGTCTGTTTTTAACCTCTATAGACCCCTCTATTATTGTTCTCAAAATACATATTTTATTGTTGGTACCTTTTCCTTCTACGAAACCACATTGTTCTGGATTTATTTCTGTATTTATTTTGTTTCTCACTCTCTTCATGATGATGATTCTGACAAGTATTTTTGTTATTTGGCTCATGAGGCTGATCATACGGTGTTCTTCACATTCGGTGGACCCTGGTTTCTTTGGTAAGGTTATAAATATAGATCTCATCGAATCATCGGGTATGTGTACACTAGTATATACGTCATTCAGAAATTAAAGGAATGACACCTTGTTTAAGACCTTACTTGATGGTAAAGTTGAGAGGAGGTGAACAAGGATAGACAGAGATACAAGTGGGAGAGTAACATCACGAGATGGACAGGTTACAGTCCAGCATAGTACACCACCAAGATAAAAGACAAGGGATGTTGGGGGGTCTGTTGCAGCCAACCTTCGTTGCGGAGACGGCACATAAAAATGATAATGATGATATAAAAAATGAATTAGCTGACTAATCATCACATATTTAAGTTTATGAGTTTCAATCTTTCAACTTACATATTCCCAAATTGCCAACTTACAGATTTCAAAAGATATAGCTTTTACTTCTTCCGGTTGTTATTATCATTGGTCATTCCCCCCTGAAGGGAAAGTTCTTCTTCTGTTGCCTCAGAATTGCCCATATACATCTGGATTTTCAGGACTAGATCAGGGTCCACGTTGAAAAAATTATCTAGCACACGGAACTGGATACACGGAGTTGTTTCTCTAAGACAGTTGGCAATGTTCATAGCCAAGTGAGACTGCTCATCTGGGGTTAGGACCTGGAGAATATAGTATCAGTAAACTATACATTATATAAAGTAACATTTAATGAAAGTTAACCCATAACTTTTCAAGTACATTAGGGGTGTAAGATGTCAGAAATCTCACATTTCAGAGACTCTGCTATATGTGGACACTAGCCATCTACTCTCCCTCGATGGCTTTACCTCCCAGACTGATCCGGTACCCAATTCATGCTGGGTCGACCCGGGAGACGTTGAGATCTGAAAAACATTTCCGCCTGGGGAATGAGCCTAGGACCACTCATATGCGAAGCCAGTACGCTAACCATTGCGCTACGCGGATACATTATATATATATATATATCTACATGCAGATAGATAATAATGCATTAAAATATTGATAGAAAATGGTATGTTTAAATCGGAACATCGAATGACATATTCGTCAAGATGTATCTATCTATGTGACGTGTCGTTTAGAGAATGTTGTCCTCACTGCCACTCTGAAGGCATCTTGATTCTTTGCAAGCTGTCCAGATTCTTCTAGTATCATGATCAGAAGGCCTTCGATACCATGTGTCCATCGTAGTCTTGTCTGCCTTTTGTTCACTTTCCTGGAATTTTTCCCTCCATGATTAGTTTTTCTAGATCATGCTGTGTCTATTTGTCCGAAATATGTTAAATATAAATATAAGTCTAGATGGAAATGAATATATTGAATTCTAGATATAAATTAATATATTGAAGTCCAGATAGAAATGAATATATTGAAGTCCAGATGGAAAGAATATATTGAATTCTAGATATAAATTAATATATTGAAATTGAGAAATTAAATAGTGAAATTGAAATAAGAAGCTATATATTGAAAATCGTATAGGAATTGGTATATGATAAGTTAGCTATAAAATTATATATTTAAACTGAGATATAAAAGGGGTTATATTAAAATCGACTAGACAATGACATAATGAAATTCAGGTATAGAGGGATATAGGGCCTATTCAAATTTACATATATAATGGTATATTAACATCATGTAAATAGTGTACTGGCATCCAGATAGACAAGGATACATTGAAATAATAATGATGGAAATTATTTATTTAAATCACTGTAGGTCTATAGAGTGATAACGATCAAGTTCGGGGAAAGCGTATTCAAATCCTGATAGAAAATTATAGCATTTATTGAAATCCTGATAGAAAATTATAGCATTTATTGAAATCCTGATAGAAAATTATAGCATTTATTGAAATCCTAATAGAAAATTATAGCATTTATTGAAATCCTGATAGAAAATGGTATGTTAAAACCGAGATAGAAATAATATAAATGATACGTTATAAACTTTATACGTTTCCTCAGAGAAAATAATATTTAACTGACAGCTCTCCTTTTATCACACAGATCGCACACTTGTTTCGATTCCCGGATTTATGTTATGGAAGCAACGTGACGCTTGACCACAATACATTTAAACAAATACTTTTTAATAGAGTACTTTTTAATATCCCTCTTGTCCCTGGTCCATTAGGAGTTAAAAAAGAATAACGTGAAGGATAAATAAACATTTCACATATCATTTACTTTTTTGAAGATTCTTCATTAACTATGGAAGACGGCGAGGATGGGAGATTTCATTGTTTGGAAGGGGAATCTCCCTCCAGAAAGACCTTAAATATCAAGACGCTATCTGGGGTCACTTCCCTTCATGGTATTTTATCACTAGGATCAGCTAACCATACGGAAAATCAAAAGCGACGATAACCGGTGGTAACGAAAACCGAAGTTTCACAGTATAATTATTGCTACATTATTGAACAGAATACAACCACAACACACTCCAGGGTACCGGATCTGCACTCATCCCTATGAAACTGTTGACCACCACTTTTTTGAATGCCCAGCGCTGGGTGGTGTCAGGAAAACGTTTCTCCCTCCAGGGCCTGATAAATGGAACACATTATATGGAACAAAACAACAGCTCACAAACACATGCATATATCACACAATGGCATTGGGTCAAAGAGCATGAGCCCATGGACCGCTGGATCACCAACCAACCAACAATCCAACCAACCAAACGTATCACAATCAGTGATAGATGAAACTACACAGTCTTATAACTTCTAGGGGATTCAGCATTGTGAAGCCCTGCTCTGTCAGCAATTCACAATCATTCAGCATTGTCAAGCCCTGCTCTGTCAGCAATTCACAGTCATATCTACTTACATTTCTATAGAATATTGAAGCCTGTGTAAAGTTATCTTCATCTGTCGTTTCGTATCTTGCTATTTCACCAAACACACACATGGGTGTTTCCAGGTACCTGCAGTTCTCCGCAGGTCCGTTAAAAGCATTTGGGAAGTAGTTTGGGGATCCGTCTAACGATTAGAAAATCAAGAAGGGTGATACTGTAATCTGGCAACAATGGATGGAGAACACTGGTCACACATAAATTAGAAAACTACCACACACACACAAAACTACTTGCAGAATAAACGTAAGACGTGACAAACAACAGTAATGATTGTATTTGCATGTATGGCCTTCTTCGTCTTGCAGTCGGTTAGTAAGCAATTAACGTAATGAGTTGAACAATATCCCTCATGAGTGAATCTTGTATGCGATCGTGTCACGTACCGGAGAATATATGTTTTTGCATCTTTTCCTTTTGTTGCCCATATCTTTTAGAACATATTTTCTTCAATACGACCTCACCCACTGTGCTTATCTCTGAGGTCAGTACTGTCCAATCAAGATGACATGGTTCTAACATTACATTGTCCGAGTGTGAGAGGTATATGTTTGTTTTTGGTTCCCTCTTGACGTGTTTTCCTTTGCATGGGAAGATTGTATGAGGAAAGTGACATGTTCGTTGTGCATTAAGACTCACTAAATAATACAATTACAGCTGCATACAGGTGTCTTAGCAGAGAGTAACCTGCTGCAATTATACGCATAAATCACAATAATAAACAACAATCACAGTCATATACATCAAATAACATCGTGCACACCAATCAATATCATACACATCAATTAGCATCATATAGGTCACTCCCGTCACATACATCAATTAACATCATATACATCAGTCAACATCATACACATCAATCATCATCATACACATCAATTAGCATCATATATCAGTCAACATCATATACGTTATTCCTGTCACATACATAATTACCATCATATACATCCGTGTTTCCAAATGTGGTCAATATGGACCCACAGGGGTCAAATTTGACTAGAAGGGGATCTATATCATCAAGTAAATAAATTGGGGTCCACGAGATGCAAACCCTATTTAGGCAGGTTACCATTAACATTGCACATAATACAGACAGCGTGTACATATAATAAACTTATAAATAAAAATAAAGTATATATATATATATATATATATATATATATATATATATATATATATATATATATATATATATATATATACTTTATTTTTATATTTATATGTATGTACTTTCTATATGTAGTATGTAATATATAATACTGTTTTTACTGTTTTTATTATTGAGTTTTTTCACTATTTGTTTTATATATTCTTGACAAAGACCTAACAGTTCGAAACGTAGAAAATGGCTTGTGTATTGATATGTGTATTTTTTCGTGTGTACACGCCATATCACTTTAGTGATTGTCAGTTCTCATCCAGTGAAACTCAAACATCTGTTTTCTAGCGTACTATCGGGGAACAGCTGATTATGTCAGCCGTTTAAGAGGTTTAAAAACATACCTACCAAGCCTGTATATGATATACTCAAAAGAATTCCTTTGAACAACAGCACAGTCCAAAGACGTATTCATGAAATTTGAGTCATGGTATTGAAAACTTCTTGTGTTATTGTTTTGCAAACGAACCATTCATAAATTCAAGGACGACTCAAAGTTTCCTGGTAATGAAGCATATGCTCGTTTTTCATATGCTCGTTTCGTTATGAACTAAGAAATCCACGAGGAACTGCTCTTTGTGAGAACTTTGATAACAGACACTAAAAGCGAATAAATATTCAATGCTCTGAAAGATTATTTCATTGAATAAGCGATCCTTTTATAAAATATAATGTCAGTAGCAGCAGGTGAAGCAGGAGCCATGTTTGGGCGCTATCGTGGTTCTTTTAGCCATTTAAAACAAAATGTATCCAGGGTTTTTGCAATTCACTGTGTCATTCACGGACAACATTTAATAACTAAAAATCTTAGTACCAGATTGCATCGATCTCTTCAATTCGCCATAAACGCAGTAAATAAGATTTGTAGCAGCGCGTTGAATTCTAGTTTATTTGCAACTGTGTGATGAAAATGACGAGGACTTTCATCAATTACTCTTTCACAATGATGTGCTCTGGCTCTCGAAATGCATATGTTTGACACGATTATTTTCACTCTTTGAGACACCGTTTTAGAGTTTTGGATGCTACAGATCCCATTTTCAAAGACAATTTCATCAAATGGAAAAATGTATAAAAATAAAAAATATGCGTTATAAAATAATTTTTAAACTAAATTTAATGAGGTTAATGTGTAGTTACCAGGTGACAGTCGGAAATCAATAAAATAATGTCCATCATTCGCAGCTTTTCTTGCCAGGTTGAATCTCATAAAAATTGTACAAGTTCTTTTATTTTTTACAATTGTCCACTTTATAAAATACCTATCAAGTGAGTAGCACTGTGTCATCGGTCAAAAACACATTTGAAGTCAATATGTTTAGGTAAATACAATATTAGGCAAGCAGAGGATCTATGGAGAAAAAATTCGGCAAGGGGTTTACGCAACAAAAACGTTTGCTAACCACTAACATATATCAATCACCATCATACACATCAATCACCATCATACACATCAATCAACATCATACACATCAATCACCATCATACACATCAATCAACATCATACACATCAATCACCATCATACACATCAATCAACATCATACACATCAATCAACATCATACACATCAATCAACATCATACACATCAATCACCATCATACACATCAATCAACATCATACACATCAATCAACATCATACACATCAATCAACATCATACACATCAATCAACATCATACACATCAATCAACATCATACACATCAATCACCATCATACACATCAATCAACATCATACACATCAATCACCATCATACACATCAATCACCATCATACACATCAATCACCATCATACACATCAATCACCATCATACACATCAATCAACATTATACATCAGTGATGGGGAACATATTTATGCCAATAACCATTTGTAAATTTATAATAACATAAGCGGGTCATAACAAAGTATAGCTAGCAGATATTGACTGAAACACTTGTGTAACTCACTTCTAATGTGATGGCTGCAACTTTTATTTCTCTGGTGAGTTGTGTATGTAAGTTATTATTACGATTTACTTAATAGATATTTATGGTGTTATGGATCAAGCCATATATTTATTGCATTTGTTAGTCCAACTAGATTGTTTTCGGTTGGCCAAAACAAAAGCTCCTGCGGGTAATATATTGTCGCGGTTCAGAGGTACCCAACCCTTGATACATATACATATATTCATGACATATGGTGACAATAAGGATGACAGATGATAAGGATGGCATAAACTGATAAGTATGACAGATAATGATTGTAAGAATAGAAGCGACAATAAGGAATACATATGACAATAAGAATGATAGATAAGGACAATACGAATAATAGATGATGATAATACGTATGACAGATGATGATAAGGATGACAACTGATGGCAATAAGGATAATAGATAGTGATAAAGAGAGTGATAAAGTATGATAATAAGGATGACAGATTGTGACAATGAGGGTAACAGAGAAACAATAAAGATGACAGATTGTGACAATGAGGGTAATAGAGAAACAATAAAGATGACAGATTGTGACAATGAGGGTAATAGAGAAACAATAAAGATGACAGATTGTGACAATGAGGGTAATAGAGAAACAATAAAGATGACAGATTGTGACAATGAGGGTAATAGAGAGACAATAAAGATGACAGATTGTGACAATGAGGGTAATAGAGAAACAATAACGATGACAGATTGTGACAATGAGGGTAATAGAGAAACAATAAAGATGACAGATTGTGACAATGAGGGTAATAGAGAAACAATAAAGATGACAGATTGTGACAATGAGGGTAATAGAGAAACAATAAAAATGACAGATTGTGACAATGAGGGTAATAGAGAAACAATAACGATGACAGATTGTGACAATGAGGGTAATAGAGAAACAATAACGATGACAGATTGTGACAATGAGGGTAATAGAGAAACAATAACGATGACAGATTGTGACAATGAGGGTAATAGAGAAACAATAAAGATGACAGATTGTGACAATGAGGGTAATAGAGAAACAATAACGATGACAGATTGTGACAATGAGGGTAATAGAGAAACAATAACGATGACAGATTGTGACAATGAGGGTAATAGAGAAACAATAAAAATGACAGATTGTGACAATGAGGGTAATAGAGAAACAATAACGATGACAGATTGTGACAATGAGGGTAATAGAGAAACAATAACGATGACAGATTGTGACAATGAGGGTAATAGAGAAACAATAACGATGACAGATTGTGACAATGAGGGTAATAGAGAAACAATAACGATGACAGATTGTGACAATGAGGGTAATAGAGAAACAATAAAGATGACAGATTGTGACAGTAGTGACAATGATTCTTAAATAGAATGACATTGAAGATAGCAGATGTACAATAGAGGTGACATATTGTAAAAATAAAAATGACAGATTGTGACAATAAAGTTGACAAATGGTGACAATAAATATGATAGATGGTGACAATAATTTGAATATGTGTATAATAAAGATAATAAAGATCAAAATGCCAGAAAGTATGCAGGAAGAAGACCAAATAGCGAAGCAGGCGGTGAAATATTGTGAAAATGAAGACAACAATGATAATGAGGAAGCAAATGGTAGTGAGGATTACTATCACAATGATTACAAATAGTGAAGAAAAAACAACATATAGACAAATAAGAGAAAGATGATAGTGAGAATGAAAGTGGCATATAGTTGAAGGTAAATATTTAAATATTTGTGAATTTTATCAAATGAGAATAATACATGATGGGAATAATAGATGATGGGAATAATATATGATGGGAATAATAGATGATGGGAATAACAGATGATGGGAATAATAGATGATGGGAATAATAGATGATGGGAATAATAGATGATGGGAATAATAGATGATGGGAATAACAGATGATGGGAATAATAGATGATGGGAATAATAGATGATGGGAATAATAGATGATTGGAATAATACATGATGAGAATAACAGATGATGAGAATAATAGATGATGGGAATAACAGATGATGGGAATAATAGATGATGGGAATAATAGATGATGGGAATAATAGATGATGGGAATAATAGATGATGAGAATAATAGATTATTAATAAACTGACCCTGATTGCAGTCTACACACATCTGGCCGTCCCTGTTGTAGTTGCTAGCCTTGGTTTTGTAAGGACAGTTCACTGGAATCTGGTGGTAGTTGGTGCCCAGCCGGTAACGTTGTGAGTCTGAATAGGCGATCAAACGACCCTAGGTTGACAAGCATACGAAACAAACTAACGAGTAAATGAGGCACTTTAGTGCACACATATAACAATAGATGAGATACATATAAGAGTAACATTTAAAATTACAAGATAAATAATAGGGCAAGTGAGATTTATACATTGATAAATCACCAGTGTTTATGAAATACTTCAAATCGAAATGTGAAAGCTGGGGTAACTATTGCTTCTATTATATAAATATAACTGTGCTTCTCTTACCAAAGGTTTTGTTTACTAGAACAAACATGCTTCCATTGTCGAAGGTTTGTTTACTAGAACACACTTGCTTCTCTTAACGAAGGTTTGTTTACTAGAACAAACATGCTTCCATTGTCGAAGGTTTGTTTACGAGAACAAACGTGAGTCTATTACTGGAGACTTGTTAACTAGAACAAACGTGCTTCTGTTACTGAAGGTTTGTTTGCTAGAACAAACGTGCTTCTGTTACTGAAGGTTTGTTAACTAGAACAAACGTGCTTCTGTTACTGAAGGTTTGTTTACTAGAACAAACGTGCTTCTGTTACTGATGGTTTGTTTACTAGAACAAACGTGCTTCTGTTACTGAAGGTTTGTTTTCTAGAACAAACGTGCTTCTGTTACTGATGGTGTGTTTTCTAGAACAAACGTGCTTCTGTTACTGTTGGTTTGTTTACTAGAACACACGTGCTTCTGTTACTGATGGTTTGTTTACTAGAACACACGTGCTTCTGTTACTGATGGTTTGTTTACTAGAACACACGTGCTTCTGTTACTGATGGTTTGTTTACTAGAACACACGTGCTTCTGTTACTGATGGTTTGTTTACTAGAACACACGTGCTTCTGTTACTGATGGTTTGTTTACTAGAACAAACGTGCTTCTGTTACTGATGGTTTGTTTACTAGAACACACGTGCTTCTGTTACTGTAAATGATAGATATCCAGAAATATCTTTCTACTCTAATTGACGCTTCTCGTTTTCCCCAAGTAGTTGTAAATTAATATCTCATCTGAATTTTTAAAAGGAACACACAGTAATAGTATAAGATTGACAAATTTTTTTATATTTTACCTGGAGAACCTTGTCTGGGCTGGGCTCGATACCAGGTATCATGTGAGCAGGTGAGAACGCCAACTGCTCGACTTCGGCAAAGTAGTTCTTGGGATTTCGGTTAAGGGTTAATTTGCCTAATGGAACCATGCGGCTGTAGTCGTGAGGCCATACCTGACAAATTGATAGTAAAATATTGATTTTTAGAGATAGTATTTGATTATTAAAATGCTGAAGTCGTTTAGTTTAATTCTGTGAGGTATTCGTATGAGCAGTATCACCCACTCTCTTTCGCTTCTCTCTCTCTCTCTCTACATGTTTACATATATACATGCAGAAACGACACAGGCACAACACATAGCGAAAAAATAGAGGGGAAGAGCAGATACTCATGTAGCAGAAGGAGAGAGAACAGAATATGGGCTGATAGACACAAAATCAAATGGTGGCTGATATGTATGCTGGTATATGCATGATTACAAACATGTACATTTTCATTGCCTTTGTGGGATCGAAAGGATTCCAATCTTTAGCACATCGAGCATCTTCCTCTGAGATTATCTGGACGTAGACTAACCAGTTAGGGAATTCCTTGCGCCCAATAGCGTTGTACAGGTCACGGATAGCGTAGTCTGGATCGTGACCAGATATACAATGAGCCTCATCAGCTGTCAAGTTCTTTATGCCTTGGTTAGTCTGTGATATTTATGTTGGATTAGAAAATAAGAATGTAGCTATAAATTATGTTAGAAAATCTGAATATTTTAAATTATATATAATGTTATAAAATGAGTGTAGCTTTAAATTATATTTATAATATTGTTGAATACATAGGTCTCTAAAATAATACGCGAATTTGAAAATGTGTGTACACGGATTTCCGTAGACCTTAAGGCGCATGCTTACTGGCGTGAATTCACAATAAACATACATACTCTTAAATTGTATATGTCATTTATTTTTTTTTCCTGTCAGTTCAGCTACTACAAGTAAACAATGTTGCGTGATGGTATTCGATTGCCAACCTGTATATACATTAACATTTTTTCCCCTGTCAGTTCAGCTACTACAAGTAAACAATGTTGCGTGATGGTATTCGATTGCCAACCTGTATATACATTAACATTTTTTTTCCTGGAAATACACAGCATCATCTTAATCACTTTCTATTGACGATGTTTTAATGATTAATTTATCCCAATCCTAGATTGTGGTGCCTACCTCGTTTGATTATTTCCCTTGGTTATGTTCATCTGTTTATGTTTATCTCTTTATGTTTATCATTTATGAATTTACATGTTAATTGTTTTTAGGGTTAGGGTTAGGAAAGTTGTGTTTTATATAACTAACACTAACTCTAAATAAATTAATATGTTAATTCATAAATGATAAACATAAATAGATCAATAGAGCCAAGGGAAATAATCAAACAAGGTAGGCTCCTGATCTTGAATTGAACCATTATTTATTTTTAGTGCCTCAAGTCATTAAATATCTTTATATTCATAAACCCAGCGTTTACTTAATTATATATACAAGTTGCACACGGAATAAAAACTATATAAAAATATTACGTTATCTTTACTTTTAACCAATATTTCAATGAAATCCAGTGTGCCCACATTTTCAGAGTCGTGTATTATTTTAGAAACCTACAGTGCTAACATCTTTATTTAAAAATAAACCAGACTCATGTTGAGTTTACTTACACAATTCGAGTAGATGGGCAAGTCTACAGAGATAATTACCGACAGCTCACACAGAAATAAACCAGACATATGGTAAAGAAATATCTAGCAAGATTCTTTCTTCTTCTTCTGGATTCGATCTCAAACTCCTTCATATCAGTAGCGTGTAGTCCAAAGAACAGAAGAGGGTGTTGCTTCATGATTTACAGCTTGGCTGTGATTTATTTCGGCCTGGCACATCCAACTTCACCTTGCTTCGGTGGATGATTATAGTGTCATTATTCTTTACTTCTCTTTCGTATGCAGCAAAATATTGGCATCAGCATGCTTATGGTATAGACACATAGTAACTACATGAGGAACAAAACAAGCGAATATACACGAATGTATAGAAGAGCTGCAAGAATATTTATCCTACTACAATAAAATATACTTGATTCTTGATTCTTAATTAGAAAAATGGCCTCACAGCACGTGGGGCTTTCCCATAAGTGCTCAGCCCTCTGTTCCAGCAGCCATTCGACTCGATGGTGTTTATAGTCTAATGCTGCCGAAACAGACGTCGACATCAGGGCACAACTCTGGCCCTTGCGACAGGTTTCTTTGTTGTTCCGCCCACCCACGCCATGCCCGTAACTAGTTCAAGCACAACGTCAGCCTGTCGGAACAACATGGTAACTGTTATCCAAGGTTACGACTACGGGATTGTATAGATGACGTGCCATGAAGCTTCTATAAGAAGATAACCTCAATATAAAGGCATGTCATCTACTAAGGTTTTCTGTTGCATGGTTGGTTTGTCTAGTGAGCCATTGTGAGACCAACAGATGCAACCGCATGTGCACAATAAAATATAGAAACAAGGAAGGCACAATGAAAAACAAGTTGAATCAACAGAAAGTACACAAACGAACACGTTGACAGAAAACTAACATTTTTTGGCTGACAAGTAACTCTAACATTAACAATATTAAACGTAGTTCGAGTGGGCAAACACACGATCAATACTTTTCTCACCTTCAAATGAAACTTGCAATAGTAAACACAGCCATCCTTGTTTACCATACGAAATGTGTGGTTGCCATAGCCGTGCATATGACGGTATCCATCCGGTAATCCTCGGTCTGAGAACAAGAACAATAGTGCGTGCGTAGTCTCTGGTCTACTGGATATGAAGTCCCAGAACATGTCCGCATCCTGTATTGGGATTAAGTCAAGTTAATCTGCCCATTCAATTTTAATCAGGTTGATCTGCCCATTCTGTATTGGGATTAAGTCAAATTAATCTGCCCATTCAATTATTTCGTCATATTGGGATTAAGTCAAATTAATCTGCCTATTTAATTATCTCGTCCTATTTGGATTAAGTCAAGTTAATCTGCCTATTCAATATCTCGTCGTATTGTGATTTAACTAAAATTAATCTGCCCATTCAATATCTCATCGTATTGGGATTAAGTCAAATTAATCTGCCCATTCAATTATCTCATCGTATTGGGATTAAGTCAATTTAATCTGCCTTTCAATTATCACATCGAAAGTAAACGAAATTTATAAATAACCAAATGGTCAGAGGGTGTCCGACAAAGTGGATGGTGCCGCAGTAACCTAATGAACAAATAGTAACGCAAAATGAGGTAAACAGGTTACTAAAACACTTACCTAGCCTATTAATAAAAATATATTTTAAAAAATATATATAAAAAAAACATACAATAAAACTAAACAGGACAATTCTCCACGTATCGGCTCAAATTGAACCTTTTTCAAGAGACACACAACAGAAAACGACAAAATAAAAAACAAAATAGATGTCTATATTTCATCAAGCCCCGTCTCCATAGCGCAGGGATGGCAACGCATCTAGTAAAAGTGAAAGTGAAAGTGAAAATGCGTGCATTCATTATAAAAAAATTTACTAGATGCGTTGCCATCCCTGCGCTATGGAGACGGGGCTTGATGAAATATAGACATCTATTTTGTTTTTTATTTTGTCGTTTTCTGTTGTGTGTCTCTTGAAAAAGGTTCAATTTGAGCCGATACGTGGAGAATTGTCCTGTTTAGTTTTATTGTATGTTTTTTTATATATACTTTTTTAAATATATTTTTATTAATAGGCTAGGTAAGTGTTTTAAAGTACATTTCAAATAGTTTGCCTCATTTTAAAAAAATATAGCTTATGAACCATTTGAGTTACAATGTTCATATTTTGAATGTAACCTAAGTAATCTCGTAACGTTATAGGACAAGTGAATTCATTGCAAACAAACAGCTGGTTTTTCTTCTGCGCTTGCATACCAGGTCGACAAAAAAGCGATTAAAGGTGGACAAATTTTATTCATACTTTCTGCGTGCTTACCACTTCATTTCTATTTATGAATGCTTGCATATGCTCAATATCAATTGCATTTTCATGTATGTGTTTAAAAGCACCGTTTTATACTTATTGAATAGAAAATGTACAACTTCCTTCAAAAAATGCGCACCGGAAGTAACAATTTTCATTTAATTTCGCTGTGCAATTTGGGTTTCGCACCGATTGAATCTAAATTGTCAACTTCCTGTTTGATGTAGTCACCAATCGCACTACAATAATAAGTTTGTTGCATAGGCGTGTTTTGTTAACTGTGCCTTTACAATGAGTCTAAAGTTGAAATTCTTTACTCAACAAAATATCACACATAAAATCTATCAATATTTTTGTAGAGAGGCAAAGCGAGGGAATCTATATCGCAGTATATCTAATCCTGAGAAGAGAACAATGCACTTGTTGAGTTTAAGCAAACGGTCATTTCATAGATTGGTGAAAGATTTTGAAAGTGAACTTCCAAAGAAAGAAAGACATCGAGGAAGAAAACATATGTTAGACTGCTTTGACAGAGAACTTGTGCGCAGAGAGATTTGTAAAATGTTTGATTTAGGAGAAGAGGTTACTATAAGGAAACTTAAGATTTGGCTAGAAAAAAACAACAGCATCGTTGCATCAAAAACTACATTATGGAGAAGTGTGCGAGGTTTAGGCTTCACTTTCAGGAAATATTCTTGCGGAAGAAACATCATATGTGAGAAACCTCATTTAGTAGCTGCAAGAAGCAAATATTTGCGTGAAGTCAAAGAAATGCGCAATGAAGGTTATGACATTGTGTATTTGGACGAAACCTGGATTAATGCTCACCACACAAATGAAAAAGAATGGCAGTCATTAGATGGGACGATTAAACGGTATGTACCTAGCAGCAAAGGAAAGCGCTTAATAATTGCACATGCAGGTAGCAGACATAATGGTCTGATGAAAGATGCTGAACTTGTTTTTATTGCAAAGTCGACTGACAACCAAGACTATCATGCAGAGATGAACAGTCATATATTCAGAGATTGGATTGGGAACACTGTTTTGCCTTTATTAGATAGACCATCTTGTTTGATCATGGACAATGCATCTTACCACAACAAAGTGGCACAAGAAGATAAAGTTCCAACATCATCAAGCACTAAAGATGAAATAAAGCTCTGGCTGACAAGAGAACAAATACATTTTAACGATATGTATCTTAAACCTGAATTACTCTCAATTGTTAAACAGACACAACGGGCAAAGATATTTCATATTGATAAATTAATCCAATAATATGGTCACAGATGTTTGAGACTGCCTCCTTACCACTCACATCTAAATCCAATCGAATTAGTTTGGGCAAAAATCAAAGGACAAGTAGCAGCTGAAAATAAAACTTTCAAATTATGCGATGTGAAAGCGCTTACAAATGTTGCTATTTCAAACATAGACAAAGAGTATTGGGCTAAGTGTGAAGACCACGTTTTGGGAGAGGAAGAAAAGTATTGGAAAACTGATGGCTTGTGGGTTAGTCAACCAAAAGTGGTAATAAATCTGCTGCATTCGTCTGATTCTGAATAAAAATTATATATTATAGGACAATTGACTCCAATTCTACAAAATAAACCATGTAACATTAGACACGAAAAGAGCTCTATACAACACAATTTTCCTTTCTACGTTGTGCTACCAATGTCAAACATGGTCATTAACAGCATGTGAAAAAGAGAAATCGTTACAACTGAAATGAAATGCTTAAGAAGCATAATGAATGTGTCCAGACTATATAAAATCAGAAACGAATTTAAAAGACATCGAACTGGAGTTACACCTGTACTGGATTACGGCAAGAAGCAGCAATTAAAATGGTTCAGTCATGTAAGCAGATCACCACCAAATAGCAACATTCATCGTGCCTCGACCATGAGATACAATGGTAGACGAGATAAAGGCAGAGCTAGAAAACGCTTGATTTATGACATAGCTGAAGCCACAGCAAACACCATTCAGCAAAAACACATTAGAGCATTGTCAAGGACACTCCATCCCCACTCTACGCGGTATGGCATTTAGAGACAGAAAAAAGACAAGAACAAAGAAACAAAGTAAGAATGTATATCGATTGACATTATATTGACTAACAACATCTAACTAAATTATTTTAGAGACACAAATTTATTTAGATAATGCATAGTTTTAAAACGTGTCTTGCCACTAATTATCTGTCAAGACGGCGCAGTCCAGATGTTGAAAATTATTAAATGTGCAGAAAAAATACAAAATACTTTAATATTATATATTAATAATTGATGCTATCTCCTTACATGAAAATTGAGGATACGACTCTGCCTCTCAAAAAGTGTAAAAGTTCTTAATTTACCGTACATTCTATTTTTTGTGACAAAATATATACAAATTTGGGGAAGATCAAAAGAATTTGCCGCTTTGAGGAATCTGTAATACCTGAAATAATTTAATTGATGAATTCGTTATGACATTGGAATTCTAAGGTCGCATGCAAAAAATCATGGCATTTCATAAGAGGGTTCTCGAGATATTACAGGAAATAAGCAGGCAGATTTAGTGAAACAAACTTTAGTAACATGTTTACCTCATTTTGCGTTACTAAACGAAATTTAATAGTTTGCCAATTCAACGTTTTTGATTTGGGGAGACATTTTTTCTTTGGGTCGAGAAATGCATACAGGATTCATTCATCTTCTTTTGCTTTCGCTCTCTAATAACCAACACGTAAATTATGTAAGGACTGGGAGGTGTACGGTACGTTGTGATGCTGATTTCACAGCGCAGATATGTTATTTTGTGACTTACGGTCCAGCACATTCGTTTTCAGCATTTTATTCCTTTGCTTATGTTTGTTTAATAATTAAGCAAAAGTGGGCGCAAGTTATTTTCTTGAAAAGTTATTGATAAACTGCAATGAAATTTTGCAGACAGTCTTGAAATTTCCATCACCATAAAATAGACGAAAAGTGCTAATACAAGATAATTGTTTATGATTGTATCAAGAACACAACATAGCATACAGCGAATAACTAACGGTGTTGCACGTGACAACATGCCAGTGCTAATACTATGTGACTTTCATCATTGTTCCATTTACTCGCTGTAGACTATAATATGTTCGTGATAAAGGCATTTTCCTCATGAATCTATCCAGTATCCAGTTCAAATTTCTTTGAGTGTTCGATGTTTAGCAACTTCTTGGTGCCTTGTATTTTAAATTTTTTATTTCGAATCATAGTTTTGCAGGAATTATACATATCAATTCCTATCATCAATCAATGTTGGGTGACGTAGGCGATCATGCTTCTCCACAACTCTTTGCAACACAATGCTTCGCTTCCATAAAGAAGGATTGGCTCAACATAATACCCTAACGATAGAATTCGCATATGAACAGATATTATTCCATTGTAAAATGATTCTTGAACATAGAAAATGTATCCTTAATCAAAATTTTTTATTTCTGTCCGTGTTTTTCAATTTTTGTATTTACCCCTAGGCATCCTTTTGGGACACATTTTATTTCGTGGTCCTCCTGCGACCTAAGCACAACTTGTCAACTTTCTTCAAGGCTTATTGTATATCGTATTAAATAACATGCAAATAATACGTTTTCTGTGATCCGTCAAGACGTGTCGGTGATCCCCTTTCTCTTCGTTTACCCTCCAAGTAAAACTATGTGCGTCTTAGGGAGCCATAACTCTTACGTTAAGATTTACTGAAATAAGTTAATATACAAAGTTAGTAAAATCTCATTCAGAACGCAGGGATCAACCCTAATGTTTGGGTTGTAGTGATTTTATAGTCAATATTTTCTAGGAAAAAGGTTGTCATTGTCTTCTTTACTGTCTGAATGTAAAATTGCCTTTGAACGTGGATTAAGTCGGACACAAGAGCCTGACATAAGTTATATACAATGCTTAATTTTATTTTGACATAGTTCAGAGTTTTAACTTATTCACAGCAATTGTTAAGAAATATCAGCTCTAATCCTGCTTTAAATTGGAATATTTCTTTTTTTATCGTGTAATAATTTTATCGTGCAATAATTTTATTTTAAACGGAGATTAGAGATAATTTATTTTTACAAATAAGACAGATACATGGAATCAACATTTCGGCCACAAGGCTTTTGTCATGATGAAGACGAACACAAAAACTGGAAATAAAATTGAACAAAACTACATTTGAAGAAAGCATGTATGCATCTAAATTACTATAGGAAAGTAGTACACAACGGTATTTCTTGAATTTTCTCCTACAAAGAAAGGAAGTTTACGTGTACGTAAAAAGTGTACAGACAAATTCATTAAACAAAAGACTATGTAAGATTATTTCATTCAGTCAATGCATATTGAGTGGAGTATCTGAATAAAGTGAATAGTTGACAACAAAAATGGTATTATTTTGGGGCATACATGGTTGTTGCTGAATAACTAGTATATGATGATTATAATGAGGAGGATGATAATAGAGATGATACTGATAGTCAATAGGTACATTTTCATTGACAGTGGACATAAAGTGGCCAAGGAAAATCACAGAAAAAGTCAAATGCGTCACTTTAAAACAATGATCATCAAAGAGTCAACAGGGCTGTATGATTGACGTAAGATACTATTTTAAACGACTCCAAAATTTGACTGAAATATTCCAAATAGTAAAAAACAGAAACGAAAACATCAGAAGACTGACAAACACAATACCAATCCTGGATTACATCCCGAAGACATCGTATTAAGTATTTTTGACATGCTTTAAGACTACCATCAGACAATGCCCCTCAAAAAACATTATTATACAGACTCGATGGATACAAAACCAGGGGCAGATCTTACAAACGATGGATAACAAAAATAAAAGTCCACAAAAACAAACATATATGAAGCACACACAAAAGCTATCACATGAGAGCTATTCTTCCCCTTACACTGCAAGGCATAAAGGGATATAAAGTGGAAAAAAAGAATAAAATAGTATTCGTCTAATAATTGAACACTAGCGTGGTGTAATTATGTGGAAAACAATGTACACTTAAAAGTCCGTCATCAAAGACAAATATTACACATTTATATTCAACTGTCCAATACACGACGATGCCCAGGGTAAGCACTAAAACAAAATTGGTACAATACAAGAATCAGTGGACAAATCACGTGACAACATACCAACTTTTTAATTTCATATACTATTGCACTTTCTCGGAAACTGAAAAAGTCGTAACTTAAAATACCGATCTAGCCATTTGCGCGCAATAAACTGCACATCCACCTCCCACTCAGTGTGCAGCGCGCATGTCGAGTGGTCAGGGGTTCTCATCGCTCAGCGTGTCGAATATTGGATGCGAAGGTATATGCATCTTTATAGGAATTTCGTTCCGTTTAATTATGTTATCTCTATGTTCCGTAGAAACCTGTCCACTGATTCTTGTAATGTACCAAAAACTTTTTCTGTAACAAATATTTTTCCAAAATTCAGTAGACTTTATAATTAATATGCCCAACAAAACACATATCCCGTTCCTGAACAGTGCCAAGATATAACATGGATAGGATTAAATTTGTAAATAATTCGGTATTCCGACCTTTTTAGACTTGTACTAGGTGGCGTAAAAAATATGTTATGCCCCTAGATATGTTGCAGATATGAAGAGCCTGTGTTATCTACTGATGTCATCTTCACTGGTTACACCTGCAGCAAATCTAAGTTATTTAACTCACTTGTATATGTGGTTATAACTCATCAATATGTGTTTTCTCCACACATATAACGTTTATTACATGAATATAAAACGTCAATATCCAGCAATCGTAAGTCATTTGCATCAGTTAATGAAGTATACACATAATTAAAGAACAGTTATTATGTTGGTTTATTTCTACTGGTTCGCTTGATCTATACTTCGCGTCTATTCTTGCTATCAGGACCACGTACAGATAATTATAGCAATATCTTAAACCCAAATTCTATGTTATAGTCGAATGCTTCAGCCGTTTCAAATCGTCATAGTGAAACAATGGTTAAAGTTCTCAACTATCGCTCGATTAACTCTAGCCACTATTTATGAACAGTTAAGGAAGATCTCCTAATTTGGTGTATCCTTGAGATGTTATTTTCGAACCGTTTTTGGTACTTAACATCTCGCAGCTCAAGACTTGGTTCTCTTTCTTCTCAGTAGCTTTCTCCGTTCTAACCGGACTAAATCTCGAAATTCCTTTTCACTTTAAGTCCTGGACCTAAGCCATCTAGGCTGACTTTTCAAGCCCTCTCCCAGGTGACTTCTCTTCCCAACTCCCAGGCGTGGACTGTTCGTAACCCTGTGAACCGAGTCCGTTCTCAACTAAATCCCAACGCATTTATTCAGTCTTAGCCAATCAAACAAGGAGTGAATATGTCACTTTCATAAGAATTAAACCCTTTTCTATCAAATAACTTCCCACGGTAATGCATTTCTCATTTACTTTATTTCTCAGATTTACTTTATCTTACTTGTTTGTTTGTTTTTCGTTCGCCCCATTGTAACCATCACGGATATCCGTGCGATTTCCGCCGGGAGCGTGATTACGTTGTGCCACCGTTATGCGCCTTGTAGGCCTAGCACATCCGATTTCGGCATGCCTTGACAATTCGGGTGGGCTACCCTTAGCCTGTGACAGCCTCTATATCTGTCTCCAGGCACGCGTAGTGGAGACTCTTCGCCCAGACTATTTTCTTGCTCTTAGTCTGACTCAAACGAGGTGTTCCACTGTCTATGAACTTGTCTCGTGTAATTGGACGTGCTGTGCCTGTGCCCATTGGGTACTGAACCGTTTCTCATCCGTGAGCCTGGTTCCTTAAGGGGAAGAACTCAACAGAGGAGTTGGACCCTGGCTCTTTCGCCCTCTTAGCCGAGGTGTCATTCACCGACATCGTGTACCCCTTGTCCAAGTTCGAGTCTCACACCACGCGTTTGAGAGCAAGGCGTTCTCGAGCTGAGCGTCCTTGTCCCAATAGCGCCTGAGCCCATCAGGTACTGAACCCTTTCTCTCTTCAAGTGTATTTCCGGTGTAGGAAAACCTGACAGTAGAGTTGGGCCAGGGCTAAATCGTTGTCCCTTTTGTGCCTGAGCGAATCGAGTACAGAACCCTTTCTCTCTGCAAGTTACTTCCGGTATAGGAAACCTTGACAGTAGAGTTGGGCCAGGACTGCCATCGTTGTCCCTTTCTTGCCTACACCCATCGGGTACAGAACCCTTTCTCTTTGCAAGCATATTTCCGGTTTAGGAAGGCTCGACATTAGAGTTGGGTTAGGTCTTTTGCTTTACCAAACGCCGATGGGTGGGTCTGGGTCTCTGCCTGTTAGGAACTCTGGTAACTAGAAGCCCGTCTCGAGCTGACGGAGCTTGTAGTTCCCTTTCCTAGGGACTTTTCACTTTCTATTTGCAGTTCGCGCTGCCCTCTAGCGCTGTTCTGCCCTTTCATTGTTTCATTGTACTCTGTGTGAAACATGTTTGTCTCTCGCCATGCATTTACCTTTACGTGCATTTTACATTGGCCGCCCCTCCAATGTTCGGACTGGACTGACTAGCTTCACTGTATGTCGACAGTGTTGCTATATGTGGTGATGCTGGTGGTGTCGGAGATATTGTCTGTCTCTTGTGCAGTCAAATCTCTTTCCATCTGCTACCTCCACATTCTCGGACACGATCCCCAAATGATTTGGCCAGAATCAGCACGAGCTGCTGTATTTCTGTTTCCAGGGTGCACCACGTGGAGGTACATTTGGGATCTTGGTTATCTGCTAACCCTGGGTCCGCCTAGAGCAATGCGTTCCCTTTGCACCCCTTTATCTTACTTGAATCTAGGTTTCCCATGGCAACTATTATCGCTATTCGATCCCCCGCTATTTTCAATTGCCACCTTATCTCAGATCCCTGATGAAGCGCAGAATCTCCATTAACTTGTTTCCCAGAGCCCGTTACACAATGCATTTCCATCTTTTATTCCTGCTTAACATGTTTCCCGGAGCCCGTTACACAATGCGTTTCCATCTTTGATTCCTACTAAACTAGCCAGCTAGTCATTTTCAACTTGCTGTTAAGTCCGTTTTGTCATTTAAAGACTTTTACTAGCATTCTTCGTTCTTGTCAAAAGACTACACTAGCGACATCAAGTCTAGCAAACAATGGTTCTGGTCAATTCTGTCGGCAGCTTAATTGCCTTTTATCTTCCGGGTATCTACTGGACTTGCTCGTCCGAATTCTCAGTCAGAGTATCTATTTCGTTGTTTCTTCTTCCGTATTCTACTTCTTCTGTACACAGTCTGTTATACATACAGTGCAAAATATGTCAATATACAGGCATACGTAGGCCTATGTGATTTAATGGTTACGTTTATTCAAATGTTAAAAAAATAATTGCGAATATTTATACTTATACTATAGCGACGACTGTGTTATTTTTTTTATACAAATGGCAAAATAACCCACTGTAGGAACGACAGAACACAATAGTCAGTCACGTCAAGACAAAAAGTTTCTTCCGCTACACCACCACGGCGGTATATTTGAGTATGTAAAATAGTATTTATATAAAAATCTTATATTGTAGCAAGGAATTTCTATACGGTAATATATTTCTTTTAGTATAATAGTAAATAGAAATGATTTGGTGCTGAGCAAAATTGTTACAATTTTCATATTCAAAATGGTAAGTTCAGTTCTGCAAATGTTTTAAGAAGATATTAAGTACAAATAAGACATAATTAAAAATGCATGCATACAAATGGGATAGATGTGGTGTATACTAGGGATATTATTTTATTTTATTCTCAAATATTTCACCCATTTTTAATGAAAAATTTTCAAATTTGAACAGTTGTAGAAAATAGTCAATATACATAGGTCACAATGTTATGTATAGAGCTATGTTCAAAATATGGATACAAAATGTCATCAATATAGGTTAATATTTGGAAATGTTATGAGCGTAAAAGTGATAATTATATAACATTTTTCAGAAATAACGGGAATAACAATAAAAATAGAATTCCTAACATTAAAAACCTCTTGCAACGTATGGATAGTCTTCAGCTTCAACGTGTGCTTCATCTAGGCCCAAACTCCTCCTCCTGGTTCTTCTGACTTCCAGGGTTGCCTCGGTAACCTTATTTTGTGACTTTAACGGTCTCTTATCATCACTTATAATGTGAACTGTTCACTGTTCTTTTCAAACACACTGAACATTGCTGCGTATTTCCTAAAATTGCCTTACCCCCCCTTCCCCCCCCCCCCCCCCCCCACTACCTATTTTAAAAGTCTATATCTCAAAAACTATTCATACTACGATAAGGATTTTTAAGAAAAATATTCATAAATGGATACTCTACAATTAACAACTAATTATCCAACCAATTATTCTTCTTCTTCTGCGTTCGTTCTCAAACTCCTACATATTAGCAGGATGTAGTCCGGAGAACGGAATGCGTTGTGTCGTGGTTTACAGCATTGCTGCGATATATGCGCCTTTCGGCCTGACACATCCGTCTTAAGCATGGCTTTGGGTCACTTTCCCTATATGGGATGGGACAGTCAACTCCATCCCATAACCTCCTTAGTCGCCTTTTACTACATGCGTGGAAGGTAGTGTTGCTATTCTTTGCTCCCCTTTCAGGCCCCGGCAACACACGGGCGAATACATGATATTATGTCTATTTCATCTCTGACGTCGGCCGCATGCGCCAATGTCTGTGGGTCTCACCAACTAATTATGATCCGCACAATTAACAACTCGATATTTTTCAATATTCTGTCTATCTCCCCCTTACGTCAAGAGTGTATGCGCTGTCACTGGAAGACTATTGTATCAATACTCGATCGATATGGATTTTTGAAGTTATTATCAACTTTTAAGATTTCTCATACCGATTACGGGGAGATTATGATCCAATGAGTCAACGTGCCAAAAGTCAATTGGTGATAATTGGTGAATATTGATTGACACATCATGGACCGCATTCATCTTAGATAAGGGTGAAAGCTTCACGCAGGCTGGCGCGGAGAGGCTCAACGACTCAATTCGCACGTACATATGGGCGATCTTAGGATCCCAGGGCCAGACTCGAACTCCCATTATTGAGAATGGTACGACGTTTGATGCCCAGCGACAATTCCTGGCTAATATGGAAGACGCTATTGCTAGGGTCTAGATTTGTTCCGGTGTGTCAGCCCCGATATAGCAGAAGGCTTTATCGGAGGGAACAAAGTTTCCCAGCTTCCTCTGCTAGAGGGAAATGGCGTGAAAACCGCTTTTCACAACTGTTACCGGTGAGATTTTTGTACCGTTCGACGACACAAACATAGAGTTAGGGAGTTTATATATATATTCAATATCCATACTATTCAAGAATCGCACAGAACAGTTTACAGTTTTGAAGAGACAGAATTGGAGAGATCTGACCTTTGCCCTATGCGCTAACTTCAGACAAAAGAAAATGAATGAATGAATGTGTGTGTGTGCGTATATATATATATATATATATTTACCTTAAGATGAGTAACAGGGTTTCTCCTTTGACTATGTGCCAAGCTGGGAAACTGTAAACAGAGAATACAGAACATCAGTTAGTGCATTCGTTATATCGTTAAATATCCATCCATAGACGGCAATAGTAAATAAGTAAAGTAAAGTAACCCATAGCATTTATTAATGCCGTAGGGATGTGATATGTTAGCGATCTCACATTTCAGAGGCTCTGCAAATGAGGGCGGTAGCTATCTCCTCTCCCTCGCAGTCTTTACTTCCCGCATTAATCCGGTACCCATGGCTGGGTTGACCCGGGAGCAGTTGTGATCTGAAAATGAACCCAGCACCACTCATATGCGAAGCCAGTGCGCTAACCACTGAGCTACGTGGCTCCCTTGACGACAATAGATATGTTTAGAAAACTCGTAGACATTTGGTTGTGAAGAAACTCTAATATTTTCAGACTGTCGATGTGTTTGAAATAGTGTTACTGGTAATTATAATTAATCACTCATATATATATATATAAATTTATCTCTTATCTGAAGCTGTGAAAGATATATAATACTTTATAAATTCTTGAATACAGTAAAATAAATTATAACAATACTGGACTGATGGCATAGGAGAATTTACCTACGAAATGTTAGAAAAACGTTACATGTTAATATTGCAGTATAATAACTGCTATGAAACAAAATCGTACATATGTTGTAGATTAAAATACGATCACCTGCAAGTAGTAGCTTCCGTTATAGGTACACGCCCTTTACTGTGGCTGGTAAAATTTTAAGGAACATTTTCGCGTGCACTTTAAGAAATACAAACCAGTACACATTATTTTACACTGATGTTCTAGCAATGATTTAGTCATTAGAATTAGAGGTCGCCCGTGTGTTGCAGTTCCCGAAAGGGAAGCAAAGAATAACGCCACTATTAATATATGAATAACGCCAGGCATATTGATGGAGGTGACTACGGAGGTTTGGAGGAATGACGTTGGCTGTATCATCCGTAGAGCGTCAAAGTGACCCATTAGTTACGTTGAAGTTGGATGTGGCAGGCCGAAAGAAGATATCGCAGTCAAGCTGTAAACCATGACACGACGTATTCCATTCTCTTGAGTACATTCTGCTAATTGTTAGAAGTTTGAGAATGACAGCAAATGAAAGAATAAGTAGAATTATGTGTTAAATTACAAACACAATACAGGGGCGATAAATAAGATATCTGTTGAAAAAATGCTGTCGAGATGAATGTTATGTAATTTTACAGACTATTTTATAGAAAAGAAGGCAAACAGTGAAACTGTTACCACAACAATTTAAACATATAAAGAATTGTAAAGCACGCATTGAACATATATTATAGGAGGTTTTCACATTCGATTCACTCGAGAAATGGTTGAATAGAGACAAAAAAGACGGTCTACAACTTATTCATTCCATTTTACTTGTCAACTTAGAGGTCTGTTGTAATTCTTATTTGAATGGCTCAATTCAAGTAGCACGGAAACAATGTGTTGGTTAAGTGACTAAGGAGTATTAAAATTGTATTTTTGTCTACAGTATCTGCATTTTGCTAGCAGTCAATACACGACTCACCGCTACAGTAATTACTAATACAGAGGTACGCCTATGGACTAAAAAAACAACACAACTTATTGAAATATTCTAACAATATATCACGCACTTACACATTATTTATCAATCATATAAGAATAGCACAATATTCGATCATTTTGAAACTTCACAACATCTATATCAACAATTGTAATGCTTTGTTATTTTTATGTGTATTATATTACAAGATCACATTCGAAAAACAACTTGAAACATTAAAGACGTTTTGAGACATTTGAAATCAATGACTGAACAAACTTTTTTAAAAGGCATCTCTGTTCTTTTGGCCGCTTGTAAACATATTTAAAATGTTTGTGGCTGCTGTTTTTATTTCAGATAGATATACCTGATGACAGGAACAAACTGTCCGAAGAGAAGTGGAAATTACCGCAGCAGAAACCTTTTGCCATACCAGGCGATAGATATTGCTGTGATATAAGAAATATAATCCACAATTCATGGCGATGATGGATGTAACTTACAAGACCAATCTCATCAACAAAGAGTCCTCCACAGTATGTACAAGGAAACACATGCACACTTGTTTGCTTGTGCCTTCTTTGACCTTGAATTATCTGCGGTTACTTTCTCTTTTGTCTTAACATCATTCCTGATCTTTCCCCTCGGTGCAACATGATCCATGGCAACCTGATCCCATAATTCCGTATTAATGCCTGTATTGTTCATATTGCGTTTGCATACATAATACGAATTATTGCAACACTTGTTTAACATAGACACTATACAGCAGACAAGAAACATGTTCCTGGCCAGATGGAACTTGGCATGAACTTGTTACACAACTATTTCATTTACTCATTTCACTCACATCATTATCCAGGCAGTTATGCGTGCTAATCACACACTACATCACTCATATTGGCTGATCCAACTAAGCCGTGCTTTTATTAATCACAATATACTTTATTTCGCTATCCAAGATGAAAACTCTGTGGGAAGGTGTGGGGGTGGGTGGGGGCTCTTTTCATAAATGACAATCACCAATTTTACCCCTCCCCTTCTTGTCAATAGCTGTCAAGAATTTAGGGATTCCACATGCTTAATTATGTCAATATTTATATCAAGCAAAAAAAGGGAAAAAAGTATGACAAATTTAATTTTTTGGGACCAAGTCACCCTTTTTCTAAAGAAATTTAAAAAAAAAATCCAAACAGTTGAATCGATTTTTAAAAACATTACTGTTAACGTCAGTGATTTGTTTCACCCCTCCCCCCCCCCCCCCCCCAACGCCCCGCGGCCAACATCGAAAATTGCCAGACACTTCCCAACTACATCTCTTTAATTTATGAACAGCCCCGTTTGTGACCAGAGCGCAGGGAATATTTTTTTGGAGAAGCATGTGCTCTAGCTTATGCTTTGCTTAGCCAATACAAATAATTTCAATTTTCAAACATGACATCATAAGGCAACGCTTACAAGTATAGGGTCCCTAATGAAAAAAACAGGCAAATTGCTTCCCACGAGATCCCAGTTGCCTTCCTCTGTGTAAAACTTGATAGCAAACCCAAGAAGATCGCGAGTTGGATCTGCAGATCCACTCTCACCACCTAGCAAAAACACACAATAGAAAACAATATTTACCTTTGATAATGTTTTATTTAAATCTTTTCTTCTTCTTCTTCTTCTGCGTTCGTTTTCAAATTCCTGCAGATTAGCAGGTTACAGTTCGGAGAACGGAATGCGTTGTGCATGGTTTCCAGCATTGCTGCGATATCTGCGCCTTTCGTCCTGACACATCCGACTTCAGCATAGCTTTGGGTCACTGACCCTATATGTGATGGGACAGCCAACTCCATCCCATAACCTCCTTAGTCGCCTTTTACGAAATGCGTGGAAGGTAAATAGTGTTACTATTCTTTGCTCCCCTTTCCGGCAACACACGGGCGATTTAAATCTATGAAAAGGCACAAGCAACAAACTAAAGTTACAACTATTAAGAATGTATATTTTACCAGTGGTGACATGTAGTTGGGAGACTTGGACAACCATATCAGCAATGGAAAAGAAAATATCAGCATTTCAAATGAAATGTCATAGTAAGGTCCTAAGACTATCAATGACAGAGAAAAGATGCAACACAGACGTCCACAAAGATTTGAACCGAAGAAAACGTTGGCTACTCACACGATCAAAAAGACAAGCTAAGATACTTTGACATATAATAAGGCACTGCTAGTTAGCAAGATTATTCAGCGGGAAAAGATTCCAGGAAAAATAAAAAGAAGACACCCATGTCGGTGAACACATGGCATTGAAGACCTTGGTGTGGCACTGGAAGAACCAGAATAGCTTGCACAAAACCGAGATGCTCACAGATTGGCAGTGATGCCAGCGTTCCGTACAGTACATGTCACATAGAAGAATATTTTCCGGTTTCTCTTTGCTTGCACGTGTATATTTCCAAAGCTTTTTTTTTTAAGTGAAACGTTCTGTAATACGTTTCACACTGTTTTCCCTCATATTAATATCTCAGAAACCCATCAACACGGATTTTTGGCATGCGACTTTACATTTTACATGACCCTATGTTCTATGATTTTATCATTTAAAATTATGTGTGTGTTGTCATTGTCATATTTGTTTCAGTTATAATTATTTTGTCACCGAAGATAATTTACGGTAATTAACTATTGGGTAGTATTTTAGAGCCATAGGTGTGTCGTCAATTTTCATCCGAACGGGTTCCAACAATGTATCATGAAAATATGTTAGAACTATGCAATTATTAGTCTTATCACTAATTCCATAAAATAGATATTATGGATAGTTCTCATCATAAAATGGATATTATAGATAGTTCTCAATAGAGTAAAAGCTAAGTCAGAAGACGTGTTAACCGTATGGAAGACTGAATACATGGAAAAATAGAAGAGCTATCATAACATTATTTCAAAACTGTAACCTGTCTGTAAGAGCGACTAATATTTTCTGTGGTGGAGTTCGCTGTCCCATCACATGAAAGTGGTTGACGAGCACTATACTGGTTAAATAATTACAGTAAATATAAACAAGTACAACAAATTCGATCAAGTTTATTCCTAGTGGCAATCTACGATTGCGAAATATGGTTCTATCATGCCATCTAGATGATATGCTGCAGAAAGATTTTGAGAATACGGAAAGAAGTGAAGAGAAACCAGGAAGTGAAAAGAAAAGTAAGCATCGAAGAGGGCTGGCTTCTTGTAATAACATTATAACAATAAACCTGAGATTCTTTGGACTTTTCAAAAGACATAATGGTATGAAAGAGTAATTTGTTCTGATTACACACGAGTTAAAGAAAGTTAAAGGCAGCAGACTCAAGAGAGGAAGGTCGTGGATGGGACGTGCTGAGGATGTCATACAAAGCGTGTGCAGATTACTGGATGTGGCAGCATCTGCGGAATGGATAAGTCTACCCACAGATTTCGAAACTTGTTTGAGAGTAGTAATATCACTTAGAAGGGAATGCAGAGAATGGTGTCCCATAGCTGTGGAGAAAGAAGTGCAGGCTTTAATCAGTGAGAATACCAAAGAGGGGGATGTGATTATATACACTGATGGATCTGTAATTAGTCATGTTCGCAGTGCTTGGGCCTTTACAGCTCAGTGCGCAGGTAAAACGATCAAGGAGGAAAATGGTGCCATTGCGGTCACTACGAGTAGTATGACCATGGAGACTATGGCGGTGACCAAGACATTTGAGTGGCTACGCACACAGAAGGTAACGCAGGTCTGCATCTTGAGTATGATTACGAAGGTACAAGTGGGTCTCGTTCGCGAACATTGGATTGAGGCATTGAGAAAGGCGAGCTTGAAAGTGGTTACATTTATTTTCGTGCCGGGACATGTTGGCGTTCGAGGCAATGAAATAGCGGATCAACTGGCATCGTGCTCGATTGTGGCACAGGGCGATGGGGCAATGGATCGTGCTGACGTTTTGAACTCCTTAAGAGATATAACACGCGAGAGTGAGACTAATGTGGATGATGATTCCTTTTCAATGGCTAGGATTAAAGATCAGGGATTGAAATGCGGTGTTGCTAGAGGTGAACATTTTGGAGGGCCAGAAGAATGATGGTCAACCAGCATAGGACCGGTACTGTCAGCAAAAGTGTGATGGCGGATACACTCAAGGAGAGATCGGAGCAACTATGGATGTGTCCAGTTTGCAGTGATAATGATCCGACGACTAACTAACTAGTTCTACGTAAGGTCTCTCTTGGTCTTCCTCGTTTTCTTTTTCCCCTTGGTGACCACATCAAATCTTGACAGGGGAGGAGTCTTATGGTATCCATTCGCAGCGCGTGACGGATGTAATTCTAGCGACGCCTTCTAATATAAGTGGATACATATTCTTGTATTGGTATAAATAAATACGCAGTACATCAGATGTAATAAAACTTAGTCAAATGGTTGCAAAATATAAATGGGGACACACATTTGGAAACGCCCTAAAGCATAGAGAAATAATTCATATTAACATGTGGTAAAGTGACTTAGATAACGGGAGTTATCAATGCAAGACGTGTAACTTTGCGTAACTACACTATTCCAAACTATGTTTATGAAACATGAAACAGAAATTTATGTGGAAACATTCAGTAACTATACAACAATTAAGATAGGGACAGATAAAACAACGTCGCGGTACTCTATGCATTTTATCTCCATTTTCAGCATGTGCCGAGTGCCTTTTACTTTTCAGACGGCACCAGTTTAGTGTATCTTGTCTATTGTCTTTCCCCGGGTGGTTTGTGATCCACTCTTGCCGTTAAGGGTAGGGGTGATTGGAGCTCGAGCTTACGTTCTAAAGCCAGATGTGTGGCCTCTGCTATGCTATGACCGTGTCTGTACAGGATGTCCCTGATGTTTTCTATCCATCTTTTCCGTGGTCTTCCTTTGGCTTTGTACCCTGATCTCATTTGGTTATATGCTTGTACGGGCAATTTTTCGTGATGCATTTTCATAATGTGGCCAAACCACTTGATCTGCTCTCTCTCTATGTAATCTGTACAAGATATTATACCTATTCTTTCCCTGATATATTCATTCCGCAATCTGTCAATCCTGGTGACCCCGACAGCTTTCCTCAAGCATTTCATCTCACATGTCACTATCTTTCTGTAATGTGAAGATGAGATAGACAAGGTTGGCACTGGTAACACAGTGTTGTGCACCTACATATTAGTTGCAGAGACAATTTTATTTTCTTAAAAAATAGACCTGCATATCCATCTATAAATTAATTAATATATGCAAAAGATTAAAATGTACAATACTACACGTGTGGTCAAAATATAGTTAATCAAGCACACACAATGAAATACATTTGTTCTCTAAGTTCTAAAACTAAACAAAGAAGTATTTACAAGTATACACCACAGAATCGCACCAAAGTTGGAGAATCTGACAGCTACCGGTGTCTTTTTGCCGACTTTAAACATACAGGCTTTACAGTACTTGGTAATATCATTTGTTATCTCGAACTGACCAAAGGCTCCTGTGGACACAAATTATGTAATTAACATCTTAACCGAGAAATTTATATTTATAATCAATCAACCCTTTAGAATCTTTAACTAGTCTAAATTCATAAAAAATTTGTAAGCAATTTCTTAAAGTACGCATTTCATTTATGTTAATGGCAATTTTTAGACTGACATGTACAAATAACATATTTAAATATACATACAAATTATCCAATAATAAATTATATGAAATTGAAGGTCATTAAAACAATACTTAGGTTCAATACAGAAGAAGTAACTACATTCCAACGTTTTAATCAAACATGTTGTCACAATTTTTAATTCAATTGGAGATTAAAAAGACGCTAGGACTGCTTCCGGGTGCATCATCTTTGCGCTACGCTATGAGTTGATGACCTGGAGGGTTGGGAGTCGTGAGGGGGCTCTCAGCGAGTAGTGCTCAGATCGACACATCCGGGTAGATCGATGCATCTAGCGACTGTATAATGAGTCTTTTTCGATATTTCGTTTCTTTACATAATTAAAGGAGTTGTTTTGTTAAAATGTAAGTACCTCTCCCCGTATGGTACTAATACTTATTGGAAAAAAAACAACAGTAGAGATACAGGTAGAAACTTAATTCTGATCTAAGAAAACAATATAGGCCTATGATATAGTTCCAATACACATTTAACATTATTTGTCATTCACATTTAGTCTCTTACGTCTCAAACAATAATAGCAACAACAAAAGGAATCTTGACCTCTCTGTTCTCGGCTATTTACTGTGCTGTGATCCTTTCGTAGCTTATTCCTCGTGTTAATCTTACATATAAAACCTATTTCCACATTAGCACTGTCTACTTACCTATAACAACATGTAGGTTATAATATTTATGTTACATTCTACTCTAGTTCCATTTATACCTCCTTTAGTAACAAAAATGCCTACTTTCCTTTAATGAAGTTTTTGTCTATTTTAACTCCAGCTTTTGTGTATAAAACTAAAAAAAAAAGAACTGAATACTGTATTTTCCGTTATAAAGGTACAGGCCAATTCGAGTGACTTGTGCAATAAAGGCAGCATGCCCTGCTGTTGCAACATCATGTTTAGGGTGAGTTTTGTTAATATTTGCATTTATGAGACCAACGTTGTAACATCGCGACCATGCGCCTCACTTTGTGTATGCCACAACTTGAAAAAGTCTTGCGGTCGAAACGTTACATCTGAGCATTTGTCCAATTGATAAAACTGAATTATGATTTTTTAAATGTTTGAATTGTTTATCCTGTCACGTAACAGTTTCACTTGGGTATCTCTTTACTTTTCACTGGTATATTCCTTCCGATTTCTGTTCTACTGTTTATCTACATGTTATTTTGGGGGTTTTCTTCGTTTTCCCCTTAACCCATTTGTCCATGTTAGATAGTTCTAGCACGGAAGTTATTTTCCGTGCGCTAGTACATGCCCGATCTAACGCCGCCTTTCTGTATTGATGAGAGGTATGTTATTTTGTCGATATTGTAGTCCAGAATGTTTTCAGGATGTTCCGCAGATATAGGCCCTAGTGTGTGAAAGACCAATCATGCAAGTGTAGTCACTCTTCTGTATATATAGTGCATGAAAGACCAATCATGCAAGTGTAATCACTCTTCTGTATATATAGTGCATGAAAGACCAATCATGCAAGTGTAATCACTCTTCTGTATATATAGTGCATGAAAGACCAATCATGCAAGTGTAATCACTCTTCTGTATCCACTTACATTCAAATCCGTCCTAAAATGTTATGTAATGTACAACCACAAGCACATAACATGCAATTGTCGTAAGGGTACCACATTCGATACATCAAAACCCCAGCGATTACTATTTTCAGCGTTATGGGTGAGTAAGGATATATTCCGACCTGTTGAAACCTTAATGTTGTTTGTCCATGTTTTCCTTAACACTTCTGCTTCCTCCACCCTCGAATGTTCCCTGTAGTATCATTTTTTGACAAGAAATCATGTCGGTATGCATGTCCAAACCATTCAAATTAAATATTATAGACTCAAATGACGATTCCAATAAGAGGTCTATATGAAAATCTTGCATGGAAATAAAAACCACAACTAATTATTTTGCCTTCTTAATCTCATATACATCCAAAACTAGATATTCCAGTAAGTAAATTATAAAGTACATTACACCAAGTGAATACAGATGTCAGAGAACATACTTATACAACGAATGTCAACAATGTTGATAAACTATCAGAGAAGAAGTAACCGATGTCTACCTGCCCCTTTAGCGTGAACAACTCTCTCGGGAATCCTTTCTCTGTTGAAATGGGCCAGTTCATCCATGTAGACAAAATCCTGAAGTAGCATCGTACCTCGTTGACCAACAGTTAAGGAGGCAGTCTTGGATCCAATAATAGCTCCAGCGCTCGTAGTTAAAGCTGAGGCTGTCTGAAACGACACAATAACTTACATAGTGTACACAGTGTGTTCTCGTCGACTGAGGGGTATTATCACACGGAGATTGAGGCGCGACCACTAAATAAAGACTATCTTGAAATGTAAAGATATTATTGTTGAAACTAGTGACGAAATGTAAGAATATTTGTCAAATGTAATCAAGAAACATATAATTACCACACACAAAAACATGGCATATTTATTTCCTAACGAACAATTAGCAACAGGTAAATAGACATTTCTCGAGTGACAATAAACGACAGATAGACCTTCATTATGGGTTCATCATATATGGGTGCGAGTCTTGGACAACAGTTGGAAAACAGACTGGAAAGTTGAAAATTAGAGGCAACAGAGATGTGGTTCTACAGAAGAATGCTGAGAATACCATGGGCTGCCAGAAAAACTAATGTAGAGGTGTTGAAAGAGTCAAATGCGAAACGGACCTTAATCAACAATATAAAGGCAATCTTTTTTTTTGGCCACTTCATGAGACAGCCAGGTTTAGAGAACATAGTCACAACAGGCAAAATTGAAGGCAACAGAGACAGAGGGCGACAACGTGAGAAAATATTAGACAGTTTGACAACCTGGCACGGCAAGAAGCAACAACGACTTTGATACATAATACTGTGGACAGAGAGCTGTCGAGATCCATGACCGCCTACGCCAGCCGGCATGGCACCGGATGATGATGATGAGACCATTTCTTAAGCAACAATAAACAACATGTAAATATTCATTTCTCAAGTAGCACTGAACAACAGGTGCATATTCTACCACAGATGTCATATAGACCTATTTGCACTGAACCATAAAAACTAGACGCTAAATGAAACTAAATAATGACTAAATATATATCGTTATTAAGGAGATGGGATATAATCAAATGGGATGTTGTCGGTCGTGTATTATTGCAATGCACAATTGTTTCTGAGACAAACCGTGTGATACTTCAGTTCATAAAACTGCGTAATGACACAATTGATTGTTCTACAAAGAATGTCTCCTTTATTTAATGCTATATTTTCTATTCTTTCTTTTCCGTTTGTTTTCAACCTCCCGGAGAATATTTACCAGTAATCCAGAATAGAATGCCTTTGGTAATGGCTTACATCTTGACTGCGATATCTGCGACTTTCAGTCTGACACATCCTACTTCAGCATGTTTTATGGATACCTTTGACACTCTATCAAATGAGACGACCCATTTGATCCAACCTCACCCCTCCTTAATCGCCTCGTACCACATGTATGGCACGTAAGTTTTGCTATTTTTTGCTGCCTTTCGTTCCCGCACATCATGGACTATTGATATCTGGTACGAATTGCAAAACTAGTATTGGCAGTCTATTGTTGCTCATTCTAAATTCATCTTTGAAACGGTCTACTGCTCTTGTTAGTGTTGTAGTGCTTCTTCTTCTTCTTCTGTCTGTCCTCATGTACCTTTCGGTGTTGAGGGGAGAGTGAGTGTACGGTCTTTTGCCCTTCTATTTGTAGTGCCTTATCTTATTTGTTAAGAAATGATAACACAACGCTCGCCGTCCTCTGGGCTACATCTTGCTAATAGGCAGGAGTTTGTGAACGAACGCAGAAGAAGAAGACGTTAAGAAATGGTAGAATTTTGTTCTCAAACTTCCTGTAAGAGGCCAAATATTTATTAGAAGTCCAGGAGGATGTAGCCTATAGAAAGGAGATAAGATGTGTCGCCGATCTATTTGCACCAATGATCCGACATGTACGTATGCGGTGGTGATATTTTTTAAATTTTATTTTGAAAGCAAATAAAAACAGTCCTTAATGTGATTTGAACCTGAACCATCATTATTTTTATACCCACGTGTTATCTTTCCGCAAAGCGCTACCACTTTCGCTCTACGGTCTCATGGAAACAGAAGGTACGGAATTGATGTTCTGTCCACCCTGTGTAAAAGAGAAACATCCCCCCTACCCCCAAAAAATGAAGGTCTAGATCTTGATACCACACTCAGATCCAATCAGATCTCACACATTGCCATCTATAATCTTTATCCCCTCTGCCAGTTGACTACTGGTCAAAATAAACAACCTTCAAACTGTCAAATACTGCATGTTTCCCGTTAAGGAGCTACAGTGAGAAATTTTGTAGCTGTGTGACCTTCAATTCATTTTTCTTTTGCGCTGACGTTAGCGCATAGGGCAGAGGTCAGATCTCTCCAATTCTGTCTGTTCAAATCTATTCGTGTAGTTCTTGAATAATATGAATATTTGTTGTTTTACTTTCTCTAAGTATTGTTCTCCTGAGTGTTTCTTTTGGTCTACCCCTTGCTCTTTTGCCTGTAGGTATCCATTCAAGGGATTAGTGGTGTATTCTGTTGGTGTCTGCGCGTAGGATATGCCCGATGTAGGACCAACGGCGTTTTCTGATAACATCTGTGATGAAATTTTGATGTGTCTCTACTCTGATTTTATCATTCGATTTGAATTCACTCCAATGGGTGTTAGTTATCCTACGAAGACATTTGTTCTCGAAACTCAATAATTTCTTTTCTGAAGATAAAGAGCTTTTCCAACTCTCACATCCATATGATAGCACTGGAATAACGCAGGAATTAAATAAGCGCATTTTCGTGCGTGTACTGATTGACTTTGACATCCATATATTAGACATTCAGTTTAATGCACTTGATGTTAGGGAAATGCGACCTTCAATTACTACCCTAAAAAAGAAATAAGAATGACAGTGCATACTATAACAATATTATTAACCTGGAAAGTTGGATTAGTAGCGTGGAAGATATAAAGTGTCTTTCCTTCATTACTAAAATAAACTTGCTTATGAATGTCATTTCAGTGCAAGAATACTTCCTTTTGGAAATGGACATTGTTCGTTGAAGTGGAACATGACAATACACGAAGGTGCAAAACGATTACGATATAGAAAGATCTGAAGTGTGTCGGCATATATTCACGCTAGCTGCTTGAAGACTTCACAATGTATATGTTTCTGCGTAGATCGCGCTTTTCACGCAGATCAGGAAAAGTTATTGAAACGTATACCGAGTGCTTAAATATTCACGCAATAATTGAAAAGCAGTGACTTGTACAGCAGTGGTTCTCATCGTTGGTTGTATGACCCTTCAGGAGCCACGGAGATTTGTAAAAAAAGGGGGGGGGGAATACCAAGAAAATGTTTGAAATTAGTGACCACAGGTCAGTACAGGTAGCGAGGGCCACAGGAAGGTGACCAATAACCAATAAAGCTTCAATAACAAACAAGAACTAGCGATAATGCTTTAAAAGCCTTGGTGACTAGTAAAGAAAGTCAATTACCTTTGTTAATTATTTTTCTGGAACCAGGGAGACAACGGAGGAAAATTTGTCCCAAAATTAGTGTCAAAAAATTTGTCCCAAAATTAGTGTTCAAAATAACATTCAGAACCACTTATGTGCAGGATATACTTGAATTATATGTTATTATTATTATTATTATTATTATTATTATTATTATTATATTATGTACAGGATATACTTGACTTACGTATTATTATTATTACATATTATATACAGGATATACTTGAATTATATATTATTATATATTATGTACAGGATATACTTGAATTATATATTATTATATATTATGTACAGGATATACTTGAATTATATATTATTTCAATTTGATAAGTAGACTGACATTAATGGTGCAGCTCAGCTCGCATTCTATATCAACTGTGTTTGAACTAACTTGTTCTTGTAGACTTCCTCATAATCATGTTTGAAACAAAAACAGTGGAGCTGATTACAGATATACTTTCTACATGTCGTGCTCAAGTTCAATGTAGTTGTAACAAACTGTGATTATAGATAGACGGGGCAACGACAAATACTAGAGCGGTCTCTTTGGGTTTCAGATTGGTCTTGTGTGTTGCGTCGGTTATTGCGATGGATCGTATATTATATTTCTTATAGCACAAAATAATACGGAAATGTGACTACAACTTATATGTTTCCGATACTTAAACCCAAAAACATGTCAAGAGCTTGACCGATAATTTATTTTTTATTTAGTATCATTTTACCGATGTTTGCCCCAAACTTTAATAAATTGATAGACACTATCTTTTTAATCGTAAATTATCTTCGAGGCATCAATTTTTCTCTTTTTCATCATCAGTTTGTAGCATCTCTGGATGTTTTTGTTATTGTTATTGTATCGATCTCCAAGTAGAACAAGTAATTAACTCTCACTTCTGTGTACTTCTTTTAGGAGCAGCGATAGTGTAATCTTAAAGTTATTATCCAGCTGACCAGCATACCCGAGTTTCGAATCTACCCGTTATTCATGGCTTGACACAAAATTATTTCAGTGATTCACCCAGCAGCTAGAAGTACCATGACTCATGTTCTAGGAAGGTTGAGGAATGGCACCATTGATACTGAGAAAATGTGGTAGTCAAGCGGTTTCTGGTCACCACTGACTGGACAGCTGAGCATTTATGGGAAATCGTTGGCTATGACACTGGCTCAGAAACTCATATTACCATTATGTTTATATACGATGTGATGGTCTCTCCAAAGCTTCAATTCACACCCACAAGAGTATTTCTCAGCGATGTACAATGCTTTGAGAAGTATCATTGTCAGAGAGGGTAAATGCTAGAGGTTTAGTGGTTTTTCTACCTTTCCACAACATTGGAATCATGGTCTTCAACTCTCTGCCAAGCATTCTCTCGTATTGGGTGTGCATAACAATCCAGCTCTGGACCATGGTCACTGGTGTGGATGGAGTGCTGCAACAGACTATGAATTTCCCGACATCCAATTATTGCATACTGGGTTTCGCGATTGACTGTGTGATGAGGAAATGCACAGACCAATAACAGCTAGCAATCATATGGGTAAACAACAAGACCCTGGAAGATCTAACCTTCGCAGATGATATTGCTCTCCTGAGTTCAACACACCAAGATCTCCAAGAAAAAACAGAAAAAATCAAATTTTTTGCACAACAGATAGGCTTTCAAATAAACATACATAAAATGAAAATCATGAACTTCACCGGCCCGACAGAATCAATTAAACTAGATGCTAATATACTAGACATGGTTTAAAATTTCGTATATTTGGGAAGCAAGATGCTCAGAAATCAAGACTCGAATCGCTCTCGCCTACAACACCTTTAACAAACTCTCACACATCTGGAGATCGAAGATGGCAAGTAAACACATCAAACTGCGACTATTCAATACAAGTGTGATTCCATTATTGACATATGGATGTGAAAGTTGGAAATCTACCGCAATAATGGATAAGAAGTTAGTTGCCTTCGAGAATAGATGCCTCAGAAAAATCACAAAAACTTATTGGAAAGACTTCAAATCAAACGACATACTAAGAGAGGAGACAAAACAAGAATATGTGACGAACATCATCAGAAAACGTCGCTGGACATACATCGGCCACATACTTATAATGGAGAGATTCCACGTACAGAATTCGACGTACATAATTCCACGACAAGTCTTCATGTGGACACCAGACGGGGAAAAAAAACAGGGAAAACCAAATCAACGCTCAGAAGAACATTTATGAATGAAATTATGTGAAATCCCTGCAATCCCTAGCAACTGACCGACAGACATGGAGAACTATGACATTCGCCCTATGTGCTAAACTTGGCAAAAGGAACTGACTGACTATTGCACACATCTTCGATTTCTAGACCTGTTGTTATTAATATTTGTATCCAAGAGTAGCAATTTGTGAGTTAAGATCACCAGTAATGATGGTTCTCTTTAATGTGGCCTCAAATTCTGGCAAAAGTGTGAATGGTGTTGGGAAGTACCGTGTGGTAGATTTTCTCAATATGATGCAAATCTTCGTATGCTTTTTCTTCCACATGATGCTCCTGACAATATATTCTGATTGGTACCACCTGATGCGGCCGCCTCTCCGAAGCATAGCACGGCACATCCCTGATGTTGGTGGACAGTACTTTCTACTTCTATTGATTTCAAATATGTCCATTCATCGACATATTACATTGCAATCTTACTCCCTACACGGCACATCCCTGATGTTGGTGGACAGTACTTTCTACTTCCATTGATTTCAAATATGTCCATTCATCGACATATTACATTGCAATCTTACTCCCTCCCTATGAAGTGCAAGTGTTAACACATCTTTATTCTATCATTAGATCAGTCCTGACAATTCTCTTCACTATTTCTCTATCTATATCTAGCTCTTTTCACCTAATGTTGTCTATTTGTTCATCTCTTCATCTCTCGCTCTCTCAGGGACTTCCGTGGCATAGTGGTTAAGAAACTTGTTTTATATTCAAAGTATCGGGATTTCGATGTCGGGCTGTGACGTTTTGTTGACATGTGTATATTTCTATGAGGTATCATGAGATTATTACATGAACCTACGGTGTTATATGGGTGGTGCTCTCTCGGCAGACATGCTGCTGTGCTGAGAAGGATAGTTTATGGGAAACTCTAGTACAATAAAGTCAAGTCTCTAATTTTTTTAGAGAATTTTCTAGCTCATTCTGTCTCTCTTCCTCTCTCTCTTCCACTCTCTCTCTCTCTTTCTCTCGCGGTCTTTCTATGTTGCTGTCAATGTGTGTGTATGTAATCTACCACCAGTATTGTTCTTATTTAACCATGCAGTTATATGGGCTGTGTGGCTAAAAGTGACCAACATTGATATAACCATATGGTTGCAGGCTTTTATGTTGTCGCATGTCCGATTACAAAATGGTGGAACATGCTTTCAGCATACACACATAGACCCCTTCCAATTAGGAGAATTTGTGTTGCTTTCAATCTGCTATTACATACATCTGAAAGTTGGAATCTTCATCGTAAGATAGACATCTCTGAAGAACCCCTAAAGTTAATTATTGGAATCCAGAGCCCGTGTGTTGCCGGGGCCCGAAAGGGAAGCAAACCATAGCAACACTGTTTACCTTCCATGCATGTCGTAAAAGGCGGCTAATGAGGTTATTGGATGGAGTTGGCTGCCCCATCCCATATAGGGTCAGTGACCCACAGCCATGCTGAAGTCGGATGTGTCAGGTCGAAAGGCGCAGATATCACAGCAATGCTTAAACCATGACACAACGCATTTCGTTCTCCGGACTACATCCTGCTAATCTGCAGGAGTTTGAGAACGAACGAAGAAGAAGAAGGAATTCAGAGCATCATGGCTCATAATTCTCGAGTATCTAAACACACACAAACATTATTGCACAATTCGCCGACTCACTTAAAATACAAAAATGTCTATCTTAAATAGGAATAGGAATTTATTAAAATAATTATTTCAACTGAAGACAGTTTGAATATGATAATAAAAGTACTTGCTAATTAATGATGATAACGACGTTGGACTGGTGATTATAATATACTGTAGTATTACTTTATATTCGAGACTTTATTTCAATGCAGCCTAGACTGCTTACCCTAGCGTATTGTACATTCTGTGTTTTGTCAAAGTCTGTGCTGATACGTCACGTGCATTCTCTAATATTCTCATGGCTTGTGATTTCTCGTGATGATGAATGGTTATGAAAAAAACGTAATGAAGTAATCGGGAAGATTATAAGTGTGGCTATAATACTCACTGGCTTCAAGAATGATTATGAGAAAACGTAATGAAGTAATCGGGAAGATTATAACTGTGGATATAATACTCACTGGCTTCAAGAATGATTATGAGATAACGTAATGAAGTAATCGGGAAGATTATAAGTGTGGCTATAATACTCACTGGCTTCAAGAATGATTATGAGATAACGTAATGAAGTAATCGGGAAGATTATAACTGTGGCTATAATACTCACTGGCTTCAAGAATGATTATGAGAAAACGTAATGAAGTAATCGGGAAGATTATAAGTGTGGCTATAATACTCACTGGCTTCAAGAATGATTATGAGAAAACGTAATGAAGTAATCGGGAAGATTATAACTGTGGCTATAATACTCACTGGCTTCAAGAATGATTATGAGAAAACGTAATGAAGTAATCGGGAAGATTATAAGTGTGGCTATAATACTCACTGGCTTGGATCTCTTAAATTCATTCAGTTGGTCCTGCACTGGGGACCTCACTTCATAATCTATCACCGGTGCCGCCGCCGCTGTCGCCGAGTTGTTGACTATAGCACGAAGCTCTTTATTGCAAGGACCACATGACTTGGAATTAGAATTGTTGCATGATAATGCGGCTCCTGATGGTGGTGTAACTTGTTTAGGGATCTTTTCTTCCCCACCACCTACACTTTGTTTGCTGGCCGGAATCAGTGGAGGAGAGGTCGCTTGTAAAGACGTAGGTTTAGGAGCGCTTCGCACGGAATAAGAGCCAAGACCCTTTTCAGGCCTTTCGGCCTTCAGCGTATCCTTCAAACTGTAGGTGGCACAGGCAACTGCGGCGGCGAGCTTATCAATGCTCACTGTAACCGAAAAATATAGAAAGGTATATAGCTCTGATTTGTTATTATGTAGCTATATTCATTCATACAGCTATAATCATTCATGCAGCTATATTCATTCATGCAGCTATATTCATTCATGCAGCTATATTCATTCATGCAGCTATATTTATGCATACAGCTATATTCATTCATACAGCTATATTCATTCATGCAGCTATATTCATTCATGCAGCTATATTCATTCATGCAGCTATATTCATTCACAATTATATATGTGTGTCCAAAAAGTATCTTTATGCGTTTATAACAAACGAACAAGCAAAACAACGTTCTGCCATAAAACTAGAATGCGAAAAGAATAACAACAAGTAAACAATTAAAGAAATGTGTTTGTCTATTAAATACTGTGAATCTTTCTAATATATAACTTCAGAAATAAACTAGATATATTTTGCAGTGCTGGGTTCTTCTTCTTCAGCGTTCATTCTCAAACTCTCACTGGATCTCTCTTGCAGCAGGATAATAATCCTACTAGATTTCCAGCAGGATGTAGTCAAGAAAATGGAAATGCGTTGTGTCGCCGTTTTATTTGCGCCAATGGCCCGACATATTCGTCTTTAGTGGAGCATTTCTGGGTTCGAACCTAATTAAAAGCAAGGTGAAGTTAGATCATCATCATGGCACTCCGGATATATCCATGAGCCATATTCACTATAACAATTAACAAGTGACTCTGGTTCTGTGTTGGTTGATAACTTGTCTTTTGATTTCTATATACAGCTCGTGTCTTGCAACAAGTTTTCGTATCCCAAGTTCTGTGATCTAGCCACAAAAATAAAAACAGAATACATATTCCAACTGGAATAACTCACTCCTTGCATTTAATATATCAGCATGGTCCGTTTAATTACCGTGAAGTATAACATTCCAATGATTTGAATTATGATTCAACTTTATTACCCCGTAGACAAAATATATGTGCCTAGTATCTTTCAGCAGGCATCGAAGTTTGTGCATGCTATCTTAAAGCCTCACTGTACCCAGCAGGCTTCCATGTAAAATCATACCACTCCTAATACTAAATTCTTCAACTGGAAATCTAGATTACGAAGCAACTTCGATACGCCCTCCTTTATTTGTTTTAGGAAAGCCGTTCTTTTATTTCCGAAAGAACATGTTGAGAGTCACCTCAGCTTGAATGATTTTAAGCATTAGACCTGTGTTCCACACTGCATAGGAAGCGTGTGATAAATCGAAGAATAATTCTCTGGGTTTTGTTTATTTTGCAATGCATTTCCTATTTCGTGTGTGACATGTACATACAAGAATTGTCATTATTTTAATAGAATAGAAATATATTAAATAATTCTTATTCTATCAAAATAATGACAATTCTTTGGGTTTTTTTTACAATTGTATATACAAATTGTGTTCATTTATTTACTTTCTGCCAGACTGTCAAATACTGCATGTTTCTGGTTAAAGTGTAGCAGGGAGGGATTTTCTAGCTGTATGATAAAGGCCGCATGCTCTTTACGTCGCCACGTCATGTACAGAAAAGAATCCGGTTCTTACCTGGAATCGAACTCTAGACTCTAGACCTCAAAAGTGTGAGACCAACGCTCTAATCAGTCACGCGCTACACTTATTAAATATATTGGAACTGTTATTATCTATTTTGTCTCACTATTATGAAGACTATGGTGTCACACAATACACCTAACTCTTTCTAAAGAATAGTTTAATGTGTTTATAGTCATTGCTATTGTTTCGTGTTGTTGTTCATCATTTTATCAGTACTAGACCATTATTTATTATCCATTCATTACATTTTGTTTGCAGGAAGCTTGATCCTATCTATTCTATATCAATAGTTTTATAGGTTCGTAAGGATTCACTTGTATATTTAAATCATCTGCAGTGGAATGCGTAACTGTCATTAGTATTCCAATGTGTCCTAACATATTGTCATTTGTAGTAGAATGTATCCTAACGAATTGTATTTAGTAGTCGAATGTGTCCTAAAAAGCTATTAGTGGTAGTGCACGGTGTAGAACACCGTGATATCGGTGGGAGTTTACGGTACAGCCTTTTTAAAATGAAGATCTACAACGTGTATAGAAAATGTATGTATTTTAACCATATAACGAGCATAACAGTGGGCAAAAACATTTAATGGAACACATGGTTGCTAGAAATGGGTAAAAGGCAGCGCAAAACGACGATGGACAAAAAGCATGTGCACTCGTCTTTCTTTAGAACTTCCATAAATAAAACACAGTTCTAGAACGAAAATGCCACCAAAAGAGATAGATTGTATTGGCATTTAATTGTTCTATTACACATTTATTAGTCACGATAGTAGTTTAACATCAGATTCTGAATGATTTCCAAACATAATAATGAGCTGTCATCAACCACAATGAGTAGCAAACATGTGCATATTTCTAGTGCATTTTAAATTAGGAAAATGACTCAGAGTTTAACTCTTGAACCAGAGTTTAACAATAAGTGTTCTTTCATCTCATTGATAGTATAAATATGCCGTGTTGAAGCCATTCAACCATATGGCCCCATTGAAGCATTGCAACCAATCATTTGGTCTTATTGAAGCTGTGCAACAAACCATATGGCCCCATTGAAGCAGTGCAACCAATCATATGGTCTTATTGAAGCCATGCAACAAAGCATATGGCCCTATTGAAGCATTTCAACCAACCATATGACCCTATTGAAGCAATGTAATCAACCATATGACCCTATTGAAGTATTGCAACCAACCATATGGCCCTATTGAAGTCATGCAACCAACCATATGGCCCTATTGACGTCATGCAACCAACCATATGGCCCTATTGAAGTCATGCAACCAACCATATGACCCTATTGAAGCAATGCAACCAACCATATGACCCTATTGAAGCATTGCAACCAACCATATGGCCCTATTGAAGTCATGCAACCAACCATATGGCCCTATTGAAGTCATGCAACCAACCATATGGCCCTATTGAAGTCATGCAACCAACCATATGACCCTATTGAAGCAATGCAACCAACCATATGACCCTATTGAAGCATTGCAACCAACCATATGGCCCTATTGAAGTCATGCAACCAACCATATGGCCATATTGAAGTCACGCAACCAACCATATGGCCCTATTGAAGTCATGCAACCAACCATATGGCCCTATTGAAACCATACAACCCAAAACCACAAGACATAATTATATACAGATACGGCTCAGTCAACAGAAATACAAATAAAAGCGGTTGGGGTTTTATTGCCTACAGAAACTGTGTGAAGTTGGTTGAGAATTCATCTGCATACTGCACTGTCACATCGAGCATTAAGATAGTGATTGATTGAGAACCCCAGGAATTACAAGCGATTAGCTCTTACTTCCTATGTGCAAGGGGGATATTTCTGAGCTTCCTTTCATATGGGGATGAAGATAGAAGTTGTTACCGCAGCACTAAATTGGATGATAACGGACACATCAACACACTTGGTAATACTCACAGACTCTCAAAGCATGCTGCGCAAGATAGAAAAATGCATGCTGAGAAAGGAGTGGTTTGATTTACTTAATAACTCAGTTGTCCAGAGCATTACATGAATATATTGCCCTGGCCGGTGTCAGAAGAAACGAGAAAACCGACTTATTGGTAGGCAAAGCGGCGACAGACGGCACGATGCTGAGAAGAGATAAAGCAGACTTGATTAATGCAGTCATAAATTCATTGCAATATAAAGATACGGTTAAAGAGGCTGAGAACGTACACATACAAAGACTGCCAGAAATGGGAGTGTCTACAGTTGAGGGAAGGAAAAGTATTCTTTTGTAAAGACCCAGAGATTGCGTAATAAACACATGCCTGGGACTCTCAACATACAATGGGATTGCTGCTGGAGCGGAGAATGGAGCACTTATGTGGGTTCACCGCCTGCTGTGGTGCTAGTTTCTAATCAAGAATTGCCAGTTGACAATGTTTGCTAAATAAACTGAGTGTCATATTATATGATATATAGCCTCACCATCATCAAACCCATAACCCTTTAGGGTCGTATAGTTGTCACTCTGGATACAACGCAAAAACTTTGCCATGTTTCAGCTGGTAATGCCTTATTCTATAGCCCCTGTGAAATAAACTTACTGCTCATGACAGTGAGTAATCTGGTCCGCATCTTTACAAATCAAGTTGTGGGGAACTTGCAATGAGCTAAACCAAATCGGTCTATTGCATCATGCATCTGTTAATCATCATGCATCCGCTTCAGACTCTCCATATATTTCTTTTTAGACAATTTTTATTTTCCCCGACACTTTACAAACATGACACACAGATAATTAGGTGTTGTCAGGACTACTACATTACGTAACAACATGACAACAAAAATGAACACCAGATCTGACATTGTAGTTCAGGGTCAAATTGTTTAACCGGCATAACTTATTCTTACCTCTAAATAGGATAGGGTTCGCGAATCTCATGTTTCCAAGAACAAGATGGAACGTCGTCTTTCAATGTGCAAACAGATCCGTTAGGTGGTAATGGATGCAACTGTCTAACAGGCGAATATAGAATGGCAAAAATTAACGTTAAGAGCAACCGAGCGTGCAGAAGTTGCCATACCAACGTACATTAGCTGAACGCAGCAACACGTAACTCTGTGTACCAACAGTGCGTCAATGTGCATTGGCAGTTAATTTATCTTTTAGCGGGAAATCCCGACAGTAAATATATTTATATAGATAGCCGTTGGATCATCGTCATTGCACTTCGGACAAGTCCATAGATGCTCAGATCTCTTCTTGAGTGTATCCGCCATTACACGTTGACTGACGGCCCCAGTACGTCGTTGAATGACCATCATTCTTTCTCGCTCACGAAACCGCTCCTTTCTAGCGATGCTAAAATTTCAAACCAAGCTCCCTTATTCTAGTCATGGAACAAGAGTCATCGTCACTTGTACAGTCATTTGTTCGTGCGTTTTCCCGTAGGGCATTCAAAATGTCTGCCCGATCCATAGATCCGCCAACAACCGTAGTAGCAGCGTGAGCGGCCAACCTATCCGCTCTCTCATTACCCCGGACTCCCACATGATCATACTAACTTTATTATGAAGACGAGTAAAGCTCGGAAAGTCATGAATGGCAGGAGCAGATGACACGGTGCACAGAGTATCCGAATTAATAGACGTAGGAAAAATCAGTGATGGATGAAGGTGGATATAGAGAAAATATCTCTGCGAAGTGTAGTAATCAATCAATATCAATAAAACCCGTAACTCTTCTTGATCGTAAGGGTACTACATTGGATGCTTTAGCACACAGATTCCTCCAGCAATTTCTATCCCTAAGTCAGGAAAAATATTGTCCTGTCCATTCTTTGATTTTGTCTGTCCACGCCCTTATTTTCCTTCGTCTGCTTCTTCTACCTTCAACAGTTCCCTGCAGTATTGTTTTTGACAAAGAATCATGTAATAATTGAAAAGTATACACAGTACATATTGTTGGCAGTCAAATCACAGGTGCTGGTAGAACGATGTCATATGCCGATGATATCCTGGTGTATAGACAGGGCAGAAATCGAGAAGAGTGCATCGTGGAACTACAGAAGGAGCTGGACAGACTGACAAATTGCTGTCGAGATGCTGGAGCAGTGGTTAATCCTTCTAAGGCATTCGTGACGTGGTTTTCATTGAACAATCACATGGTAAAGACACACATGACACAAGTTTCGTTGTCCGGGAAAAGTTTAGGAAGAACTAGCACAATGAGATATCTGGGTGTGTTTTTGACAGAAGTCTGGGTTTCAGGGAACTTATTATGGGACCACGTTATCATAAGGGCAGCTAAAGGCTTAGCAGCAATGAAGGAATGAAGGTTATGGCTGCAATGCAGTGTTAGCAGAGGTTGTTATTACTTTTGTACCAGGGTTTGGTTGTCGCTGTGGTGGAATATGCACTAGCAATTCTGACTCTTAGCCAAAAAAAGATAGCCAAACTCAGAATGCAGCAATGCGTATCATACTGTGATGCACAAGAGACACATCGACAAGAGCTATGCGATACCTACTTGACTGTCCAACAGCTGAGCACAGATTAAAGTATTGCCGTGCAAGGGCGTACCTTCAAATACATGCAGATAAAGAACACCCGTTGCAATGCTGTCATGACGTTTAATATGGCCAAAGTTGTGTAGTTTGCTGTAAATAACTCATGACGTTTAACCAGTTTTCTTTTACATTTATTTCTCTCAGGGTGGCTACATTGGTGTTGTTTTTTTTGGTCCATGGAATTCTGAAGATTTTTCTGTAACATTTTGTTTCAAATTCTGCTATTTTATTTTTTACTTTGTTTGTGATTGTAGAGGATTCACGCCCACATATCGCCACTGGAAATATGCATAATATGCAATATAGATCAATTATTTAATGGAACATTAATCAAACAACAGCTGTAGCTGCTGATAACTACAGGAATTACTTTAGCTTTATCATCCCTAGAGTACACACGTACTAAAGTCAACACAGCTATTAGTTTATTGATAAAGTCAACACAGCTATTAGTTCATAGATACCGGCCCGAAAGGGGAGCAAAGAATAGCAACACTATTTACCTTCCACGCATGTCATAAAAGACGACTAAGGAGGTTATGGGATGGAGTTGGCTGTCCCACCCCATATAGGGTCAGTGATCGAAAGCCATGCTGAAGTCGAATATGTCAGGCCGAAAGTCACAGATATCGCAGCAATGCTGAAAACCATGACTCAACGCGATCCTTTCCCGAACTACATCCTGCTAATCTGCAGGAGTTTGAGAACGAACGCAGACGAAGAAGAAGAAGAAGTTCATAGATAAAGTCAATACAGCTATTAGTTCATTGATAAATTCAACACAGCTATTAGTTCATAGATAAAGTCAACACAGCTATTAGTTCATTTATAAATTCAACACAGCTATTAGTTCATAGATAAAGTCAACACAGCTATTAGTTCATAGATAAAGTCAACACAGCTATTAGTTCATTGATAAATTCAACACAGCTATTAGTGCATAGATAAAAACAACACAGCTATTAGTGCATAGATAAAAACAACACAGCTATTAGTGCATAGGTAAAATCAACACAGCTATTAGTGCATAGGTAAAATCAACACAGCCATTAGTGCATAGATAAATTCAACACAGCTATTAGTGCATAGATAAAAACAACACAGCTATTAGTGCATAGATAAAAACAACACAGCTATTAGTGCATAGATAAAAACAACACAGCTATTAGTGCATAGGTAAAATCAACACAGCTATTAGTGCATAGGTAAAATCAACACAGCCATTAGTGCATAGATAAATTCAACACAGCTATTAGTGCATAGATAAAAACAACACAGCTATTAGTGCATAGATAAAAACAACACAGCTATTAGTGTATAGGTAAAATCAACACAGCTATTAGTGCATAGGTAAAATCAACACAGCCATTAGTGCATAGATAAATTCAACACATCCATTAGTGCATAGATAAAAACAACACAGCTATTAGTGCATAGATAAATTCAACATAGTTATTAGTGCATAGATAAGTCGTGAATTTGAGAGTATAAATAAAACAAACATTTTCCCGTTCAGAGTGCACGTACAGATAGGTCAGTTCAGCTTTTAGTGCATGTATGGGTCGTGTATTAGAGAACTGAAACAAAGAAGGAAAGCAGACATCTTATCTGTAAGAGTCTGTAATCTAATATTGTGAATCTTTTATACATTATTCGCGCATGGACGGTCTGCTTGGATCATCGTGGTCCTGGTAACATAAACAGAAATAGATTGCATTGGCTGGTTCACATCCCCGCAGAATGCCAAACTATCGCATCTCAAAGCAAGTACAATTCGGGAAACTGGCTGAAAGCCATCGAACCCACTGTAGACCACTGCTGAGGTATAAAGACATCTGTAAATTCTCAATAAATGTCTTCCACACAGAAGCCCAAACTTGGGAAAACACGACCGAAACTCGGAATGTCTAAATACAAAGCTTGCTTGCGTGCGAGATCAGCATTGTTCAGAAATAATATATGTAAAGATATGGAACAAAACAGAGAAAGACGCAAACAAAAATCTTCCGTTGCTGTGATATGATCGCTTGAACAGTTACCGTTTCTGAATGAATATTCGACGGATTGCTTCTTCTTATTACTAAATGAAAGACGCAAAAGGTCATATATATATATATATATAATATAATATACATACATTATATTAAAAAGTATATATAACAAGTGTCACTAAAAGTTGTCAGATTACATTTTTTAATCAGCATAGCAACAGCAAACAAACATAAAATATAAAACTGCAAGCAGAGGTACAACTAAAAGAGCAAATAAGCATTTCCCAGTTCTATTTCAAAAACAACCTCAATTGCCACTTATCTGTCGGAGAGGTAGTGTTTCTTTGTGCGGATATAGATTGTCGTTATACGCACTCTACACACATCTCACATGGTATGATAGGTACTTGGAAGTGCAGTATTGTTATCTTTAACCACTGCTGTACTTATATAACGTACATGAGTGCACTTACTGTTACCACAGTAAAGGTATTAGTGGTCTACCAAGATGTTTTGTTTTGTCAGCTTGTCAAACTTGATAAACGTCTACATGTTCAGGATATTTTCCTTGCTTGTTGTAGGAACACTTCTCTATCAACAGAAATATTCTTGTATTTGACAATTCATTTCGAGGACATACTTTTCTATGTAACTTTAAGTGGCATCTGTTTGCGTGTGTTAGTTTTAAAATGCAAAGAGTAACAGATGTTTGGAGAGTATGTAGGGGTAAACAAGTTACATTTATTATATGTAGATGAAATGGTCTGGAACAATGCTACTTACGTAGGACACAATTTTTGACGGAATTTTTCGATGACTAAACATGACAGTCGACAATTCTTATAAGACCTATGTACATAATTAATTTGGACTTCATTCGTTACGTTTTCTGATTATTGTCGTGCTCTTGGGTTGGTAATTATTTATATACTTGGAGTCACATGCCAAAATTAGCCAAGGCGACTAATTTTTTTTCCATTCGTCGTCTTTTGATGTTTTTGTTTTGTTTTGTTTGTGTCTTGATAAAGATCTTTTGGTTGAAACGTTGAATATGATTTGTGTTTGTTTTGTCAGCTTGGCAAACTTGATAAACGTCTACATGTTCACGATATTTTCCTTGCGTTAAATATGATTTGAATATGATTTGGGCCTTTACTGCCAGATCAAAAGGAAGAACAGTACATGAAGACAGTGGTGCCTTTACCGCAACAACATGCAGCCTAACAATGGAAGTATTTACAGTAACGCAGGCACTTAACTGGCTGGAGTCGTAAGCCTATTTCCATGTGTACATACTAAGTGACTCTCTGAATATGATTCAGAAAGTCAAAACAGGTGATGTACGTAAGGAATGGGCGGAGTTATTTGAGAAAGCAGGAATGTGGGCATCACTACGAAGACTCACGTTTATTTTTGTTCCGGACACGCGGGCGTGGAGGGAAACGAACGAGCCGACCAATTAGCTAGCCTCGCCACCACAACAGACGGTCAGCCTATGGACCGAGCAGACATACTCATTGCTCTTCGTGAGTCCTCACGATCAGAGAATTTTGAGATGAATGAGCATGAGTCGATATCGAGAATGCGCGAATTATGAGTGAGGATGGATGTGGCCCGTAGAGAATTCCTGACAAAGATTTCAAAAAGAGCAGTGAACCAACATAGAACCGGAACCATCAGCCGTTATACCCTGAGAGATTTACTGAAGCGGAGATCTGAGCACATATTGACTTGTCCGGTGTGCGAAGAGGATAATCAACATACCTAATACCTAATATGATTTGTGTATTGTAATGTGTATGATGTCTTGTGTGCGCATCATTACCTACTAGTTTTAGTTATAATCTGTCGTGTCTCATTGAAACGATATATAAACCTGTGTTTTACGTAAGTCTAATTGTTGTTACGTTTCACGCAGTTACCTTGTATTGATTGTCATCTTGAATGTGTAAGATGAGTGATCATATTTTTATAGGGGGGGGGGGACCTGGTAAGAAATGAGTGGGAAGGTGCCCAGGGAAAGGATGTGCCCAAATTGTAGCATGTTGCCAAGGCCGTAAATATTATTACTTTAAGGAGGAAGGTTGCCTCAAAAAAAACAAAAACATTAAAAATGGCATTCATCTCTTTCCGTATGTAAATTTCCCTATTTAACGGGAAATTTGAAGACATTTTTTATGGACATCGCTTTTTTTAATGGTGGGAGGGGGGAGGGGGTATTTTTACCGACCTTTTCGTTAAGTTCGTAGTAATGAAGGTCATCAAAGTCATGTTGAGATTTGCTAGGTGCGGGGGGGGGGGAATTGAACACCATAGATTCCTTTTCATCTACGAGCCTGTATGTTTTTTAGTTTTTAGTATGAAATGTCATGTCAAACTTTTCTAACTGGTAGGGATATGAACCATTCAAATTCTCTCCCTTGTGTAACATCCACGCATGCACTCATAAAGAAATGCTATTGAATCACGCTCCGCCGAAGACAGATGTGTCGGGCCATTGGCGCAATGTGTCGGACCATTGGCGCAAATAAAACGGCGACACAACGCATTTCCATTCTCCGGACTGCATCCTGCTGGAGATCTAGTAGTACTGCTACAGGAGAGATCCAGCAGGAGTTTGAGAATGAACGCTGAAGAGAAGAAGTATCACTCAATCTCCTTTGTATAACATCCATGCATAGGGGCATACGAAAGTTATTGAATCACTCAATCTCTCTCCCTTGTATAACATCCCTCCATCGAGACCAGCACCGTGCAGAGGTGATGGGGCTTAGTTCAGCCATCAGGGGCTGGAAACTGGTCGGGCAGTCCCACTCGAGCAGGACCATAGTCCTGCCCTAGTAAGCAGAGTGCTGAAGACGGAGGCATCCAGTCAAAAGGCGCACAGATAATCAGGATGCCACGCACAAAACACAATGGAAACATGTCTACATCTATAAATAGTTATGGTGCCTGCCCTGTGGCGGACGTTCAGGCAGGGACGGTGCCGGGCCCTATACCTCGAAAGGGCCCAACCTCAGTTACTGGAAGTCCTTCTCAATTGCCCCGAGGAGCCAGGAGGCAAGGGAATAGAGCTACTGGCCAAACAAACAAACGACCATTAAAAATAATGCACTGGAATGCTGAGGGTGTCAACAGTAAAAGAGATGGATACAGCAAAAAATTGGAACTTGAAAATGTCCTCAGTGAAGAACAAGTTAACATATGCTGTATCCAAGAAACACACCTCAGCAGCGACATAGCCTTCAAAATCAGAGGCTACCAGTGCTACCGATCTGACCGAAAGGACAGGCGAAAGGGTGGAATTCTGACACTTGTTAAAAACAATATCAGCGCATGTCAGCTTGAAGTATATATGGAAGGGGCAGAATACCAGATGCTCCACCTAAAAACAGACAGTGCAGAATTCCATCTCCTGAACTACTACTGCCCAAATGATAAACCATTGGCACTAGACACAATTCCAGACAAAGAGAGACTTATGGTGTGTGGTGACTTCAACAGCCACTCTCAGAGCTGGGGCTACGATCATATCGACAAGAGAGGTGAGGAACTTGAGAGCTGGCAGGATGAAAATAATCTCATCCTTATTAACCAGCCAGCAGACTCGCCAACCTTCTACTCGAGAGCATGGCACACCACCTCTACACCAGACCTAGCATTCCACTCACCAGGCTTGGAATGGAACATCACACGTGTTGTTGGAAAGCAGCTTGGAGGTAGTGACCACAGACCAGTATTTCTGGAAATCCACAATGAATTTACCACGGACAGCAGCACGCTCACTAGGTGGAACTATAAAAGGGCAGACTGGAAAATGTACCAGCATTTAACCAGTGTTCTAGCTAAGGACATGAACTTGGACAAAGACATCAATAGAGCAGTGAGTGAATTTAATAGATGTATACTACATGCTGCTAGTAAAACCATACCCAGGGGGGCACGCAAAAGCTACAAACCCTACTGGAATGATGAACTGGAAAATCTGCAAAATGAGATGGAAACATCTAGACAGCAGGCTGAGAACAGACCTAGCCAAGAACATCACAACAAATATCAGCAAACAAAGGCTAAATTTCAAAGAGCCAAGTTACAAGCCAGACGGAGCAGCTGGAAAGAAAAAACAGAGTCGCTGAACCTAGAAAGAGATACTAGGAAATTATGGAAACTTGTAAAACAACTAAATGATGAAGGTACAGGGAGAAATACCAGGATCACACTTTATAAAGATAGAAACATTTTAACAGGTAAACATGCAGCTGATTACTTTGCAGATTCCTTTGCAGAAGACAATAACGTCAAAGTCAGCCCAGACAAACAACAGGAGGTTCGAGAGAACCAGCAAAACATTGGACAAGGTGAACCTATACCTGAAGTCATGGAGGCACCAATCACAATGAGAGAACTGGAGCATGCAATATCCAAATTGAAAATGAAAAAGTCCCCTGGAGCTGACGGAGTGTCCAATGAAATGATTAGAAACCTGGGAAGTGCAGCAAGAGCAAAGCTACTGCAGATCTTTAACACAAGCTGGTCCACAGGTAATGTACCACAGGCGTGGAGAGAAGCAATAATGATACCACTCCTGAAATCAGGAAAAGATGGCAACACAGTCTCCAACTACAGGCCCATCAGCCTCACAAGCTGTCTATGTAAAACAATGGAACGCATTATCAATCTTAGGATGCAGTGGTACCTTGAAAGTGAAAACCTTCTGGTATCACAGCAAGCAGGTTTCAGACAGTGCTACTCTACTGAAGATCAGGCAACCTACCTCTCCCAAGAGATTGAGGATGCCTTCCAAGAAAAGAAACTGGTACTAGCAGCATGGATAGACCTCAGGAAAGCATTTGATAAGGTCTGGAAAGAAGGGCTCCTAAAGAAATTGCGAAATTGCAGGGTTAGCTCAAGAATGTACAAATGGGTAAAAGCATACCTGCATAATAGAAGAGCCAGGGTACAATTAGATGGTCGCAAGAGCAAGAAAATTCTACTGCGTCATGGAGTCCCCCAGGGAGGAGTCCTGTCACCCACACTTTTCTTGGTTTACATCAATGACCTAGTTGCTGAACTACCACACGGGATCAAAGTGGCAATGTATGCTGACGACCTGGTAATCTGGTACACGGAAGAACATGCGACAGTGGCCACTAAACAAATACAAAGAGCTATCGATGCCCTAACCTTATGGGCTAATAGATGGTGCGTCAGCATTAACACAGATAAGTGCAGCACTACACTCTTTACCCTCTCACCACAACAAAAAGCTGGTCATATCAAGATAGATGGAGAGCTCTTGAAAGAAGACAAACAACCCACATACCTCGGAGTTACTTTTGATGATAAGCTGACATGGAAGCAGCACATAAACAAAGCAACAACAAAAGCCAGGAGGAAGCTAGCTATCCTGAGAAAACTAAGTGGAACCACATGGGGAGCCAGTGGAAATATACTCAGTAAAGTTTACCAGCAAGGCATAAGACCACACCTGGAATACGGTTCAGTTGCGTGGTGTCCTGCATCAAACACCACATTACAAGATCTAGATAAAGTGCAAAACCAGGCACTTAGAATAATGTTGGGAGCAATGAAATCAACACCCATAGCAGAGATGCAGAAAATGGGAAGAATGCAAACACTTGGCGAACGCAGAGACTCAAAAGTACTAATTCAAGCAGAAAAGTTTCAGTGTATGCCAAGTCATCCAATGAAGGAAAGATTCCAAAATCTAGCAATGGGACGACTGAAAAGGAGCAGCTTTATCCATCAAGCTAAACGACTCCGTAGACAACTTACAGACCTACCTGAAGTTGACAGCCCCTTAAGGTCTGTACCAGAACAAACCCCGTGGAGTGAAAGCCATGGAATGCCAATATACATTCAGACCAATGTGAAAGGAATACTAAGCGAGGATGAACAGAACAGTGTGCAGCGAAGGACACTCACCCTCAGTTTCCTGGATGAGAAATATCCACAAGATATATGGGTCAGAGTGTACACAGATGGGTCAGCACAGAATGCTGTGAGGAATGGAGGTGCAGGTGTATATATAGAATATCCACACAAGCCTAGAGATACAATCAGAACACCGACAGGAAAATTCTGCAATAATTATGATGCAGAAATCCAGGCAATTAGTGTGGCAGCTAAAAAACTGCTGAACTCCAACTCTGACCTACAGCCTGTGGTATTCCTGACAGATGCAAGGTCAGTGCTTCAAGCTCTCCAGTCTTGAAAACTAACAGACTTAAAAAAAACTACTTAGCGAATTGTCTTACCAGTATAGGGTAACCATGCAGTGGATACCCTCTCACTGTAGAATACCAGGAAATGAAAAAGCAGACCAACTGGCTAAGGAAGGTGCTGCCGAAGACCAACCAGATATACCAATCACCTACCATCAGAAAAAACAGATGATCAAGTCAATAAGAAAGCCACAAACACCAACACAAGATGACTATCACAATATGAACAGATCAGAACAAGTTATAATTCTACGTCTCAGAACAGGACACAACCGACTCCGCAGTCACATGTATACAAAGTTCAAGATTGGCAACACGGCCATGTGTACATGTGGACAGGCAGCACAGAGTGCCAAACATATACTTCAAGAGTGTTCTGAGCATGAAACGCTGAGGCAAACATATTGGCCAGAGGAAACAACACTGGAATCAAAGCTCTATGGGACACTGTATGAACTACAAAAGACAATGACGTTTTATTAAGGAAACAGAATTACAGATATAGACATGTTTCAAGTGAACGAAAGAAGAAGAAGAAGTATAACATCCATGCATGGGGGCATAACGAAAGTTATTGAATCACTCAATCTCTCTCCCTTGTATAACATCCATGCATGGGGGCATAACGAAAGTTATTGAATCACTCAATCTCTTTTCCTTGTATAACATCCATGCATGGGGGCATAACGAAAGTTATTGACCCACTCAATCTCCCTTCCTTGTATAACATCCATGCATGGGGGCATAACGAAAGTTATTGAATCACTCAATCTCCCTTCCTTGTATAACATCCATGCATGGGGGCATAACGAAAGTTATTGAATCACTCAATCTCTCTTCCTTGTATAACATCCATGCATGGGAGCATAACGAAAGTTATTGACCCACTCAATCTCCCTTGTGTAATATTCATGCATGGGGTCATAACGAAAGTTATTGAATCACTCAATCTCTTTTCCTTGTATAACATCCATGCATGGGGGCATAACGAAAGTTATTGACCCACTCAATCTCCCTTCCTTGTATAACATCCATGCATGGGAGCATAACGAAAGTTATTGACCCACTCAATCTCCCTTGTGTAATATTCATGCATGGGGTCATAACGAAAGTTATTTAATCACTCAATCTCTTTTCCTTGTATAACATCCATGCATGGGGGCATAACGAAAGTTATTGACCCACTCAATCTCCCTTCCTTGTATAACATCCATGCATGGGGGCATAACGAAAGTTATTGAATCACTCAATATCCCTTCCTTGTATAACATCCATGCATGGGAGCATAACGAAAGTTATTGACCCACTCAATCTCCCTTGTGTAATATTCATGCATGGGGGCATAACGAAAGTTATTGACGCACTCAATTTCTCTCCCATGTATAACGTCCATGCATGGGGGCATAACGAAAGTTATTGAACTCTAAACGTACAGACATCGTGTATCTAGCAATATTTTAATCGGTGAATAATTCTTCCTCTAAGGCAACACTTATTTAATCTACTCATAAACTGTCAACATCTGTCTATGACTCAGATCATAGAGTTGTAAACTGTCACCATCTATCTATGACTCAGATCATAGAGTAGTAAACTGTCAACATCTGTCTATGACTCAGATCATAGAGTTGTAAACTGTCACCATCTATCTATGACTCAGATCATAGAGTAGTAAACTGTCAACATCTGTCTATGACTCAGATCATAGAGTTGTAAACTGTCAACATCTATCTATGACTCAGATCATAGAGTAGTAAGCTGTCAACATCTATCTATGACTCAGAATCATACAAGTCAGAAACTGTTGTCATCATCTCTGCAAATATCAGAAAGATGCAACACAAATCTGAAACTGCCGTCATTATGTCTGATATAAACAGAAGTTATTATTATTATATTTTGTAATTGTGACATGAGATAAAGGCTAAACCAAACCCTTCTCCAAAATAGTTTTACAAGATGATCCAAATAAGCGTCACTTATCTTGGCCGATACGTCTGACGATTCCTGTTACGACGTATACTTTGTGTCGTCAACCAAAAAAAAAAACACGAACAAAAGTTGGTAAAAAAAAAGTTGAAACAAAATACGTTTCCTTTCTAGGCATCAGCTCGCAGGATTATTCAGGAGAATGACTTCATTGAATGTATTCACAAGCACAAGAGACATAAATTTGCAGAGAAATATTGTTTTCTGATCACTGAGATTCCTAATTTAGATCTGAATTTATGACTGAGATTTAGATATATAGGCAGAAAGTGCCCCTCAAAAAGTATTACTATACAGACACTAAGGTCTAGGCAACACAAAAGAAATGCGTACCAAAAGAGGAAGGTCTTGGATGGCAGAAGCAGATGACACCTTACTCAGAGTTTGTAAGCTGGAGGAAGTCAGAAGAGGTTGAGAATGAATGGTATGTAGCAACCATACACCTAGGAAGAAAGTACCGCGACAGGGCTGCCAACAGAACAGAGGGAATGATCCACAACTCATACTGCAGCACTCGAAGCCACATGATACAATAGTTTACACAGACGGCTCTGTAACACAAGAAACAAACAGGTGTGGATTGGGTTTCGTGGCCTACCAAAATGGTAAGAAATTAGCTAAAAGGTCAGCTGCATACTACACTACAACATCGAGTATATGAATGGGAATAGATGCTGTGACAGCAGCTCTCACTTGGCTGGCGACGCAACCACCAACAGACTCAGTGATTCTATCGAACTCTCAAAGTATGTTGCGCAAGATAGAAAAGTGTATGATCAGAACTGAATGGGTCACTCTTCTTAACAACGTGCAGAATATTGCATGGATCTAATGTCCAGGTTTTATCACCAATCCTGTTCATCACATATATCGATAGCATTACGAAAAAAAGCCAAGATGCAAAATGAAAATACTAAAGAGCTACTCTTTGCCGACGATCAGGCAATAATAGCATTTAAAGATACGGAACTACAACATCATCTAACATCCATGGACATCGAGTGCAAGAACAACAACATGAAGATAAGAATTGATAAAACAGAAACCCTGGCAATAGGAAGGGATACACACAATCTAAATATATCAGTGGAAAATCAAATCAATAAACAAACCAACACCTTCAAATACTTAGGCGTAACATTCTCTTCAGATGGAAAGATGGACACCGAAATAGACATTCGTTGTAGCAAAGCGAATCAAATACTGGGTCAATTATCCCCTTTATTGCAACACAAAATGCTACCAATGTGAACACAAAAAACATCTTATCCAAAGTATCTTCATTCCAACCCTGTGCTACCAATGTCAAACATGGTCCTTAACAACAAAACATAAGAGACAACTGGTTACAACAGAGATGATATGTCTGAGAAAAGCTACAGGAGTGACCAGAAGACACAGAATTAGAAACGATGTCATAAGAGAAAGAGTGTGTGTCATATCGATTCTACAATACATACAAAACCAACAGATACAATGGTTCGGTGGTCTGGAAAGAATGCCGTGTGATTAATTAGTTTATAAAGCATATATGAAGAGAGGAGAAGCAGATGGAAGAGCCAAGGGTAGACCTAGAGTACGGTGGATCGACAACATCAAAGAGACATTACACGAACACCAAATAACATTATCTGAAGCTGCCAGAAAAGCGAGAACAACAACATTATATCTTCCTCGACACCCGTAAAGAAAAAGGAAAGAAGAAGAATGTCCAGGTCATGCTGGAGTCAGGGGAAACGAATGAGCCGATGTGTTGACTGGTAGAGCCTTGGTGAATGGCACTGAGATAAGAAGAGACAGGATTGAATTAATTAGAGCAGTCATGAATACCCTACGAAAAGACGAGGACGAGGTCGAACGAGACAGTACATATTCAGAGAATGGTAGAAATGGTAGGAACTAGAGGTGACGGGAGAAAGTTATCCATCTCCGGAAAGATCAGAAGAACCCGCAATCAGCAACCGCCTGGGACACTGAGCTTATACACTTTTAGATGGCTGACGGAATGGCAAGCAGATATATAGGAAATGTCCCTAGCGCTGTGACGCTTGTTCCTAATCAAGAATCAAGGCACGATGAATACAAAGCCAGTGGCAGAAAAAAACAACAACAAAAAAAACCATCTCCAAAGAACTCTTCTACCCCTGAGGCTGCAAAGCATAATGGGATATTAAAGCGAAAAGGAAAATGACAGAAATATTGCAAATGGAGATTGTAATGACGTACATTGAATTATCAAAAATCCAATGAAATTGAGAAATCATATTCAAATATCGCGCGCATTGGCATACATTTGTTTTGACACATTTACCACACACCAGAAAAATACCGAATCTGCTGTTTACACGGTAAACACAATTATTGATGTGATTATTTCCTTGTATTTGAGATATCTATTCTTCTTCTTCTGCGTTCGTTCTCAAACTCCTGCAGATTAGCAGGATGTAGTCCGGAGAACGGAATGCGTTGTGTCATGGTGTACAACATTGCTGCGATTATTCGCCTTTCGGCTTGACACATCCGACTTCAGCATGGCTTTGGGTCACTGACCCTATATGGGATGGGGCAGCCAACTCCATCGCATAACCTCCTTAGTCGCCTTTTACGACAAGCATATACGGTAAACAGTGTTGCTATTCTTTGCGCCCCTTTCGGGCCCCGGCAACACACGGCGAGAGATATGCATAGGCATGACAAGACGTAAATAAAATGTATGGCATGGTTGCAAAAATTAGAGAATATACGCCCATGTATTGCATGACCGGAAGGGGAGCACACGCTAATAACATTGTTCACTTTTATATACATGACAAAAGAGACGACTAAAGAGATTTTGGTGTGGAGTTAGTTGTCCCATCTCAAATAGTATCAAAGTTACCAAGAATCCGTGCTGAATGCAGATGTGTCAGAACGAAAGGCTCATGTATGGTATCAAGTTGTAAACCATGAATTGTGCACTACATCCTGTTTATCCACAGGAGTTTAAAAACGAACGCAGAAAAAGATCAGGAAGAAGATGAATAAGTGAATATATATATAGCATAATGACTATTTAATTTTCCCTCTGCTCAAGAGGTTGTCGTTTTGATACGAGGTCGCACTTCTCTCATTCATTTATTTTCCTTTTGTGCTGAAGTTAGCGCATAGAGCAAAGGTCAGATCTCTCCAATTTTGTCTGTTCAAAGCTATTCTGTGCAGTTCTTGAATAGTATGAATATTGGTTGTTTTACTTTCTCTAAGTATTGTTCTTCTGGGTGTTTATTTTGGTCTACCCCTGGCTCTTTTGACTGTAGGTATCCATTCAAGAAATTGGTGGTGTATTCTGTTGATGTCTGCGCGTAGGACATGCCCGATGTAGGACCAACGGCGTTTTCTGCAAACATCTGTGATGAAATTTTGATGAGTCTCTTCTCTGATTTTATCATTCGATGAATGAAAAAGAATTGGAATGAACTGACTTCTGTTACACAAATCAGTCTGGACTTTTCGATGTTAGTTGATTAATCCAACGATCGACGGAATGACCCAGACTTGACTAGAGAAACACCCTCTATCTTAGTTCGTCACTACCGGAAGTCTCTACAAGTGAATTTTTTTCGAAGATACCAGAGGATTATCTCTTGTAATTTTTGTTTTACGTGCTTTGAGTGGTACTCGTGTCATGCGTCGTGTCGTATTCTTGAGATGGGCCTAGTGCGTATTGGGAATCTGACTACAATGAAGTAAATCCTTTTTTTTTTAAACCTGAAATTCAACTTCCTTTTTTTTCTTTTAGATGCAGACCCTGGCATAGTTCCGACCAATGGTGAAAGAATGTGCAATGACGACGATGGTAGACGTGGTAGTAAATAAAAGAATTATTAATCCGTACTCACCAGTCAAGCAATTATAACATGGTCGAGCTTGCGTGATTACTAGAACCACGATAGTACTTTTTTAAATAGTTAAAAGCTTTGCTAGAACAAAGTTGGACTAATATTCGCCGATAAAAGAAAACCTCCCCAGAATAAGTACTTTTTCTAACCTAACTAACCCAGGAGGACGTTGGAGGTCTGTTGCAGCCAACCATTGTTGCGGAGACCGTACGCGATGATGCTAAACTAACCAAGCTATTCAAATGTGATGTCTAAGAAAGAGAACACTATATTTTTCTCAGACGCATTTAGTATTTCATTGATTGCGTACCCTTATCTTCTCTATAAATTTTAGAGGATGAGGGTATTGTGCGGGTCATCTGTCGTAGTCGAAGATGACCCTTCAGTTAAATTGCGATGATGATGAAGATGATGATGTTTGCGGTGTTCCCGACTGTGACTCATGAGTCTGATGCGTGCATGGAAATGTCTACCACATTCTGAGTCTGTGAGATATTAAGTGGCTATGTCCTTTCTTCTAAGTGAAACAAACCTCTGAATCTAAATACCAGGGAAATATATTCACAGACAACGGAAAATTAGACAGAGAGATTGAGACATGATGCCAGAAAGCAAACATGTCCCCTTCAACCAGCGGACAACAAAGTCTAATTATGTTATGCCTAGGTATATCTAAAACATATCATGAGGTAGGCAGAAATACAAGTGGGAGAATAACAAGAAGGAAAGGTTACAGTCTAGCAGAATGCGCCACCAAAACAAGAGACAGGGGACGTTGGAGGTCTGTTACAGCCAACCTTCGTTGCGGAGATGGCACTTAATGATGATATCAGGACACACAGCCATAAAATATTAGAGGTAACAAAGATCCCAAGTTAACAAAAAGATAATATAATATGTGTTATGCGGATACAGAATGTGTGGAATATATTTACTTCTCTGGCATGTCTACTGTGCACTGTACACTTTTTGTGTGTGTCATATTTCTATTTCCTGCCTGTCTATCTAATGTTGTTTCTCGGCTTTTGTTGTTTAGGCGCCGCATGATTGAATAGTGATCAGTTTTCAGGCTATAGAACATTTGGTTACTTGAGTAATATTACGAAGGCCTAGAAAATCTTAACTCTTTCAATCCACCTTTTTCTTGGTCTTCCTCGGTCATTTCGTGTTTCCATTCTGATGTTGCAATCTCTTGCTAATAGCCAATATGGGTTCATTCTCTTTTTTCCCCCAATATATTTGATCGCAGATGTTTGTTCTACATTTGTGTAATCTCTTCAATCTGTACATGCTCTCGTCATGTTCTACTTTATGATTTTCATTAAGTTCTTGCACACTATCTAGAGCAATTTCTGTGAAAACTCAAATCCCCTAAGCAGTGTTTCCAAACATTTTTTTATACTATGCTCCACCCAAGTCTTTCTAAAATTATGATCTCCCCCCCCCCTTTTAATATGTACATATTTTTTTATATGCACAAATTGAATTATTCCCTAAAATTATTTTTTTCAATACCACCCCCCCCCCCCTTTCCCGAACAATCAAATTGTCCCTGTTGTGCGTAAGCCCCACGTTGGGAAACACGACCCTACGAGTTTGTGGACATCTTTGAATTAACATTTATAATATTGTCGTATTTCGAGTACTTAATACGTAGCAATAGTTTCAATTGTTGTCTTTTAACCGGTTCAGTGCTTCTCAAATCTGCATCGCTTTCCTATCATCCCTTACCAACAATCTGAAGTGTCTTTTTGAACACCCCCCCCCCCCCCCATCCCGAATGAGACTATAATCTACTTTGAGAAACACGCTTCTTTGTAAAGTGAGCATACGCCTTGACTCTATGGTAGGCCTATCTCAGCTATTAAAATCTTATGATTGTGTATTTTGACAATAAATCATTGTGCTTTTAAATACTAATAAACTACACAGTTCAATATCGGTGACTCATTTTTATATGAAATGCTAATAAAGATATGTGAAATGTTAATGTGCTTTCAGTTTAAATTACCAACATAAAACGTAAACTCATTGAGACTAGAATGAATTGGAAATTAACATCCGGGGACACATACTCAATATAGTGAGTGAATGGCCACATTCAGCATGTCTTTAGCCAAATTTAAAAACATTTTAGTCAACTACATGACACGGAGTTTTTTTTAAATTAAAAAATGAGGTTCGCTTAGATCTTCGTATATTTTTACTTACTGATTACCAAAATTTAAAAAAAAACAACAATTGATAGACAAAACTAATCAATTAGAATAAGAAACACGAAAGTTTAAACCATTCATAGAATAATTGTAAGTACGGGTACTTTAGATTTACGAAATGCGTACATTTTATGTACACAGAAGCAAGCAAAGTATTTCTGGGAAACCACTATATTAAAACCATTGAGCACAAGTGGCTTATAATAAGACAATTATAATTTAAACTAACCTATTAGAGCAGTAAGTAACTTTACCTTCTCGCATTCGAAATATGACTGTTTGGAACATATAGGCCTACAGATTGTGTCCACAAAACTCGTTTGCGCTATGGATATGCCCTAATGCCCTTGTAAGAATCAACTCGTGTATGTGCGTCACTAAGTTCTTATAATTCTCTCGCTCAAGTTAAAGCAGTTGCGTATGTTACTTCCAGAGACACTCATGACATAATTATACTAACAGATTAAGAATACGAGAATCAAGAACGGTTTGACTTTGATGGTATATATTGAAAAGACTATGTGCCAAATAACAACAGTGGCGAATTTACCAAAAGAAGAAGAATGATTCTAGATTGATGAAAATATGACACATTTTCACATTATGGTTACTCTTTATAGATAATGCAAGGATTGAGACAATAGAAAAATAGACCTCACGATTTGTCAACTGATGCATATCTGCGAATCCGTGGCACAGTGTCAAGAAGTTAAGTCTAAATATTTTAAATTACCCCCACCCTATTTTAGCAAAGTCTTGTCTACGGCAATGTCACGTGATCTCAGATAGTTTGCCAAGCCCGTAGATAGGGGGGAGGATGGCGCTCAAATCTTCCTCCCGCTATTAACAAATTAGAACAAAACTTTCAGTACTAGGTAGGCTATGCAGCCAATACATGATATGCATATTTCATTCATGGAGAAAACTTGGAATTGTTCGATAAGACACTTCAGATGTAAAGGGTGATAGGGAAGCGATATAGATTTGTGGGAGTCGCGTTGCGCAGTCGTTAACGCACTGGCTTTGCATATGCTTAGTCCTGGGTTAATTTCCCAGCTCCGGCGGAAATATTTTTTTTTAGATTGCAACCACCCTCGGATCGACCCAGCCTTGAATTGGGTACCGGATCAGTCATGAAAGTAAAGACTGCGAGGGAGAGGAGATGGCTACTACCCTCATATAGCAGAGCGATTGAAATGTGAGGTCGCTAACATGTCACACCCCTACGGCAGCTAATTGCTATGGGTAAACTTTACTTTTACCTACTATGATAATTGGGGGTGGGGGTGGGTGTGTGTGTGTAAAAACCGCTCCCTTGACGATTTTTCACAAAAAGGTAATTTCAAACATCAATAAAAGGAGGGAACTATTCACGAAAAGAGGCGAATGAACTTTTTATTAAGAATTTGTTTTCCTGTAAAATGTCTCCTTACTTAAAACATTATCTAATGTGCTATACCAACTTTGCCTATGAAAGTTAGACTATCCAGAATTTTGTCTATCATCGTGTGTCTGCCGCCCCTAACCCTGTTAGACTTGTACATACATTTAGTGTTGCGAACCTGTGTTATTAAAATTCACATATACACACTATTTTCAAGAGATACCTGACTTATTTTATAGATTTTGTGGAATAATTATTCGTTTTTAATGTTACTATAGCAACAACGATAATAATAGGAAAATGTTAGGCAAGGAAGCTAGAATAATTATTTAATTGTTCAGCCAAGGTTTTCCTACTTCACCATTTTGACCCATTTTAGAAATCTGGGCAAAGTAAATTTATTGCTCACGAGCAAAATGTTAGCAGCCGACAGCAACTTATCGTTGACATGTCTTGTAGACGGCTAACAATATTTATGCATCATGTCATCTTCATCTGGTTCGAAGGCAAAAAAATTCACATTGAAGAATGTTCTTGATGGATTTCGTGGAACTGGCAGTTCTCAAAATCGACAGGATACCGAAATAGAAGAAACGTTGCGTAGTGAGCATTATTATGTTTCGAAGGTAATTAACACAGTGAGAGCACTTCCGTAAACATTGTCTTGTCACATTTAGACTTAGATTACAATGTTGCTTTTTATAACTGTAACGGGTAACGCAATATAGGCCTATATATATTGTATCGCTGTCTTTAGAGTGCATTTTCTAATTTTATTTGTTGTGCTTTTCTAGACCAGCTCCACTCAACTGCAAGTCTACCAAGCCGCGTGTGCTAAGCCTTAATAAAGTAACGTTATTAATTTCTGATTATAGTAAGTAAAGTCAGTACTATACTACTATAACTATAACTGGTGTGTCTAGTAGTAGAAGCCTATAAATATTTTGTTTTCGGACAGGGCCAGAATGTCTGCTTATCCCAATGACAACTGGACCATGATTGTGGTTTCCTGATAATCATTAGATAATAGGCTTATGTTTTAGATAAGCCCTATAGTAAGTTAGACATAGTTTAGTTTTAGAATTCGTTTTTTTTTTACTAATTAGAAATTAGGCCTATGTTTAAAAAATGTAATACTCATTCATTTATTATAGTTTAATCTCATTGCAATCAATATTTTCCTAGACCCAGTTAAGTTGGCCACTGTGTTTGATCGCGGCTATAGGAGGCTACAAGCCAGTACAATACATGAAGGATATTAAGTCTTTTTATTATGTACCAAATAGCCTAATATAGGCCTATAAAGTGCATTTTTCTGCACTGTTTCTGATCTTTCATTTTTTGACAATTTGTCCTGGAGCTCATATCCTGTTCAATTTTTTAATAAAATTTGAAATGCATTGGCCTATATTATAAGAATGTTACATTTTATTTTTCCGGTTGCAAGATATGGCTGTGAAACATAGACCCTAAGTAAAACAGTGACAAAGAAGATCAACGCCTATGAGCTGAAATGCTACAGAAAGATACTTAGAATATCATGGAAGGAAAAAACCAGAAACTCGGATATTATAAACACATTGAAGATTCCAGAGTGTTGGTTACTAAACACAATAACAAAAAGAAAACTAAGCCTGTTTGATCATATAAAGAGACACAAATATTTAGAAAGACAAATAATGGAGGGAAGAGTACCTGGGAAGAGGAGAAAGGGCAATCCAAGAAGACGATGGACAGACAACATCAAAGATAACATGAATACATCGCTAGAAAATGCAAGCCACATCGCCCAAGACAGAGAGTTCATTGGGAAGACAACGTTCTGGAAGGAAAACGTCACATGACATATTATAAGCCTATTTTTTCAACAGTTCACAGACTGTCTTTGGTCATCATTTTTTTTTTTCCAATTTTGTTCCCTAAGTCCCCATCAAGGCCAGCACCGTGCAGTGGTGATGGGGCTTAGTTCAGCCATCAGGGGCTGGAAACTAAGACTGGTCGGGCAGGACCATAGTCCTGCCCAAGTAAGCAGAGTGCTGAAGACGGAGGCATCCAGCCAAAAGGTGCACAGATAATCAGGATGCCACGCACAAAACACAATGGAAACATGTCTGTATCTATAAAAAGTTATGGTGCCTGCCCTGTGGCGGACGTTCAGGCAGGGACGGTGCCGGGCCCTATACCTCGAAAGGGCCCAACCTCAGTTACTGAAAGTCCTTCTCAATTGCCTCGAGGAGCCAGGAGGCAAGGGAATAGAGTTACTGGCCAAACAAACAAACCACCAATAAAAATAATGCACTGGAATGCTGAGGGTGTCAACAGTAAAAGAGATGGATACAGCAAAAAATTGGAACTTGAAAATGTCCTCAGTGAAGAACAATATATGCTGTATCCAAGAAACACACCTCAGCAGCGACATAACCTTCAAAATCAGAGGCTACCAGTGCTACCGATCTGACCGAAAGGACAGGCGAAAGGGTGGAATTCTGACACTTGTTAAAAACAATATCAGCGCATGTCAGCTGGAAGTATATATGGAAGGGGCAGAATACCAGATGCTCCACCTAAAAACAGACAGTGCAGAATTCCATCTCCTGAACTACTACTGCCCAAATGATAAACCATTGGCACTAGACACAATTCCAGATAAAGAGAGACTTATGGTGTGTGGTGACTTCAACAGCCACTCTCAGAGCTGGGGCTATGATCATATCGACAAGAGAGGTGAGGAACTTGAGAGCTGGCAGGATGAAAATAATCTCATCCTTATTAACCAGCCAGCAGACTCACCAACCTTCTACTCGAGAGCATGGCACACCACATCTACACCAGATCTGGCATTCCACTCACCAGGCCTGGAATGAAACATCACACGTGTCATTGGAAAGCAGCTTGGGTGTAGTGACCACAGACCAGTATTTCTGGAAATCCACAATGAATTTACCAAGGACAGCAGTACGCTCATTAGGTGGAACTATAAAAGGGCAGACTGGAAAATGTACCAGCATTTAACCAGTGTTCTAGCTAAGGACATGAACTTGGACAAAGACATCAATAGAGCAGTGAGTGAATTTAATAGATGTATACTACATGCTGCTAGTAAAACCATACCCAGGGGGGCACGCAAAAACTACAAACCCTACTGGAATGATGAACTGGAAAAGCTGCAAAATGAGATGGAAACATCTAGACAGCAGGCTGAGAACAGACCTAGCCAAGAACATCACAACAAATATCAGCAAACAAAGGCTAAATTTCAAAGAGCCAAGTTACAAGCCAGACGGAGCAGCTGGAAAGAAAAAAACAGAGTCGCTGAACCTAGAAAGGGATACTAGGAAATTATGGAAACTTGTAAAACAACTAAATGATGAAGGTACAGGGAGAAATACCAGGATCACACTTTATAGAAACATTTTAACAGATAAACATGCAGCTGATTACTTTGCAGATTCCTTTGCAGAAGACAATAACATCAAAGTCAGCCCAGACAAACAACAGGAGGTTCGAGAGAACCAGCAAAACATTGGACAAGGCGAACCTATACCTGAAGTCATGGAGGCACCAATCACAATGAGAGAACTGGAGCATGCAATATCCAAATTGAAAATGAAAAAGTCCCCTGGAGCTGGTGGAGTGTCCAATGAAATGATTAGAAACCTGGGAATTGCAGCAAGAGCAAAGCTACTGCAGATCTTTAACACAAGCTGGTTCACAGGTAATGTACCACAGGCATGGAGAGAAGCAATAATGATACCACTCCTCAAATCAGGAAAAGATGGCAACACAGTCTCCAACTACAGGCCCATCAGCCTCACAAGCTGTCTATGCAAAACAATGGAACGCATTATCAATCTTAGGATGCAGTGGTACCTTGAAAGTGAAAACCTTCTGGTATCACAGCAAGCAGGTTTCAGACAGTGCTACTCTACTGAAGATCAGGCAACCTACCTCTCCCAAGAGATTGAGGATGCCTTCCGAGATAAGAAACTGGTACTAGCAGCATGGATAGACCTCAGAAAAGCATTTGATAAGGTCTGGAAAGAAGGGCTCCTAAAGAAATTGCGAAATTGCAGGGTTAGCTCAAGAATGTACAAATGGGTAAAAGCATACCTGCATAATAGAAGAGCAAGGGTACAATTAGATGGTCGCAAGAGCAAGAAAGTTCTACTGCGTCATGGAGTCCCCCAGGGAGGAGTCCTGTCACCCACACTTTTCTTGGTTTACATCAATGACCTAGTTGCTGAACTACCACATGGGATCAAAGTGGCAATGTATGCTGGTGATCTGGTGCACGGAAGAACATGCGACAGTGGCCACTAAACAAATACAAAGAGCTATCGATGCCCTAACCTTATGGGCTAATAGATGGTGCATCAGCATTAACACAGATAAGTGCAGCACTACACTCTTTACCCTCTCACCAAAACAAAAAGCCAGTCATATCAAAATAGATGGAGAGCTCTTGAAAGAAGACAAACAACCCACATACCTCAGAGTTACTTTTGATGATAAACTGACATGGAAGCAACACATAAACAAAGCAACAACAAAAGCCAGGAGGAAGTTAGCTATCCTGAGAAAACTAAGTGGAACCACATGGGGAGCCGGTGGGAATATACTCAGTAAAGTTTACCAGCAAGGCATAAGACCACACCTGGAATATGGTTCAGCTGCATGGTGTCCTGCATCAAACACCACATTACAAGATCTAGATAAAGTGCAAAACCAGGCACTTAGAATAATGTTGGGAGCAATGAAATCAACACCCATAGCAGAGATGCAGAAAATGGGAAGAATGCAAACACTTGGCGAACGCAGAGACACAAAAGTACTAATTCAGGCAGAAAAGTTTCAGTGTATGCCAAGTCATCCAATGAAGGAAAGATTCCAAAATCTAGCAATGGGGTGACTGAAAAGAAGCAGCTTTATCGATCAAGCTAAAGGACTCCGCAGACAACTTACAGACCTACCTGAAGTTGACAGCCCCTTAAGGCCTGTACCAGAACAAACCCCGTGGAGTGAAAGGCATGGAATGCCAATATACATTCAGACCCATGTGAAAGGAATACTAAGCGAGGACGAACAGAACAGTGTGCAGCGAAGGACAGTCACCCTCAGTTTCCTGGATGAGGAATATCCACAAGATATATGGGTCAAAGTATACACAGATGGGTCAGCACAGAATGCTGTGAGGAATGGAGGTGCAGGTGTATATATAGAATATCCACACAAGCCTAGAGATACCATCAGAACACCAACAGGAAAATACTGCAATAATTATGATGCAGAAATCCAGGCAATTAGTGTGACAGCTAAAAAACTGCTGAACTCCAACTCTGACCTACAGCCTGTGGTATTGTTGACAGATGCAAGGTCAGTGCTTCAAGCTCTCCAGTCTGGAAAACTAACAGACTTGAAAAAACTACTTAGCGAATTGTCTTACCAGTATAGGGTAACCATGCAGTGGATACCCTCTCACTGTGGAATACCAGGAAATGAAAAAGCAGACCAACTGGCTAAGGAAGGTGCTGCCGAAGACCAACCAGATATACCAATCACCTACCATCAGAAAAAACAGATGATCAAGTCAATAAGAAAGTCACAAACACCAACACAAGATGACTATCATATTATGAACAGACCAGAACAAGTTATAATTCTACGTCTCAGAACAGGACACAACCGACTCCGCAGTCACATGTATACAAAGTTCAAGATTGGCAACACGGCCATGTGTACATGTGGACAGGCAGCACAGAGTGCCAAACATATACTTCAAGAGTGTTCTGAGCATGAAACGCTGAGGCAGACATAATGGTCAGAGGAAACAACACTAGAATCAAAGCTCTATGGAACACTGTATGAACTACAAAAGACAGTGAGTTTTAATAAGGAGACAGAATTACAGATATAGACGTTTCAAGTGAACGAAAGAAGAAGAAGAAGAAGTTCCCTAAGTTTCATTATTCCTGGATGTGTTTTGTTATTACAGTACTGTTAATTACCTTATATGTTTACTGCATCTGATATCATGGTTGTTAATGGCTTTGTATAGACATTGGAGATTCCAGATGTCACTGTCCTTGACCTAGCATTGACACTATTCTAATGCAGACACAGATTTGTTGGGCAGGTCATGTGGTACATATGGCAGATTTTCACCTATGAAAGATACAATGGTGAGTTGGAGAAGGACATGCATTCTCAAGGTGGCCAAAAGAAACTCTACAATGACTTGTTAAAGATCTCATTGAAAGCCTTTGAAATAAACCCCAAGATATATGGGAAGACACTGCACGAAATAGCGCTACTTTGCACTCTGCAGGCAAAAAAAATGAGCACCACATCCTGTGAAAAGACAAGAAATGCAGCAGCTCAACAGCAGATAGTAGCTATTAAGTCATGGGTAGATGAAAATCCATCAAAAGAGATCATTCCACGCTCGAAGTGCCCAAGTACATTTGCGACCAGAATAGGGCTTATTAGTCATCCATGAGTTTGTAGTCAAGTAGCTAGCTAACTGAATTTTAAAAGTGAATTTAACAAATTAGCAGCATCACTTGTGATGGGCGAACAATATAACATAGACATTGGTCATTGTTCTGATAGTGAATAAATAAATATTTGTATTACAAATGCTTACTACTACTAATCATCATCATCGGGTGCCATGCTAGATGACGTAAGTGATCATGTATCTCCACACCTCTCTATCTCTAGTATTTTGTATCAGGATCATTGTTTCCCTGATATGCCAGGTTGTTAACATTTCTGATATTTTCTCTCATTATTGCCCTCTTTCTCTCTCGCCTTTAACATCTATGCAGAGAATATAATGAGAAATGTAAGAAAAGAACTAGAGAAAATTGAATTTCATCCATTAAATATCGGTGGGTACAAGATTCCAGAAATAAGATATGCAGATGACACAGTCTTCTTTACTACACATCCTGAGGGACTGAAACAGTTAATCACAGCAATAAAGAAATACAGTGAGATTCAAAATATATATATAAATGCACAGAAAACAAAAATTATGACAACAGACAAAACGAAGATCAAATTGATAATCAATATAAATATAGAACTAGAATGTGTAAACAAATTTGAACATCTGGGTGAAAATATAAACAGTTCCGGAGATTGTTCAGTCGAGATTAAGAGAGGACTCACAATTGCAGCTCTCAAACTAACACAAATTAGAAAGCTGTGACAAAGTATTAATGACACTAAAATAATCCTTTTAAGATCAAGTGTTTTCTCATTTGTAACACATGGCTGCGAGACCTGGACTTTAAACAACTTCACAAGAAATAAACTCATTTGAAATAAAGTGCTATAGTAAGATTCTACAAATATCATGGACAGAGAAAAAAAGAACACAGAAGTTTTGAAAATACTGAAAGTAGATGAAAGGTGGCTTATAAACAATTCATAAGGAGAAATCTACAGTGCTCATCCAAGACAGAAACATTTAGAGTGTCCACGCTGAAGACACCTTTCTGGAAAGAATACATCACATGTTATATGAATTAGATCTAGTGTTGTAATATTTAGCCAGTTCTCACAACAGCTTGCCTTACTTGTAAAGCTTCAGAGTTAAGAGTTTTCATATTACACAGTACAGTTAAAGGTAATATCAGTTATGTACTAGAATCATAACACAAGGTTTCCTATAAGTGCTCAGCTGCCTAGTCAGTGATTGGCCAGAAATCTCCTGACTAGCATCACTTACCACACTTTCTCAGTAGCCATATTGCAATTCTTAAACCTTCACAGAGCATGAACCCTGGTACTCTTCTTTCAAGTGGCTGGGTGAACCACTGTAGTAGTTTCTATTTAATCCACAAATAAGGAGTGGACTCAGAACCTAGGTTTGCTGGTCAGCTAGTGAATTACTTAACATTACACTACTGCTGTTCCTGTATGCAGTAAATAGGCCAACATTTGATGTTATGCTCATTAATAATAATTTAATATCTTTGGTTTTCTACTTTTGTAATCTTCAACGTCTGACTCATAGTGTTGTTGCATAGGGCCTATCTGTCACCCTGTAAGGTTTTCGGTTACCACGTAACCTTTTCAGCCACATGTAACCCTTACATATTTTATGTAACCTTTTTTTCATGACATTCAATAAAAATGTTTTGGTACAGTACAAGTAGATGCCACATCAACAAGGACATAATTGAACATGTGGCCAAAATGGTAATTGTTTTAGAACAGAGATGGCAACATTTTGGGTCGGAGGACCAGATTGAGCACTTGAAACGTGGTATGATGTCACTCAAGCTCTCATTTTTCCTGGAAAGTTCAACAAAAGTATCTGGAAGTAGTTGTTACTAAGTGCTGAGAACATTAAAATCTGTATAAGACTTGCTGCATGTTTAAGTATCCAATGTCAAACATCAAATATTAGCAGTGGGTGAAACAACTGTCAGCTCGAACATTAAAGATTTGCTGTAGACCTCCTCATAACATTTCTCAGTGTGGCCTAGATAGCTTGGGATTTTATATTTACTTTGCTCAGGGCCCTGCACATATAATATTTTAAAATCTGAGGGCCAATAAAAGTGCTGTGGCTGACAATATTTTTCCCATGCCTGATTTAGCAGGATAATATTTTAAACTTGCACAGGACAGCATTTTTCACGGATCTGTAATACGTTAGCTTTCTCAATTATTTGCTATGCTGTTTCTGGTGCATTATAATTTACATTGCCATGACTTTACATTGATTGGTAACTGGACAGCATTCATTGATTAACCAGAAAACACAGTCTGCAATGAAGAGATTGTGAGAGCTTGAAATAGAATGTGGTGAGATTATTCATGGTGTACATTAGAGAATGGAGGGAAAATATGCTAAAGTAACAATTTATAAGAGATGTTAATTTAGTGTCTAGAAACAATAGATTCCTCCCACATTTGTTTTATCTTGATTTCATTTTGTGTGTAATAGGCCTATATAGATAATTAAATTCCTTGTTCAAGTAATGTATTTTAGCTGATGCGTCCTTGTTTCAATGATCAACTGTGGAACTGTCACTTTTCCATCTTCTCAGGAAGTAAATTCATTATTGACTTTATTAGATGAAGTATCTTGGGTGTGATTGAGAGAATTTGTTATTAAGTGTAGCACGAGTAGGGCTGGGTATCTGAAGGGCAGAATGGGGAATGTGTTTAGATAGAGAGCCACGAGAACCATTAGTATCAGTGGTGTGCAGTGACACTTCTCAATGGGGACTAGGTTATTTTGATTATGGGCTGTGGCGTTAAAAAAGGAACATTTCTAACATTGTAAAGATAGGATTAAGTGAAATGAAACCTCTAATTTGTATAAGGTCTGAGAATAATATAATAAAAATCCAGTTGGTCCACAGCTGAAGAAAAGGTACCTCACAAAGACCTAGTTATGTTTAACAGAGAAATTACAACAACTGGGTATCAAGTAACCCCTATGGTGTTTACACATCCTCATGTACATAAGCCACAGACAAAGATTTTCCTATTGTCTCTATACTTGAATATATGTTCTCAGTCTCATTCCATGTAATTCTCATTTCTGCTCAGAAATCCCTCATGGTCTCTTTTCTCCATGTGCTCCTAGGTCTTTCCTAGGATCTGTTTCCTTTCCCTCTAGGATCCATGTCATTGATCTATTAGCTGTAATATTTACTGGTTTTCTGAGCTTGTGCTCAATCCATCTCTATTTTCTCTCCTTAATCTAGACACTAATATGTCTGATGGTCTTCATAAAACTACAACAAAACCTCTTTTCTATGTAGGTACTATCCTTTATCTAGGGACTTTTCGTACATGTAAAACAGTTTGCATGTGTGTATTAGCACACGTATAGTTATTATGTTGTGACAGTAGCTTGTAGCTGTAACATTAAAGATCAATAAATGCAACTTTTTTATATTCTGCAGACTGTCCGTCATGGATTCCCATTCCAGCCTACGGCATTGGCATTTGATCCAGTTCAACACTTGTTGGCTATTGGTAATAGGACAGGCTGCTTGCGGATGTATCCTTTTGTTTTGATTATACACCTGGTGTTACATTTAAAATTTAAATGTTAGGACTACCATCCTTCCTTTTTGTTCTTTATTATCTGATCAATATGTTTTCTCTCTAACATCTGACCAATATCCTAGTAGCTCAGATGTTAGTGAATTGGTTTCTTAGCCAGGTGATCAAGTGATCAATTTCCAATTCAACCCTAAATATTTTAAAGCACCAATGACATTAAAGTCAACCCAATCGAAGGAAATTGGTACTATACCTCCTGGGAAAGTAATGGTGGCTGGCTTGCTGCTGACCATCCTTAGGTATGCCATTGGCAAGACTGTCGGCAGTAAAGAAAACCTCTGTACAGAAAGTAAACAGGACTTCATTCGTTATGCTTTTTATTATTGTCATGATTTGTTGGTCACTATTTATATACTTGGAGTTGCATGTACAAAAAAAAGCCATGGCAGGCCATCGAAATACAAGGAAATAATCAAAATCATCCTTTGAGGTCATGATTATCTTTCTCACTTATACTCTAGCCTAGTCATACCATTGGTCAATTAAAAATATGGACCTAACACTTTATTCCCCAATATGCCTGAGTGGCATAGAAAAGGGAAACTTTACAGACCAAATTACCAATTGGCTCTCATCTCTTTCGTAGACATAAAGATTTAAAAAGTCTAGAGGGTTGAATCTGTTTGTATTTTGGTTGCCTCATATATACCTTGCCACTCAATGAAGTAAGTCGTCACCTGATACGAAATCACTCATAGGTTGTAACTCAGTATCTTCAAGCACTAGCACCTAGAAATCTCCACAAAAATTCACTTGTAAACGAGACCAAAAATTGAACATATGACTGCATGAGCATAAGTCAAATGGCTTAAACACTATTCAAGAAACATACCCAGACATGAATATTAAGAGTAGTAAATGAACACTAGCTCTGACAAAATTTGCAATATCAAAGCTGGAAAATGTATGTATGTTGTTTGTGAATGCATCAGAACAAGTGCCATATTTTTTCTGCCATCTCTTCATGAGTAGTAAAAGATATTTTTTTAACATCCATCTTTTCCAGAGTTTTACCATCTTATCTTGTTGATTCAAACTGATTTAGTGCCTTTACTACCAGTATTGTTAGACCTGCCTCAGATTGATAGTATTGAAGCCATGCAGTTATATTGACTGTGTAGTCTGAAGTTGCCTAAATTAATACAGTGCAATCCCTCTATAACGCATTCTGTTATAACAAATTTCCCTATATAACAACACTGTTCAAAATACCCAATTATATTTATTCTATATTGTTTGTACTGTATATAGCATATTTCTGTTAATACATACATACTTTGTCAGTCCGGATCACGTTGTTATAGCGGGATTCTACAATACAACTCCTGGGGTATGTGTACATACAAATTGATGTAACATGTCATCTCTTGACTTGCTCTGAGCAAGAGGAGACTTCTTAATGCATTGCATTCCACTGAGAGTTAATGCATTGCATTCCACTGAGAGTTAATGCATTGCATTCCACTGAGAGTTAATGCATTGCATTCCACTGAGAGTTAATGCATTGCATTCCACTGAGAGTTAATGCATTGCATTCCACTGAGAGTTAATGCATTGCATTCCACTGAGAGTTAATGCATTGCATTCCACTGAGAGTTAATGCATTGCATTCCACTGAGAGTTAATGCATTGCATTCCACTGAGAGTTAATGCATTGCATTCCACTGAGAGTTAATGCATTGCATTCCATCTTCTAGGTATGAAAGAAATTTCTGGGAACCCCCATGCTCCTGTTTGTTTGTTTATTTGAGAATCCCAGTAATTGTGAGCGATTAGCTTTTACTTCTTATGTGCAAGGGGTGGTTTTTCTGAGTACCCAGAAAACTTAAGCTTTCTGCTTAGATCAATGCCTGTTGAAGGAGTCTTCTACTCAGAGGGGTCTATAATTGTATAGATGGCATGCTGCAAAGCTTCCATAAGAGAGCCTCAATATAACGGTATGTCATTTACTAAGGTTTTTTGTTGCATGGGTGGTTTGTCTAGTGGGCCATTGGTGAGAAACACAGACTCAACTGCATGCTTATCCCGTGCACATAGGAAACAAGAGAAGCAGCAAATTCGTGAGGATAAAGGCAAACAAAATAAATCTGCCTATATGGTCCCCATACTCGAAATTTGTCCAGCTCTGTGGTGGCATGGGTGAGAGCATCTGTAATGGCCAAGGTACTGAGTTAAAATCCAATCTCATGTATTCGTGCATCATGATGGTTCAGAAAGCAATGGCACACTACTGAATGTATTTATATTGTCTTTGTATTTATATTGAAGTTCACATATGATATGTTGAAATAGTCCCGCACTGCTATAAAATTTATCTTTGAAAAAGACAGGGAAATAGACCCCAGAACAGACAGATAGACCTACATGCTTGGATCTCTGTTAAATTACGTCATGTTATATCCAAAGACTAAACAGTGCAGATGAAAAACACAATCTGAACTAATATAGTCTTGAAGATTTTAGAGTTGGACAAGGTGTGACAACTGAACAAACAGGGGGGAGGGGTCATATAATAGATGAGTGACCTTGACACCAACATTATCAGAATAGAGTTTACATGAAAAGTTTTCTGTAGGCATATAGTCAGTGTTGCCAGTTAGTAGAAATTTATTATAGTCAAATTTCTAGCAAAAACTGGCCAAACTCCTAACTTTTATACATTTTGAAATTGACCAAAAATGCGCAAATGACAAAAATAAATTTTATGGCCAGTAATATTTAAAAAATCACACAATTCTAGCAAATCTGTACTCGTACTTTATAAATTAATTACTTATCCCCCGCCGAAGACGGATGTGGCGGGCCATTGGCGCAAATAAAACGGCGACACAGCGCATTTCCATTCTTTGGACTACATCCTGCTGGACTTCTAGTAGGACAATGTTCCTGCTACAAAGGAGATCCAGCAGGAGTATGAGAATGAACGCTGAAGAAGAAGAAGAATTACTTATCCGATCGCCAATGTTGCGAGACTTCACTCTTTCTTCTTGGTGGTGGTAGGTGCATGTCTTCTTCAGCTTTGTTGTGTCTGTATAAAGGGTGTTAGTGATGGAGGGGTTTGGTGGTATGAATTATTTTTGCAGGTCTTGTAGTGCATGATATTCAATAAGGTGGTGTTTCCTCATCTTGTCTGTTGCAGTGGTTGTAGTATGATGTATGGTCTGCGGTAAGTTTTTGTGTTTGTTAAGTTGTACATGTGTTGTTGGCAGTTTAAATATTGTGGTTTGATCTTTGATGCGGTGTAACCTATTTATGCTGTCGTGTGGATTTGGTTGGAAGATGTCTACATATAGCAAGCGCTCTTCCTTTTGAGCCACTGTCCCAATGGTCCACCCCAATGGCGTACCGAGGGGTGGGGGGTGCGGCCGCACCGGACATCAAGGCTTGAGGGGCATCAAAATGTTCCTCAAAATAATGAAAATTTTGAAAAGGGGGTTAATTACCTTTGCCGTGCCAAAGTTGATGCCTCACACCGTTAAAAAATAAAATTTCTTGTTGAAAAGGACCAAAGGCCTTTGAAATTACTTGCCTTCATTCAGTAACATTGAAAAATATTCAATCAGAAAAGTGATTTTATAATTTTTAAATTTACATTTTAACATTAATTTATCTTTGTTAAAAGTGGATAAAATCAATGATAATAATTAACTTGTAAAATCTTACTCTGATATTTTTTTTTTATTAATTTCGCTGGGTGAATCAAAATCTTCATCGCACCGGGCAGCACTTACCCTAGCTAGGTACACCACTGTTGTTTATAGTTGCGGTGGATAATGTGCTTAGCTGTTCTAAGATTGGAGGAAATTCCTAGTTGGGGCATACTTGATCCCTTTTTTGCCAGTTTACTAGCACTTTCATCCCTTCTGATACCTGTGTGGCCTGGTATACACTGTAGTGTAGTATTGATGCCATATGATGTAAGTATTTTTGTAACTTGAAGTATGTTGCTTATGGTTTTCTCTGCTGTTGGTTTCAGTTTTCAAGGATTTATAGAGCAGACAGGGAGGCTGTAAATATTACTAAGTTTTTTTAATGTGTTGCTTTATTTATGTATTTGGTGGGGATGTTGGTGCCCGTAGTCGTTACCTTCGATAACAGTTACCATGTTGTTCCGACAAGCCGACGTTGTGATTGAACTAGTTACGGCACGGCGTGGGTAGGCGGAACAACAAAGAAACCTTTCGCAAGGGTCAGAGTTGTGCCCTGATGTTGACATCTATTTTGGTGGCATTAGACTTGAAACATCATCGAGTCGGATGGCTGCTGGAACAGAGGGCGGAGCACTTATGGGAATGCCCCATGTGCTGTGAGGCCAGTTTCTAATCAAGAATCAAGGTGATGTATGAGAGTGTTTCTGGTATTTCTTTCACCTCGACATCATAGTTGCTGCTGAACTCTTCATAAGGAGTGGAGGACTATGATAGAGCCATATATTAACTTGTATGGTGGCTTTGAAGGCGGACCCATCTGAGCGTTCTTAGATCCAGCCCTTGTTGTAGTTTATAGTTTCTAGTGCACTGAGTGTTTTGATTTTTTGCCTTGGTTACTAACTGGTCAATTAATGTAGTGTTTACTTAATAAAATAAGCCTATTGAAAAATTCTAAAATTGTCACTGTTCAGTTGATCTTCCCCTGAAACGTTCATTCAACAGTAAGAAAACATATTTTCCTAGCTGTAGACGTCGCTTGCATCCCGTTGTACTTGTTTTGTGGCCAAGTTCTTAACTAGTTGTTGTGGTTTGTATGTGTGTCGAAGACAACAAAAATTAAGAGCCTGCATGTGTCTGTTGTCATGGCCGAAACTTTACTTTAATACAGGTAGAGGCGCCTATGATTAAAATAAGCCTACTGATATACGATCTATCATGTGTATATATATAGAATATGACCCCAGGTATCTACCATAATATTGCGAGTTACTACGGGACTGTTGATGTAGCTCATTAGCTTGATTTACGATCTATTGGTCATTGGTTCAAATCCTGATACAATTGATTTCCACTGGTTTTTGTCAATAACTTCTGTGTACATTCTGACACTTGAGTTCACTAACAACTTGCTAAAACGGTCAGAGTACTCAGGGGTGAAATTTGATCGGGGTTGCAATCCTGGTTGGGAGCTCTAAAATCAATCCCCTGAATCGTCATAGCTTTCCATGGGCATAAAAATACATAGTTTAAACTCTGCGAGCACTAATATAACTCTTCAATCATCCCAATAATGCTAGCACTAATATAACTCTTCAATCATTCCAATACATTCCCTTCGTATTAATCAAATCAATTGGATTTCAACTCTGCGAGCACTAATATAACTCTTCAATCATTCCAATACATTCCCGTCTTATTAATCAAATCATTTGGATACGTGAAATGGAACCTTGTTAGAGATACAGTAAATGAACAGTAGGCATATAACCCGAGAGACACAGATGCAAACATTAATACAGTTTGCTATATGCAGAAATGAACAGAACATATCGGTCTGCCTTATTGTAGTAGTTCTAATTCCCGGTATGCTAACCAGTTACTGGCGTGTAGGCTAAATCAGGAGCGGACACATCCAGTCCTTTATACCGCTCTTCAATTGTTGATAGCTGTACATAAGCAGCGCCTGGTCACCCGCTGTGTCCACAAGTTCTGTTTGCGTTCATTCTTATTTCTCAATGGATTCTCTCATACACCCCCACCCTTTCCTTCCCAAATATTCCTATTACTAGTTATCATCGGCATCTCCCATGTCTATCACCGAACTGTTTGTTTCATCCCTGCCTACAAGTAGTGCCAAATTTAACAGCGACTATTGATTGCTTGTTACGCTGCTACTGTGCCAAGCTTTAGCGAAATCACATGCCCGGAGTTCCAAGTACGTAATAAGCCGGCGTCAGTACCCAATGTCAGACATATCAACCTATATTATTGGCAGAAATATATCATTTCGTACTTGAACTATTTATCCCTAGTTGTCCTTGCTATGATTTATCATCATGTGACATAGCTAATAGCTGGTAGTATTGGTGATCAATTATGTTAGATATCGATCTGTATTTCAATATTCAGTTCGATATTCTACAACCATAAATGTTCATCACATCGGAAATTGTGCTGTAAGAGGAGGCTATCTGTCCTTAATATTTTCTGTGATATTAGTGGGGCCGCGCCTGTGTTGTCGGGCCTGAAAGGGGAGCAGAGAAAAGCGACACGTTTATATGGCATGCAGGTCGTAAGAGACGACCAAGAGGTTTGAGGTGAGTTGGCTGTCCCATCACATAGAGGGTCAGAGTAACCCAGAAGATATCCAGAAGTTACATGTGTCGAGAATAAAGGCACAGATATCGCAGCAAAACTCAACCATGACACAACGCATGTCAGTCTATGAACTACAATATGATAACATACAGGAGTTTGAGGATGAACGCCGAAGAAGAGGAATCTTCGTGGCGAAGTGGTTCAAACCATATGCATTATGTTCACGTTGTCGGGGAATCGATAATCGATCGTGACGTCTTGTTCTATAATGGAATCTGTCGTAGATCTCACGGGATTATCTATTGTACCTGCGACGTTATGTGATATGAATAGATTCGATGCTTGCTGCTCTATTGAGAGAGACAGTAAATTAGAGGAAATCCGAGTACAACGACGTTGATCCTCAACGTGTTTTCTAGCTGTCTGTTCATAGCATCTGACACTGTACCATAGAACGGATATAATGCGGTTGGTCTGTGGGTTTCACCAATGGCTCACTAGACAAACCAACCATGCAACAGAAAAACCTTAGTAGATGACATGCCTTTATATTGAGGTTATCTTCTTATAGAAGCTTCATGGCACGTCATCTATACAATCCCGTAGTCATAACCTTCGATAACAGTTACCATGTTGTTCCGACAGGCCGACGTTGTGCTTGAACTAGTTGCGGGCACGGTGTTGGTGGGCAGAACAACAAAGAAACCTGTCGCAAGGGCCAGAGTTGTGCCCTGATTTCGACTGCATTAGACTCGAAACACCATCGAGTCGGACGGCTGCTGGAACAGAGGGTGGAGCACTTATGGGAATGCCCCACGTGCTGTGAGGTCAGTTTCTAATCAAGAATAATCAAGAACAGATATAATATGCTACATAATTTGTGACGTCACGGCAAGGGTATTCATCGTGCTATGAAATTGGTAGTCACGCTACCAATGTCATATGTGAACAATAACAACAAAATACAAAAGAAAAATTGTTATAACAGAAATGCCTTCTCTACATCGATTCCTCCTAGTAACAATAAGAGATAGAATCAGGAACGAACACATCAGAAGACTAACAAACACAATGAAATCCCGGATTACATCTGAAGACAACAGATTAAGTGATTTTCGGATGCTTCTATACTACCATTAGACAGTGCCCCTAAAAGAGTATTAATATACAAACACGATGGATACAAAGCCAGTGGCAGACCTTGCAAAAAGAAGAAAAGAAGACGACTGCAAGGTTGATTGTAAACACAAACGTTGCCAGGAGTTCCCTGACAGTCTATTGTTATCCCCTGGTGGAAGATGGTTGATAGCATCCACACTTGCTGTCAAACGTAGTGGTGGGAGCTATAAGTTTCTATGCAGGCCAGATGTGATGTCTGAGTCGTAATTATTCCGTGTTTGTGGAGGGTGGTCGTGATGTTATCGATCCATCTCTTTCTCGGCCTACCCTTGGCTCTGTATCCAGATAATCGTTTGTTATAAGCTCTCAGTGGTGATTGGCATGGGTCCTTTCTCACTGTGTGCTGAAGCATCCAATGTGGTACCCCTACGACCCTGAAGGGTTACGGGCTTATTGATTGATTGATTCTCACTAGACCAAACCACGTTATCTACTGACGTTCTATATATTCCATACAAGGCAATATTCCTACTCTATTTTTCTGATATGCTCGTTTCTTACTTTCTGTGTCTATTTAGTGACCATAGCTGCTTTTCTCAACCACTTCATCTCACATGTGAAGATTTTTCTCTGCTGAGAGGTTGTTAAAGACCATGTTTGATAATGGTAACGAAGTGTTGGTATGAAAATTGTAGATATTATCTGTCTCTTTATGTCCATATTGATATTTGGATGCAGGAGTAATGGTAAAAGTTGATATGTCACTGTGTTTGCTTTATGGCATCTTGATTCCATTTCCCAGTCTAGTTTCCCATTATCTGAATTAAAAAACACTTAATAATTCGTAAATATTTGAATTCTTTTGTTTGTTTCATCGTTTTGTCCCTTTCAGTATATTCTATCTATCTATCTATCTATCTATCTATCTGTCTGTCTGTCTGTCTATCTATCTATCTATCTACATATCTATCTATCTATATAACTATCTATCTATATAACTATATATCTTTCTGTCTGTCTGTCTGTCTATCTCTTTCTATATATCAGTCTATATCTATCTATCTATCTATCTATCTATCTATCGATCTATCTATCTATCTATCTATCTATCTATCTATCTATATAACTATCTATCTGTCTGTCTGTCTATCTCTTTATATATATCAGTCTGTCTCTATCTATCTATCTATCTATCTATCTATCTATCTATCTATCTATCTATCTATCTATCTATATAACTATCTATCTATCTTTCTGTCTGTCTGTCTATCTCTTTATATATATCAGGCTGTCTCTATCTATCTATCTATCTATCTATCTATCTATCTATCTATCTATCTATCTATCTATCGTTCTTCTGCGCCGAATACGGAGCATATGGTTTGCTTGTATCAGTAAACTGAAGCTCTCCAGCTTGAGCAATGTGATGCTTCTGTGTGTAACGCCTGCATGTTGTTGAGAACAATAGTCATACCCTCTTTGATGGTTGTTCTGCCAAGAGTCGGTCTTGGTCTTCATCGAATTTTCCTGTGTCATCCTGGTACCCACTTTAATATAAATAACAAACTGTCAGAGGATATCCGACAAATACAGAGACGATAAATGTAATTAATTAAACAACGCTACTGGATATTCTATCAACTAAATATTATTTATAATTTGATATTTTCAATTATATAAATGAATGACCCTTTGATGTCTAGACGGAAGCAGGCCTACATACGAGTGGTGCGTATACAGTGCAATCCTATTATAACAACTTGGTCCGGACCGACCAAATATATATTTAATAACAGAAATTCGCAGTAGGCCTGTGCAGAACAAACAACGTAGAATAAATATTTTTGGGGATTTTCGAAAAGTGTTGTTATATAGGGAAATTTGTTTCAAAGAATGCGTTATAAAAGATTCCACTGTAGTATATTGACTGTAAAGACACTTTAAATGTTTTTGTAAATTCGTGTTCCTTTGGGTGTTTTTTTTTGGGGGGGGGGGGGGGGGTTTGGTGATATTTTTTTAAACATTACTTTCACTGGAACAGTAATCGCAAAGCATACCCCTTACTACTTCCTGTCCACAGTTTTTAAGAATTTTGCGCCCGTAAAAGTTTTTATTATTTTGGAATGCCACGGAGAGAAGCAACTTTTTGTGACGTCATTCTACTGGCACGTATCAATGGCTTCTCTATCGTTGTTGAACTTGCCTTCCGCCGACAAAGATGCAGTTCTCTTGTTACAGATGCAGGAGTGCTTGCAAGCGAAAAGATATATTCGTGCAGGGACATGGGATGAAATTAATCTACTGTTCTAACGGACGATTTGCAGGAAATCTAGTTCCAAAAAACAACCAACGGCGGATTTATGTGAAGTTCATGTGGCGATCTCGGTTACAGGCCAACAAGAATCCGTTTTATGCCATATTGGAGGAAATGGGAAACTATTCGCCACCTGCTGAACCCCACACAAAGCTCCCTACCTCCATCCCTAGCCCCTGCATGTTCCCATCCATAATACATCCTCCCTTTCATTATATTAACAGGATTCTAAATGCAGATACGCCTGCTATTTGTTAATTGTTTTCAGGGGAAGTAATAAATGGCCATAGCAAGAACACACTTGTCTCCCTGACCACGAAGGGGTGGGACATGTACTAGCGTTAGATTTAATGTAAACACTATACCAAAACCTAACCCCCCCCCCTTCCCAGGGTCCTAAAATCTAGCAGTATCCTGCAGTTGTACTAACGTTCTGCGAAAACCATCATACACTACCAATGAACATGCACAAACCATCATAAACTACCAATGAACAAGCACAAACCATCATACACTACCAATGAACAAGCACAAACCATCATACACTACCAATGAACAAGCACAAACCATCATACACTACCAATGAACAAGCACAAACCATCATACACTACCAATGAACAAGCACAAACCATCATACACTACCAATGAACATGCACAAACTAGCATGTGCATTGAATCTTGTTTTGTTCACATCTCACTGTAATAACGAAATATAGGGGGTAAAGGTAGGTCCCATGGCATCTGCCGTCGGGGATGAAGTACTCTTCATGTACTAAGCCGCAGCAACTATTAGGTGGGGTGGCCAGTTCCCTTCCTTGCTGTTTTTTACCTTCCCTAACTCATGCGTCAGGTTTACAGTCGACTGGAGGAGTGGTCGTGTCAAGTGAGAAATCACAACCCGGATTTTTTTTATATTTTATTTTTATGTCCGGACGTGGTTTCGAACCTGGCACGCTGTAACCAGATGATAGCAAGCAAGCTCACTATCCACTAGGCTACCGCGCTATGCTTTGCTATTATATAACGCTTTTACTATTTCATAGTTAGAATATCCAGTAACATTGTTTCATTACTACAGTGGGATTCCGCTATAAGAACTTGGTCCGGGCCGACAAAATATTTATGTAATAACAGAAATTTTGCTATATACAGTACAAATAATATAGGAGACATATAATTGGGGATTTTGAAAATGTTCGTTATATAGGGACATTTGTTATAAAAGGATGCGCTATAGCGGTATTCAATTTATATTATTTTCCCATTTTAATGCTCGTAGTGACAGTCTGATTTCATTCAAAGTACATGACCGATGTAAGTGCATCATTTTCTTCTTATTGTTGCAGAAACATATTGCTGTTTGGTCTTCTCTTACTTGCTTGTTTGACTTTAATTCTTCGCAACCAATATTTAAGTTTTCTAAGACATTTATTTTAAAATATTTTCTTTGTTCTGTTTTTTTTTTCTTTTTCGGGAAGCACGTTTTCTGCGTGCCTCTGAGATTTCATGCAACTGAACGACGTAAGCACTTTTGCTGGTCGATAAACTCCCAGGATGTGGCGTCAATATTTCAGCTTTTTAGAGACACTTTGTTGAAGTATCCTTTACACCGTGTTGAAGTGTACTTTACACATTGTTGAAGTGTACTTTACACCTTGTTGAAATGTACTTTACACCTTGTTGAAGTGTACTTTACACCTTGTTGAAGTGTACTTTACACCTTGTTGAAGTGTTATTTACACCTTGTTGAAGTGTACTTTACACCTTGTTGAAGTGTACTTTACACCTTGTTGAAGTGTACTTTACACCTTGTTGAAGTGTACTTTACACCTTGTTGAAGTGTACTTTACACCTTGTTGAAGTGTACTTTACACCTTGTTGAAGTGTACTTTACACCTTGTTGAAGTGTACTTTACACCTTGTTGAAGTGTACTTTACACCTTGTTGAAGTGTACTTTACACCTTGTTGAAGTGTACTTTACACCTTTGTAGGCGAGTAAAAGGTAGACATAGATACAAGTAAACGGGAAATATAATGAGATGGGCAGATTACTCTAGCAGATTGCCCTACTAAAGGAAGAGACAGAGTATGTTGGAGGTTAGTTGAAGCCAACCTTCAACTGAGTTGAGTCCACGATTCAGATCCCGTTACAACCAAGATATTCTTCTTCTTCAGCGTTCATTCTCAAATTCCCGCTGGATCTTCCTTATAGCAGGCCCATGATGCTAATAGTTTTCTAGCAGGATGTAGTCCAGAGAATGGCAATTTCGCCGTTTTATTTGCGCCAATGGCCCGACACATCCGTCTTCGGCTGAAACCAAGATATTAGTTGTATTATTATTATTATTATTATTATTATTATTATTATTATTATTATTGTGTACCGCTTAATTTCTTGTTACTTGATGTAAACACTGTTTCTCTATAAATGCATTTTTGACTTCAACGATCCTACCTCTAATATTAGTGTGACAACGGACATTCTCTGTAATTATTTGATCCAAGTAAGGAAACATGTGCACTAGTTCGATGTCCTTTCCCTGTATAATAATACTTATGCCCGGTTAATATACGATAATCGCCGTCACTTATATTCACTACCATTTATCTTCATACGGTACACCTTAAATAATGTACCATCGATTGTACGCAATATATATATATATATATATATATATATATATATATATATATATATATATATATATATATATATATATATATATATATATATATATATATATATATATATATATGTTTCAGGTGTCATGCCGAGTTAAGTATGCGATTATGTAGTTTTTCCATAACTTTCTGTCTCGTGTGTTGTTAATAGGCCTAAGTGAAGTTGGTACGTTCTGCCCATTCCATGAATGCAACACATCCAATACATGTCTCTTATTACCTTGATCTTTCCGGAGGTTAGAAAATATTCAAGTTATATCTATTCTCATAACATGCCCTATCTATCCCTGATGCATGCCTCTAATTCTTGCTGATATGCCCCCTTTTACTCCAGTATTTCTGAGAACTACTATATCAGTTTTCTAAGCTGTTCATGGTACGAAGTATTGTCATCGTTCTTCGGGAAAATCATATCTCGGTAGCCTCCAATTGGCTCGGAGCTTTGTTTTGTCTAACATTGCATACAGTCTGTTGCTAAGATGAAGTGTTAGTTAAGTGGATGTTGTTTGTTTTGTCTAACATTGCATGATATCTGTTTGTGAGATGAAGTGTTAGTTAAGTGGATGTTGTTTGTTGTATCTAACATTGCATGATATGTTTGTGAGATGAAGTGTTAGTTAGGTTGATGTTGTTTGTTGTGTCTAACATTGCATGATATCTGTTTGTGAGATGAAGTGTTAGTTAGATTGATATTGTTTGTTCTGTCTAACATTGCATGATATCTGTTTGTGAGATGAAGTGTTAGTTAGGTTGATGTTGTTTGTTGTGTCTAACATTGCATGATATGTTTGTGAGATGAAGTGTTAGTTAGGTTGATATTGTTTGTTCTGTCTAACATTGCATGATATCTGTTTGTGAGATGAAGTGTTAGTTAGGTTGATGTTGTTTGTTGTGTCTAACATTGCATGATATCTGTTTGTGAGATGAAGTGTTAGTTAAGTGGATGTTGTTTGTTTTGTCTAACATTGCATACTCTCTGTTTGTGAGATGAAGTGTTAGTTAAGTGGATGTTGTTTGTTGTGTCTAACATTGCATGATATCTGTTTGTGAAATGAAGTGTTAGTTATGTGGATGTTGTTTGTTTTGCACTTTCGATATACAGTATATATATATTTTGCCGGAGATAACAGTGGGAGAAAAAAGTATTGACACTGTTACCTGCAACGCAAGTTGTACGAATTAAGGAGATTTTCAGGGGGTGGGGGTGGAAATCTATCGGAAATGCGAATATAACGGAAGTAAATCTGTAAATCATGACACCACATTCCATTCTCTGGATTATCATCAGGAGTTTGAGACGAACGCAGAAGGATAGCTATTGTTAAATTTTAAGGCAGCATTTATACATTCAGTAGCTTGGAAAAACAAAACAGAACAAAGAACAAACAATAACATGACAAAGAACAAACAAAACAGGACACATAACAAACAATAACAGGACCACGAACAAACAAAACAGGACAAAGAACAAACAAAACAGAACAAAGAACAAACAATAACAGGACAATGAACAAACAAACAGAACAAAGAACAAACAATAACAGGACAAAGAACAAACAATAACAGGACAAAGAACAAACAATAACAGGACAAAGAACAAACAATAAAAGAAATATTACAAATGGTTAACACTGCATACTTTCCTAAAGTGTTGATTGCAGTTCGTTTTTCATAAATATAGCCTATCATCTTCAAACCCATAACCCTTCTGGGTCGCAGGGATGCTACTCTGGCAACATCGACACAAACATTCCACCATGACCCTATGTTCTCTGGATTAAGTGTGGATAATCCCGTCCAGTCTTGAATATTATGAATCCATTCTGTCTTTTGTTCTCCTCTTCTGTAACCTCTATCGATGGACAAAAGACATCACTTTTTCATAAACTATAATATTGAGTCTCTGTCACAGATGCAGATTTTCTATTTTTCAAGGTCTGTTGTGTTGCAGATTTTCTATTTTTCAAGGTCTGTTGTGTTGCAGATTTTCAATTTTTCAAGGTCTGTTGTGTTGCAGATTTTCTATTTTTCAAGGTCTGTTGTGTTGCAGATTTTCTATTTTTCAAGGTCTGTTGTGTTGCAGATTTTCTATTTTTCAAGGTCTGTTGTGTTGCAGATTTTCTATTTTTCAAGGTCTGCTGAGTTGCAGATTTTCTATTTTTCAAGGTCTGTTGAGTTGCAGATTTTCTATTTTTCAAGGTCTGTCGAGTTGCAGATTTTCTATTTTCAAGTTCTGTCGAGTTAAAGATTTTCTATTTTTCAGGGTCTGTTGAGTTGCAGATTTTCTATTTTTCAAGGTCTGTTGAGTTGCAGATTTTCTATTTTTCAAGGTCTACTGATCATTATATCACTTTCATTATTATGTGTTTGGTGGCGGTTGAAGTTAGTGGATTCAAGTCTCGTTGTTGCGAGAAAAGAAAGGATTCAACATATATAATGTAATTATTAAAATTTCTCGGAACATGTGCATTTGTCTATAGAACTATTTCTCCACAAATCATTTGTCGTTACATAGTCCATAGAAATACTGATCGATGCAAGTCTGACATCTCCATGGATACTGCTAGAGAACAAGTTTATAGTACTACAGTATTTGTGCCGAACAGTTTGTCAGTTGCAGCTGTTCTTAGACGACCGTTATTATGAAAGCGTAATTAGGCAGCTGTAGTTAGAGATTTGGAAGGATGAAACGAAAAGAGGTTAGGAAGGAAAGATTCGTGCTGGTGCTAGTTAGCGATTGTATGTGCAAGTGAACACTGCGACAGATAACGTGTCTGTGCTTTGTCTGTGCTAACCCTACTGGAATTCAGATTTATGTGTTATACTGGAAGGTAACTAAATTTTCATGGCAAAAGGCTTGTTATCAGGCCACTGTGCCTCTGTACTGGTCCTGGGTTCATTCCCCAGCTGAGGCGGAAATATTTTCAGATCGCAACTGCTCCCAGGTCGACCCAGCCTTAAATGGGTACCGGATTAATCCGGGAAGTAAAGATTGCGAGGGAGAGGAGATGGCTACCGCCCTCATTTGCAGAGCCTGTGAAATGTGAGATCGCTAACATCTCACACCCCTACGGCATTAATAAATGCTATGGGTTACTTTACTTACTTTTACTTTACTGGGTCCCATCCATAGAAAAGCAGTGTCACTAATCACTCCTCCCCAAAGTTGTACAGATATCTCTGGCTTCCTCTCAACCACGGAGGGTTCTTGGATGTACACAAATAGTTCTTCCTTTTCGTTTTATACCCCTTTATGCCTTTCAACGTTAGGGGTAGAAGAGTTCTCTGGAGATGGCTTTTTTGTGTGCTTCATATATGTGTTTTCGTTGACTCTTTTATTTCTGTAATCCATCGCTTGCAAGCTCTGCCCCTGCCTTTGTATCAATCGTATCTGTATAGTAATGCTTTCTGGGGGGGGGGGGGGGAGCGCACTGTCTTATGGTAGTGTAGAAGCATGCGAATACCAATTAATATGTTGTCTTCTGGTGTAATCCTTGATTGACATTGCGTTTGGTAATCTTCTGATGTTTTCGTTCCTGATTCAGTCTTTTATTGTTACTCCGAGTATTCTACGTAGACAAGTCATTGTTTCTGAGAACTCTCCATGTTCCCTACCAGCGTTTTAGTTCTGCACTGTCGATTTTCTAGACTAACAATATATACACAAATAACACAGCATAATGACACACATAGAGAAAAGTATGGATTCATGTCCGCACTGATGACTCTGCTGTAAAAAATACCACCAAAACAGATTACTGTGTCTATATCGAATATCCAGATAAAACATCTGATGATGATGAGGGATTTCACTATATATCCGTCTTTCCCCGAGCTTTTCTTTGACTAGTGAAACAAATATACGCAACTCGACCACAGTTCTATTGTATCTGATGAATGACAGTGTATGAACTCAGCACTAAAGTACGCAACTCGACCAAAGTTCTATTGTATCTGATGAATGACAGTGTATGAACTCAGCACTAAAGTACGCAACTCGACCAAAGTTCTATTGTATCTGTTGAAATACAGTGTATGAACTCAGCACTAAAGTACGCAACTCGACCAAAGTTCTATTGTATCTGTTGAAATACAGTGTATGAACTCAGCACTAAAGTACGCAACTCGACCAAAGTTCTATTGTATCTGTTGAAATACAGTGTATGAACTCAGCACTAAAGTACGCAACTCGACCAAAGTTCTATTGTATCTGTTGAATGACAGTGTATGAACTCAGCACTAAAGTACGCAACTCGACCAAAGTTTTATTGTATCTGTTGAATGACAGTGTATGAACTCAGCACTAAAGTACGCAACTCGACCAAAGTTCTATTGTATCTGATGAATGACCGTGTATGACCTCAGCACTAAAGACTGTTCTGGAGATTATAATGTACGTTGTTATAACGGCTATTTTTGGTACTAACCGACCTTTTCTGTGACACTCTTACTTCATCCATGTCATATCGTGTTTTCTGTACTGTAAAGCTTAATTTTGTGTGTCGTAATTTTGTGCACTTTTTTAAAGATCGTCGGCTGTATTGAAGACCTCTGAACATAATTAAGACTTAATTCGTTACGTTTTTAAATTATTGTCGTGATTTTTTTGGTCACTATTTATATATTTGAAGTCGCATGCTAAAAATATCCAAGGTTACCAGAATCAAGACAATAATAAAGAAAGTAACGAATGATGTTCTAATTAATTATGTGCAAAAATCTTATAAGTACTGTAGGTACTGTTGTAAGTCATAGTTTTTTTAAAATAAAACAGATAAACAAACAGAAATGAAAACTTTAGTGGAATCCCTTTGTCATCTGTTAACTATTAAAAACAGTGTTTCTTGGGGACACATTTGTATCTCGTTTATGTCTAATATACATACCTGTCTAATTTTCTCTATAGAAAATGCATACATGTCGTCTATAATACACTGTACTTGGATTCGAAGGTGTATATCGTCACAACTCTGGATATGTTTTAGAAAGCTGTTGTTTTATATTAACCAGATCACTATTTTTACTTCATGTTTCATGGTGTACCGTATACTCGACTTAAAAAATGCCCCCTAAAAAGTACAGCTGTGAAGAAAGAAGTGCAGGCTTTGGTCAGTGAGAATACGAATGAGGGGGGGGGGGATTCGGGTTTGCCTGTTGAAGTCTACTTTAATGGCACAGGCCATCGGGGCGCCCAGGAAATTCAGGTTACGGCCATTAAGTTGTGCTTCTCTGACGACCGGGCCTTGATAAAGGCCTTTTGGTTGAAACGTCGATTTGTGTATGTCATTATGTGTGTTATAGAGTATTATCAAAACTTTATTACTTTTTTCCTGGATCTACCAGTTGGATTTCAGTTTTGCGCAGTAAGTGCAATTTTTCGATCTGTGATTAGACATGTTTGCAGTGCTTGGGCCTTCATAGCTCAGTGCGCACGTAAAACGATCAGGGAGGAGAGTGGTGCCTTTGCGGTCACTATGAGTAGTATGACCATGGAGACTATGAAGGTGACCTGGGCATTTGAGTGGGTATGCACACAGAAGGTAACGCAGGTCTGCATCTTGAGTGACTCTATGAGTATGATTAGGAAGGTACAGGTGGGTCTCGTTCGCGAACAGTGGATTGAGGAATATTTTGAATGGTGCAGAAGAATGATGGTCAAACCGCATAGGACCGGTACTGTCAGCAGAAGTATAATGGCGAATACGCTCTAGGAGATATCAAGGAGACCCCTCTCTCTCTCACTCAAGGAGATATGGACGTGTCCAGTTTGCAGCGATGATGATCCGACGACTAACTAACCCCCCCCCCAAAAAAAAAAACTGTTATGGCCTGAAATGGCGAAACAAAGTATCGTGTTACCGTATCTGTATCTATAACCTCTAGATTATTACTAAAAATCCGCTTTAGCTAAAACATTTGCTCAGCTGGGGTCTGTTGGGAAGGTGGTTGAAGTTTCATAATCTGCTGTGTATAGATTTGACTTGCAGTTTTGGCACACAGCACGACTGAAGCACTTTAAACACTCATCATCATCAGGTGCCATGCCGGCTGGCGTAGGCGGTCATGACACTCCACAGCTCTCTGTCCACAGTATTATGTATCAAAGTCGTTGTTGTTTCCTTGCCGTGCCAGGTTGTCAAACTGTCTAATATTTTCTCACGTTGTCGCCCTCTATCTCTGGTGTCTTCAATCTTGCCTGTTGTGATTATGTTCTCCAAACCTGCCTGTCTCATGAAGTGGCCAAAAAAAGAAGATTGCCTTATTCTTATATTGTTGATTAAGGTCCGTTTCGCATTTAACTCTTTCAACACCTCTACATTAGTTTTTCTGGCAGTCCATGGTATTGTCACCATTCTTCTGTAGAACCACATCTCTGTTGCCTCCAATCTCCCACTTTCCAGTTTGTTTATTGTCCAAGACTCGTACCCATATGTTAGTATAAGGGTTATATAGCACTGCAGAACTCTCTTTCTCACCTCTAATGACAAGGTCATATTACACAGTATATTTTTCATTTTTCTGAATGTTGTTTTTGCCTGTCTTATTCTTCATCTTATTTCTGTTGAACGTCTTCCATCTGCTGTAATCATTGTACCTAGATATGTTAATTGGTGGACCTGTGTTAATACTATATCATTCACTATGATCTTGCAACGTGTGTTATTTTGTTTCTTTGAAATAACCATTACTTCTGTTTTCTTAATATTTAGGAAGAGACCTTTCTCTTTACTTTGTGCGACTTCTACTTTAATTGAATTTTGAAGGTCTTCCTGACTTTTTTCAATCAGAACAGTGTCATCCGCATATCTCAAATTATTTATGTTATGTCCTCCCACTGATATTCCTGGGATATCTACTATTGCACGCAATATGTTTTCACTGTATAAAGAGAACAGGTCTGGTGAAAGCACGCATCCCTGTCTGACTCCTTGTTTTTTTTGTTGAAAAATGCCAAATTGATTTCCTACTCTTATTGCTGCTGTTTGTTGCCAGTACATGTTCTTGATTATTCTTAAATCCTTGCTGTCAGTGTTACAATTCTCTAGCATGTGTATAATTTCGCTATGTTTAACTTTGTCAAATGCTCTAGTGTAGTCTATGCAACAGAGGAACAAATCTGTTTTTACCTCAATAGACCTCTCTATTAGTGTTCTCAATATATAAATAGCATTGTAGGTACCTTTGCCTTCTACAAAGCCACATTGTTCTGGATTTATTTCTGATTTAATTTTGTTTCTCACTCTCTTCATGATGATTCTGAGAAGTATTTTGGTTATTAGGCTCATGAGGCTGATTGTACGGTGTTCTTCACATTCGGGGGTCCCTGGTTTCTTAAGTCAGGTTATAAATATGGACCTCATTAAGTCCTCGGGTAAAAACTGAAAATCATAATTTAGATCTGAATTTAGAATTGAGATTTAAGTATGCATACTCGCATTTGATTTAACCTGCAAAGAGAAATTGGAGAAACTTACATCAAATTAAAATATAGCAAAAATCACATGAAATTTAAGAAAATATATCCAAACATCGCGTTTATTGGCAGACAATTATTGTCATAGACTATAACTACGCACTGGAAAAAGACCGATTTGATTGATAACGTGACAGACGGTGTTTTTTTTTTTTTTGGGGGGGGGGGGGTTTGGTTCTTTCGTGTCCCATAATCGTGATATCAATGAGGTAAAATCAAGGACGTGGTCTTTATTTGTGGTTTCTTGTTTTCTGTGTCCGGCTCTGTGGCACAGAGTGCGTCTGTGGCGGCCAAAGTACCGAGTTAGATCCCCGCCTCAGGCAATTGTGCATCTGGACCGTTCAGAAAGAAATGGAATAAATGCTGAACGTATTTATATTGCCTAGAAAATCACCACAGCCAACAAATGCTGGGTTGATAGCTAGGTGAAGGATATGCTACCAATTTTGATTTTTTTGTATTTTTCTTTTAATTTTAATTATTTAAAAATAAAAAAATTGGGGGGGGGGGGAAGGGGGGGAATCAGGTGGTGTCTCAATTATTGCTTGGAATATGTCAATTATAATTATACTAACTAAACATAACCCGTGTGTTTCTTCGGCTCGAAAGGTGAGCAAAGAATAGCGACACTATTACATTCCATGCAAGTCGTAAGAGGGGACTAAGGAAGTTTTGAGGTGGAGTTAGCTACCCTATCTCATATTCGTTCAAAGCAACTCATTAGCCATGCTGAAGTTGGATGTGTAAGCCCGATATGTGCAAATATCGCAGCTAAACTGTAATACATCGCAATCCGTCCTCCAGACTATACCTCTTTTAGTTTGCAGAATTGTGAGAACGAACGCAGAAGAAGAAAAGTACAGTTCTAAATATGACATATTAGTAGGATAGGCTCAGTTGTGTAAGAGCTCTACCGAATTTTTCCATAGATTGTGGGAACAGCTCACGGGACTTCACTTGCCTAGATAAACAAAAATAGGTAGTGTGTTACCAAAATAAAACATAAAACAACATAACATGAACGAGATGCAGGGGCAGACGACGTTTCGACTAAAAAGCCTGCATCAGGACAAACGAAAGAAAACAGTACAGCGAATCCACCCATCTACCTATTTTTGTTTATCTTGACATTTGCTCTGTGTTACTCCAGCCACTTACTTCCTGTTTAGGGTTGTTACCCAACACTGAAACATTTATCCCTTCACTTGCCTACTTAAGCCGGCTGTACACTTAGTCGGATGCCTGACTCATACAATTTGAGAGGCTAAAAGTAGCGAGGAAAATATTCTCCTCTCTTTCTTTCTCCCTCTCTCTCTCTCACCCTCTCTCTTTCACTGCAAATAAAGCTGATGATTAGTACAATGAACAAGGGAATACAGCTGCACACTCCTGCAACACAATGTGATATAAAACGTTCCTTCATCTTGATTAATAAGGTGTACACAAATAGATTTGTCTATTAGTGTGGCGGATAAAAGAGAAACAACAGTTCCATTTTTTTTTAAAGAGCGGGTGATTGTTATCTTGAACGAGTACAGTGGAATGTCTCTATTGCGCATTCTAATATAAAAAATCTTCCTATATAACAAAACTTTAAAAAATCCCCAATTATGTTTATTATATATTGTAGAGAACGCTTCACCATCGGTATCAGAAACAATGAAGATCTAAAACAAATTGCAATAAAACACGAGAAATGGAAATCTATGACCATATGCGCCGTCTTTGGCCTTAGAGGAATAGCTGACTAACTAACTATATTGTTTGTACTGTACATAACGAATTTCCGTTATTGCGTACATATGTTGTCGGTCCGGACCAAATTGTGCTATACCGGGATTCCACTGTATTGTTAAATATAACAATCTCTATTCTCCGTCCGATGGGAATATATTAGATTTCTGATATGCCTTCCGGCTAATGCCCCGGATATAACACACTGACACTGTGTGATGAACAAGATTCACAGTTTTGATGATATCGACCGCCATTAAGAAACATCTGTCTAATAACATTCATACTTCATTCGATTTATAATTAATTCTTTTTATCCGTATTGTTCCAACAATGCTCCCCTCCTTTCCAAATTGGAACGTTTTTATCTGATATATATATATTTTTCTCCCACACCGGAGAGTATGTTCTCATAATTATAGTTGAGAATTGTCTTCAGCGTATATCGGACGCAATTTCATGCATCTGTGTGCTGCAATTTGAAATCGATCGTGGCCCTGTGCTTTATGGCAGTGATTCTTATACTGTGCTTACTGCAGACCCCTATAATTACATGTCATCCACGGATCCACTACAAATATTGTATTTTTCTTTCATAGATATCGTATAGAATATGTTTCTTCCGCGAACCTCTTTTTATATATATAAATCAGTAAAGTCCTATTGTATCAACTTGATCCGGACCAATGAAATATGTATTGGACTGTATTTTTATCACGTCAATTTTAAAAAAAATATTAAACCCCGTTCCCTTCCACCTTTGTCAACTGGCAAGAATTCATGACCTACTCTCTCCTGTTTGATTAAGTCAATAAAATTTCAGCCAACCCCCATTTCTCTCCCCCCCCTCCCTCACAAAAAGTGCAGAAACATTACGCAGAATTGCATGTTTTATTTCACATTTCAGAAAAATATGTTACATTCACATAGCGTAATTGGTGTATAAAAACAGTGTTGTTAACGTCAAACCCCTAACCCTCCTTCCTTTTTCGCGTTGTCAGCGTATGTTAAAATGTTACAGATCCCTTCCCCCAATGTATTGACGTATTTGATGGACAGTCCTTACGTACTGACACAAATTCACTATAAATACAGCAGTGGCATTGCGTGAATGATTAGAGAGGGAACTCCGAGTCATCAGTCTTTAGTAGGTAAGTAGCCCCCCCCCCCCCCACACACACTTTTACCACCAGAAACATGTATCTATGGCCCTATATAAAATATTCACTAGTTTGTGTGTTTTTTTAAAATATATCTTATATAATCGTGTAGTGCAGTTTCAGAAGTTTGTTCTTCTTTTCTGCGAAAATTTGTAGTACAGATAGGACAATTCCGTTTCCAGTTCCGAGAACTAGTCATCATAAATTATTTCTAAGCGTGCAATTGGTCTGAAGTCAGCTTCTGACAGAATAATTGAATCGTTATTAAAAGATCAAAGGTTAGATCCTCAGCAGCGAATGAACGTTGTTGATGTGAACGAAATCGTATGCTCAATCGTTTTGGTTTCAAGGAGAGATAACTTTCAAAACAATAATGCGATTATCTTTCTGCAATGTTTATAGTAAATAACTTTGTGTAGCTATTTACATTTTTAATCATAGGCGGGGACGCTGAGCATGTATGCGTCTATTGGCACTACACCACTGATATGCAGTACAAGCACTAAGACATAAATGTAGTATATTTGGGGATTTTGAAAAGCACTGTTAAATACAGCAATGTTCTATAAAATATATGTCATACAAATACTCATTTGTATATATGTATATTGTTCCTTGTATCCCCCCAAAATAGTGCATGTATGAAAATGTTCTTTGTCTATTTAACTAGTGGGTCAACTGTCAAAAACTAGTTAGTATTTACATAATTGTGTGAACATTGTTTAAATTAACTTGTGTAGTATGTACCCTGTTTCGATTTTTCTATGTTATATATATCATTTATCTTTTTTGTAAACCATAAATATTTGAATAGTTAATACAAAATTATGTTATATTTTGCGAACCTTCTGAGATGATATATTGTACTCACTCTGACCTTAAATTAAGAACCGCTGCTCTATGCATTGGATGACAAATAAAGAAAACCCTCCAGGCACTCAAAACTGTTCTTGAAGATACAGGAGCCCTTCACAGTCTCGTCACATCAATTTCTACATCCTACACGCCCTAATGACACACGTCGTTAATGGAGATTCATGTCATGAATGTTTTAAAGATATATCTTGTTAGAGGAATTAGTGGGAATATTAGACAAATGCATAGGCTACTGGTGAGTGTTGTGTATAGGGGTTAGTAACACTTTCATAGCTAAACAATTGCTTTTAAGCTAAATCAAGTGCGAATGCGTTACAGAATGAATTTGAAACGTTGAAGCTCATTAAAATAGTTTAGATGATGAAGAAGTAATCAGTTTAGCTGTGGGCGTGTATCTCGTAGCCGCACATAGCCATTTTGGCCAAAGCATATGTCCTCCTCACGCACATAGCCATTTTGGCCAAAGCATAGGTCCACCTCAGCTCCAAAGCATAGGTCCACCTCAGCTTCAAAGCATAGGTCAACCTCAGCTGATTAATCGAGGAGACGCTTTAACGCATAAGCTTTACTGTCTCAAAGGCATGGCTGCGTTATGGGGGGGGGGAGGGTTCATGGGTGTATATTGAGTCCCGGAAGCGAGGCCGCATTTGAGTGCGGCACTATCTCGGGATGATCACGTTTAGGCAGGGGTGCAGCATATACGACTGGTACAACTAATTCATCATTCTCCCATTATATATGTGGACCCTTCTGCAGTGATGGCACATCTAGCATTACACGTCACCTAGAAGTCTGCAACAAAAGTACAATGTTTGCTGGGCTGCATATATCGGTCATCCATGGAAACCATTTACCAAAAGAAAGTAAGAAAATAAGGCACGACATGCAGTAACAAGGATTTTTTTTTATAGGTGGTAGGTCCCCCCCCCCCCAATTTCTTTAGTCACATTCTACGACACAACTTGCATAGGAAGAAGACAGAAGTCCTATTCTTTGCACCCTCAACTAGAAGTCTAGGCCTCGGTTGACACATGGGCGAAAATAGTTTATATTTAGAACATACTATAGCACATCCTTTTATAACACATTTCCCTATTTAACAACACTTTTTAAAATCTCCATTTATATTTATTCTGTATTTTTTGTTCTTTAAATAGCGAATTACTGTAATTACATATTTCGTCGATACAAACGAAGTTGTTATAATGGGGTTTGAGTGTATCAATGTCTTGTGCGCTCATTCTTATACTCCTACTTGATAGCGAGGCTCATGTGAGGTACACCCCGGCTCCCTCTTAGAACAGCCGTTTAAACGGCCCTGGGCACGACCGTCTCCAATAAGAGCTATCTAGAGTTGTCCTTTACCGGACAGGAGTGCTTGTTGGGATTTCGATTGATCAATATTTATATACTTGGAGTCTCCGCCGAATACGAATGTGTCGGGTCATTGGCACAAATAAAACGGCGACACAACGGTGTATTCTCTGGACTACACCCTTGATCTAGTAGAACATTGTCCTGTTGCAAGAGAGATCCAGCGAGAGTTTGAGAATGAACGCTGAAGAAGAAGAAGATAGTAGTTGGAGACGCCTTGGCTATTTTTAGCATGCGATTCCAAGTATATAAATAATGACCAAACAAAATCCCAACATTAATCAAAAACGTAGCGAATGGAGTCTTAATTAATTCAGTTGGAATGTCTTTATTGAAGACGATTATTCCCTTTGTCTGGAGATCAGAATGCATTATATAATATTATGTGGCAAGGCTACGATGTCTGCGTGTACTGCGCATTAGTTATGCGTAACATAAATGCGTTCAATAGAAGATGCACATATGTACATTATCCATTCGTGGCGGGGCCATACGTTGTCTATTCGTGTCGCAGCCATACGTTGTCCAATCGTGTCGCAGCCATACGTTATCCAATCGTGTCGCAGTCATACGATGTCCATTCTTCGTGTCGCAGCCATACGTTGTCTAATTGTGTCGCAGCCATACGTTGCCCATTCGTGTCGCAGCCATACATTGTCCATTTGTGTCGCAGCCATATGTTGTCCATTCGTGTCGCAGCCATATGTTGTCTATTCGTGTCGCAGCCATACGTTGTCCATTCGTGTCGCAGCATGCATTGTCCATTCGAGTCAAATCCATAGGTGTCCATTCGTGTCGCAGCCATACGTTTTAGATCTTCTCAAGCATGTCAATATTCTTCTTCCTTCGCTAGATCTTTATTGCTTGTATATTTGAAATGGTTATTGCTGTGTTGTGCCTTTTGCCTAGGTGCCCCCGTCTTCAGCACATTTACTTTCTAGAACAGACTGTGACCATGCTTGGCTCGTTGATATAATTATCAAACAATAGAGAAATAACCCCAGTTGCAACTATGTTATGATTGATAAAATATGAGACAGAAAAAAACATCTTATCCAAAGTATCTTCATTCGAGCCCTGTGCTACCAATGTCAAACATGGTCCTTAACAACAAAACATAAGAGACAACTGGTTACAACAGAGATGAGATGTCTGAGAAAAGCCACAGGAGTGACCAGAAGACACAGAATTAGAAATGATTTCATAAGAGAAAGAGTGGGTGTCATATCAATTCTACAATACATACAAAACCAACAGATACAATGGTTTGGTCATCTGGAAAGAATGCCGTGTGATTCATTAGTTTATAAAGCATATATGAAGAGAGGAGAAGCAGAAAGAAGAGCCAAGGGTAGACCTAGAGTACGCTGGATCGACAACATCAAAGAGACATTACACGAACACCAAATAACATTATCTGAAGCTGCCAGAAAACAAGAACAAGAACATTGTATCTCCCTCGACACCCGCAAAGGGTAAAAGAGGAAGGAAAGAAGAAGATGATGAGACAAAACTGTCTTCATTACATGTATAAAAGACAGTAAATAGATCGACGCAGTGTTAAATCAGACACGGATAAATAGTGACTGATTACACCGATGAGTGTTCACCGTGTAATTATAATACATAATCTAATTTTCTTTGTTGCAGTGAGAGGCAGTGTCATTTATTGAATGTACCGGACATATATTAAAATGTGATGTGTGTGTAGGAAAGTTCCCATCGAAATCGATAACTAATGCATAAGAGCGTACCATTTATAGTAACTTTCGACATTTTTCTATTCAATTGTATTCTGAGACACGCAGGGGAGCTCGCTAAAGAAAATTGACAGGTTGGCCTTGGAAGCGCTTAATCAGGAATTCGTTGTATATCGACTGGGTGAATGAAACAGGTTGCTTCATAGTAAGATTGTGTTAAATGATACGTGACTCGAATATGAAGTCTAATAACAGATCTGATGAGAAATGTGCATCAGCACAAAATCACATCAGCATTAGCCAGCGTCGTGTTCGTGATTTGTTGAAACACACAAAGTATATTGAAGCACGGTCGGAGTTAGGAAAGACGTGTGCACTAATAACCTTGAAAGCTGATTTTGATTATCGCCGTGCGTTTCATTGGTCGGCCTGATATTTATTATTATTATTTTTTTTTGTGGCGGGTGACACCAAGTATATAAATAGTGACCAACGAATCATCACCATCAATTGCCGTCTCCGCAACGAAGGTTGGCTGTAACAGACCTCCAACATGCCCTGTCTCTTGTTTTGGTGGTGAGCTCTGCTAGAAAACTCTAGGGAAAATGTATATTTCTTTGATTGTATGTACCTATTTTTTTTTAAAAAAGGAAACCTTATTGACTTAGGTTTTATGAACTTCGCTATTAAATTAAATAATTTGAATTTGATGACATATTATAGAGATTTTAGAGCGTTATATTATAGCGCTGCCGAGAGTATACCATATTATAGAGATTTTGAGGGTATATTATATTACATAAATGTTGATGGCATAATATAGTTTTTAGGGAAATATAATATTCTAGATATTTTGAGGGTGTATTATATTACAGGAATTTTGATGACATAATAGAGTTCTTAAGGGTATATTATAGTATACAGATTTTGGGGGTGCATTTGATTTATAAAATAAGAAACGCAACGTTTTTTGGAGTTATATATCTATTTATTCGCTATTGGACATCATTCAATCTAACGATTGTGTCCACCTGGTCATTAATTTCTCGTTGTTACCTGAATTGTACTCACCTCAAGATTCGTGAGGTCATGAAAGAGGTCAAGGTCAAAACAACATTTTTGGAAATAACTCGTGACAGGTTCATGAGAATCTCGTGAAACTTAATGACCACTCCTTCTCTGACAATATTATTGAATGCCTATAAAAGATTGGCAGTCCTGGAATAAATTATGTTGAAAATTCAATGCGCAAATAAAGTTCATCTCTCTACAGAACAACAATACATCATCATTGGACTCTTACAGACTGGACAATCACAAAGTGTAGTGGCCAGACAATTTAATGTGGTTATAAGCACCATTAGTTTTCTTTTGAGGCGATTTCAACAAACTGGCTCAGTGGTAGACTGACAGCAGTGAAGACCCAGATTCACAATACCTGCCGAAGACAACTTCATACGGCTGCGTCACCTTACGAATAGATTTGCATCTGCGTTCTCCACAGTCCATCCAATGCTAGCTGCTCGTCGAATTTGATATGAAACAGTCAGGAACTTGCTGAACGACTATGTTGTTTGGGCTAGAATACCCTACAGAGGTCCTGTTCTTACGATATCGACAGAACCAACTGCTGTGTGCGAACCGACCGTTGGGAATGACTGGAGACGGGTATGGTTTAGTGATGAATCATTTTTTTTGGGTGCTCCAGCCACACGATATACGGAGAAGAGTTTATCGCAGAGTCCGTTAACGCTTCGCCCAGAACAGCGTTGATGAGGCTCCTCCACATGGTAGTGGAGGTGTACTGATGTGGGCTGGGGGGCGATCAACTTCATGGGAGAAGTGATCTAGTGCAAATTGAAGGACGCCTGAAAACTGAACGATACGTCGCTGATACTGTTCGTCCTTGCGTCCTTCAAATTCTGCCTGCACAAATGGTCGTTTTTTTCAGTAGGAAAACGCGGGACAACATGTGGCACAACTCACCACGAAGTTTCTCGCTGATAACAACGTTACAGACTATTCCGTGTCCAGCCATGTCATCAGACGTGAATCACATAGAACACTTAGGGGATGAACTCGGCAGATGACTCCGCCGGCGACGAGATGTGGCTCCAGATAATCTCCGACAGTTGTCTCTTGCACTGCGAGAAAAGTGGACAGCCATCCCACAACAACATATCAAACGGCTAATCGGATCCATGTCGTTGAGATGTTCTCTAATAGAGACCAGAGGAGGTTATACACCTTGCTGAAACGCATGACTCAGTCGCAAAGAATAAACATCCAAGTCAAATTTAATGAACATAATTTCATTGTTAAAGTCTGAAAGGTTCTTCGTGCCAAGGTTGAAACATTAATTCCGTAAAAAAATGGTGGCACACGTTTGAAATGTGGTGTCCATTTAACACTGCAATAATGTTGGGTTTTTTTGTTTTTTTTTGAACAGTATATATTATAGAGATTTTGACGGTGTATTATATCATAAAGATTTTGAGGGTATATTATATTATAGATATTGTGAGGTGGAACATTATCAGAAAACGTTGGGCATACTTGACCAACGCCATCCGACATGACACTTACTAACGAAGAGGGGAATCATGTTTGATATGAGTCTTATTGAAGAGACATTTTTAACATTACAGGTAATAGTAATAAATTCCTGGCTCTTCACAATCGTAGCTGGCCACATTGGAGACTTCAGCACACACACAAAAACTCTCCAATCACTTCTTTTCTCAGTCTTTCAGACAAAGGACTTTCCATAAATTTTACCTCAACAATTGGGTGAGGAGCACTGAACATGTTTAACAGTTAACAATGCGAGAGAATGGGTTAACAAAAGTTGACGTAAACAATTTTTTTAAGCAAATATATATCAATTACATTGTTTGAACAAGAATTTTTTTAATCTAAAACTATGCTATATGCGAGAGAATGGGTTAACAAAAGTTGACGTAAACAATTTGTGTATCTAAAACTATGCTATTTGGTACATTTTCTGTAATACATATCGTAATGTTGTATGGGATTTGACATAATTAAGATATTTTTATGAAGGATGTGGGGAGAGGGGGGGATCGTACATTCTAGATAGTTTGTTGGCAAGGGGTAGCGAGAATTTTGATATAATTTATGGACATCCCCTGTAGAGAAACCATGCACAAGCTGTTTCCCTGATGTAAATCCAGGTGTTTTTTTCATGAACTCTTCTCCTCTTCCCTCAACTTCTTCCTCAACTTTTTGGTTATGGCTGAATGCAAAATAGTTTTCGAAAATACAGTTTCTCGTTACATGTTCAAACCAAGCCATTCTAGACAGTTTCACTATAGCAAAAAGTGATTTCACTCATATTAAACATATTATCTTTATAACACGAATATATTCTATTCTCTGCGGAAATTTATATTAAATGAATGGTAGACAGCAGTCAATTAATATTACAGTTGTATTAAAAGCGCTTGGCTACGATAAGAGAACGTGAACGTGAATCGAATATGTGCCTCCACAAAATAGTTATTCACGAGCAGTAGCAGATGGGGATGTCTGGACCTTATGTATTGCATTATTGATTGATCGATCATTGTCAATTGGATGTTGCTGACAGATTCCACTGTTGGGTCTGTTGTATCGGGTAATAGTGTTGCGTGTTCACGCATGACCGTCTCATGCAGAGACCTTTCAACAGAATTAATTAGGACCTCATTCGTTACGTTTTTGGTTATGGCTGAACTTTCGGTTGGTCACTATTTATATACTCTGAATCGCGTGCCAAAAAAAAGCCAAGGCGACTCAGAGTATATAAATAGTGACCAACCGAAATCTCAACAATAATCAAAAATTTAACGAATGAGGTTTAATTAATTGTGTTGGAATGTCTTCTGCCGAGAACGGTTTCGGTTCAGGGATATATTTCTAGATACAAGGATATATCACTTGAATTGCATCGTCACGCTAACAGTAATAAAACATTACTGATGTTCCTATACATTACTGCAATCAATACAAGGTAACTGCGTGAAACGTATCAACAATTAGACTTACGTAAAACACAGGTTTATATATCGCTTCAATGAGACACGACAGACTATAACTAAAACTAGTAAGTAATGATAGGCAATGATGAGCACACAAGAAATCATAAAATTACAAGACACAAATCACATTCAACGTTTCAACCAAAAGGTTTTTATCAAGACACAAACAACACATCAAAAGACGACAAATGGAAAAATTATCAAAACATCCAACGGAAATATACATTACTGAGAGTTTTCCTATACGTTTCTGAGATCGGCTGATGAAAAGGGTCAAGGTAATGTGAATTATGAACAAGCGTGTATTGCCGGACGCGAAATGAGAGCAAAGAATCCCAACATCGTTTAACTTCCACGCATGTCGTTAGAGACTTCTTCTTTCGTTCACTTGAAACATGTCTATATCTGTAATTCTGTCTCCTGAATAAAACTCGCTGTCTTTTTTAGTTCATACAGTGGCCCATAGAGCTTTGATTCCAGTGTTGTTTCCTCTGGCCAATATGTCTGCCTCAGCGTTTCATGCTCAGAACACTCTTGAAGTATATGTTTGGCACTCTGTGCTGCATGTACACATGGCCGTGTTGCCAATCTTGAACTTTGTGTACATGTGACTGCTGAGTCGGTTGTGTCCCGTTCTGAGGCGTAGAATTATAACTTGTTCTAATCTGTTCATAATGTGATAGTCATCTTGTGTTGGTGTTTGTGGCTTTCTTATTGACTTGATCATCTGCTTTTCTGATGGTAGGTTATTAGTACATCTGGTTGGACTTCGGCAGCACTTTCCTTAGCCAGTTGGTCTGCATTTTCATTTGACATTCGTCGTTAGAGACGATTAAAAGGAGATTGTGGGGTGAAATTAGCTAACCCATCACAATTGATTTAAAGTGACCTACAAAGGTGGTAGGATACGTCAGGCCAAAAGACGCAGATATCGCAGACAAGTTGTAAACCATGACACGGCGCATTCTGTTCTTCGGACTACATCCTACTAATCTTCAAGAAATTGAGAACGAGCGCCGACAAAGAAAAAGACCAACCAGTGTCATAGCACAGTGTTTCTCAAATTCTTCCGCTCCCTAGTAAGTGCTTGACCAGAAACTTCTTAACTAGCAACGCTTACAGGCTTGCTCAGTAGCAATGACGCCATTCCTCGACCTTTCCAAATCATGATCTTTGGTGCCATACTTTCTGGTGTCTGGTTCAATCACTAGAGTAACTTTTAATTCAAACCATGAATAATGAATGGACGGTGTGCTTGTCAGCCGGCGAATGACGTTAACATTACACCAGTTCCCACTATATACTTGTGAAAACTTGTACTACTGATTATAACGTCTGTGAGACAGTTTTCAACAGTTTGCTAATTCCTTATCTGGAAAATGGTTATGTTGTACGAGACATCCCAGCTTCTTTTTTCGTATGCGCTCGTTCTCAAGGTCCTGCAGATTAGCAGGATTCAGTCCGAAAAACGGAATATTTCGTGTCATGATTTACAGCTTAGCTGTGATATCTGTGCTTTTCGCCTTGATATATCATACTTCAGGGTGGCTTTTGGCTCACTCTGGTCCTCTATAGCAATTGGTGCATGCGAGCACCTTGGTGGTCTTGTAAATGCATGCGTTCGCCCCATGCGAGCTAAAAATTGCTAACGAGATCTAACGATTACGCGTGGGCCGTGCTCTCTGTCTAATAAGGTTTAGAGTCCAAGCTCTATAGGCTTGGACAGACAATATCCCAACAATCTCTTAGTCGCCTCTTACGACATACATGGCACGTAACGGTGTGACTATTCTGCGCTCCCCTTTCAGACTTCGGCATCACATGGACGAAACTTTCAGCATTCTTTATGTTGACAACCAACTATTACTGTAACCTGTAAAATCTCGCAGGTTATCCCTGTGTCTAGAGATCCGTGGTTCACGTCAGCTTTGCAGCTGCAAAGTATAGTTTGTTAAATGTGTGAGAATTGTAATCTCATAGCACTCCCGTTCAGTCATACGCGAAGGAAGTAAATTTTCCGAAAATTTAGTTATCTCCCTTTGATTTTGGTAAACTACGTCGCTATTTGTGTGGGGTAAAAAACACGTTGGTTTATATGTTTTACATATCACGGAAAACATGTTGTCGCTAAACATACAAATACAATGTTCACTAAAAAACTGTATTATTATTATAAACATAAGTAGATCTGTAATTGTGTACAGTTTCACTGTGGCACTCGTTAGTTTTTAAGATATTCTAATGGGAAGTTTGCTAACAAACAACTTATGTACAACTAGTATGACCTGTTTCTAATCTTGAGTGCAGAAATGAAAATTTACCACGGAATTGCATAAAGTTTGTATAAATATTCTATATATGAAACAGCAATAAAATAATGAGAAAAGTTATCTGCTGAAGGATTAATATAGAAACATGACAGAAAGTCATGCAGACATCACAATGTTGTGTTAACCAGACCGTAGATATGATACGCTTAAGGAGAAGGTTTCACCGTGGTTGTTTTAAAATGTTTTTTCTGCTGTAAATTACACTATTTGACGGGCAATTTCAAGACCTTTTTGTGATACATCGCTAAGGAAGGGTTTTTACGAATACTGTGGCTAGGTTCCTAATACTAAAAGCCATATTTAGAGTTACTAAGGGAGGGATTTGTACACCATAAACTACTTCTTTATCTACGGGCCTGTGTGTTAATGGGAGTAATATGATAATATCTAGCATTAACGGGTATAGTCTGTTCGTAAAAAGTAAGTAAGTAAAGTAACCCATAGCATTTATTAATGCCGTAGGGGTGTGAGATGATAGCAATCTCACATTTCAGAGGCTCTGCAAATGAGGGCGGTAGCCATCTCCTCTCCCTCGCAGTCTTTACTTCCCAGAATACTTCCTTTAATCCGGTACCCATTTAAGGCTGGGTCGATCCGGGAGCTGTTGCGATCTGAAAAACATTTCCGCCTCAACTGGGGAATGAAACCATGACCACTCATATGAGAAGCCAGTGCTCTAACCACTGTGCTAACGCGTCCTATTATTAAATATAGAAACGAAACCACGGCAGATTTTTATTTTTTTGCTGATATATTCTATACATGTATAAGACTTATTGAAATATACGATATGTTCTATCCCTTTGTAAGTAAATCAGTTCTGTGTAAGCAGTCAATTCTCCACCATTGTCATGCTTCGGTATCTAGTAATCCAGCATAGTATTCCTTGCGTTTTTTTTCCTGGAAATTTTTCCTCAACAATTAATCTTCTATGTTCGGGTCTCTATAGATGTCTGCGTAAGATTGTCTATCTGTCCATGAAATATTCTTAGGACATATCTATAGTATTGCATTTCAAATGATATTGTTTTTTCCATTTCGAATGTCATAGTCCATGAGTCATTGATGTGTCATCTGTGACGTATTTGTAGGACCATTGCTAATCACTTTTATTGGAGAAATTTCCCGTGTTAATTTACCTCAGAGACTTAAAGCTGTCATGTTGTAGTTGTTATGTGTCAATGACTGTTGCAGGAAGAGTTCATTTGTGTCTATGCATTATTTTTATTTTTTGTTTTGAGGAAAAGATTTTGATCTTTGACTGACATAACTATATGTTATAGATATAGGATTTTATGATATTAGGTCAGTGTCATCTGGTTACCCAATCTCTGGAATCTCATGCCCTAGGATGTTAAGGAGTAGCAACATATTCTATAGATGGTGCAAAGATATAGATTGTAGGAGATGGATGTGTTTTATAAAATGTGATTGAAAAATGTGCAGACTTTGTTAGGTTGTGCTAATAGAATAATAAAAAATAAATGCAGTTTCAGAAGAGAACACGAAGAGTGATACAAACACAAAGTAGCTAAGGTAGAGAGTAGTACCGAGTTACATAAACACTGAATAGCTAGGGACATAAGAGAGTAAGACACAGTAACACAATCACTAAGTAGAGAGTAGTACCGAGATACATAAACAATGAATTAACTAGGTACATAAGAGAGTAAGACACAGTCACTAAGTAACTATGGGCGAGAGCTACTGAAACACTGAATAAATAGGTACATAAGAGATTACAAAAAGTAACATTGAAAAGTGAATGGTTTAAATCATTTTTTTAAAATTTACAATTAACTAGAATCATGCATCTTTTAATTATAAATCATATTTTGAATTTGGTAATTGAAAGTGATCTTGAATAATGGTGATTGCCCAAGGCTCACATCCATAATATTGCAATAGTGAATATATTTATACTCTAAGGAAAGTTAGTTTGTAAAGAATCTCAGAGCACATAGATCTGATGTTGAGAGCACAACTTCACTGCCAGATCAAGGAAACATGAATGATAAACTCACACTCTCTCAGGATTGCATTATCAGTATAATAATCATTATTTTTATCAGCATGGTTATCATACACGATAAATGTTGGTCTAAATAAAGAGGACAGTAACAGGTCATCAAGAAAGTCTTGGATATCTGTTAATGACAAGACACATTCCGTTCGTCATACTACATCCTGCTAATCTGCAGGAATTTGAGTACGGAAATTTTGAATGAGATACTTGTACAATGTTGTTGTTTTTTCTATGGAATATTACTAACCTTTGCCTCAGTTCTATAATAAAAGTATAGTTTATCATGCCTGTAATACTGGGACAAGTTTGCATCAGTCTGTCCAACCATGGTCAATTTAGAAAACAAAATTGCTAAACTTAATTTGGCTGAAATATTTTTATATCTTTTTGCAGATATGCCAAAATTTGATTTATAAATTGAGTAAAAATTCAGCAGAACAAAGTAATTTCAAATCTAACTAAATTATTGCACAAGGGAAGCAGTGAAATTAGATTTTTATTGAGTTTAGAATGTGTATTAAACAAAATTGTAGGCCTACTACATACGTTTTTATGTGATTAATTTTGCAGAACTTCTTTTATATATTTTTCAATCATGATTAATGTAACCCGCAAGCTAACTTAACATGTATCATCAGTCAACCATTTCATCATACAAAGACAAACACACACAATTCATAGGATTACATTTTTTAAAATGCACATGAAACATTGATAAATCATGCACTAGGTACATCATTGAGATTTTTACATTAAGAACTTGAAGTGTACAGCCCATATTTCTAATGTGACATTTTTTAATTTTAATGTGTTTTTTTAATAGAGCAGTTGCATGAAGATCTTGTAGTAACTGTGTGCTTATTATACATTTTAATTCCTCCATTTTAAAATTTGTGTTTTTTATTTTTGCTATTAGAATTGTGTTATATCTTGAATTAGGCTTTACTAGGTTTGAAATCTGCATTGTCATTTTAAAACGTCTTTGCCATGATCACACCCCCCTCCCCCACCCCCACATTTACTCGTATCTGATGTTCTGGAATATATCCGTTATACCAAGGTAACAATTCCGCCCTACTATAATCACTAAGAAGACAAAAACATATAAATTTAACTTTTTAATGTAAGCCAATGGTGCCTCCTTTGTTAGACTATTATCTTTTTCAAATTCTTTCATTTCAACCTTCACCCAGTCTCTTGTAATATCTTTTGCACATTGCCTTTGTGATCTTTCATGTGGCATCTCAATATCGTATTGTTTTAGAAAAGTTCAATGTTTTATTTCCTGTCTCCATGAAAGTCATAGTAATCCCTTCAATGAGAAAGCTGAATCTGTGGGTATACTTATTTTTAAATCGGCAGCTTTACTAATGTTAACACGTGATGTTTTTGGGTAGCCGTTTCAGTTCATGTGCCTGCTGAACTTCTAATGGATCAGTGGATGTACCTGATATACGTTATCTAATTGATTGAATAAGTTTTGATCGTATTCTTCTCTTTGGAGATTTTATTTTGTGTGATTCTTTCCTGTAATTTATAATTTGGTGTAATACATTAGGTTGTCCAGCAGTTGTGCAAGTAATTACGTTTTCAGTGTGTGCTGTGTTCAGTTTTCTCTTAACACAATTTGTAAACAGATTTTCTTCAACTGTAGAAAAAGGTGTTATAAGTGACTTACAATGCATATTATGAGGTTTATTGATGTTTTGTATTGGAGATGCGGATGTACTTGTCATGCTTGCTTACTACTTAAACTTACTATGTTGAAATGTTGTTCATCAGATACATCAACCTCATCGTGTAAAGACATGCTAGAATGATTGGGATGCATTGAAAGATAAGACATTTCAGCATTCAATTCATTTTTGGATCTAGTACTCACGTGGTTTGTGTAACCATGACATTTCAGTGAATAACGCAAACACACACTACAACCATTCATAGAAACATCAAGATTAAAATCACTCCACACATTTCTAGATCTGTCTCCAATTTGTTGTGTTATCTTTAGCGATTGTTCTCAATGTGTAAGATTGTGTTAAATTTTATACACACGCTTCATGCACATACGTTCAAAATAATTGTTGTGCACATTATTATTCACATATTACTACGAGCCATTCTTCAGAGACAAGGGTGTAGATTTAAACGCCAAAGTAACACTATTCGAAACGATTATTATGCAAACAATGTACTGCCAGTGCCAAGCGTGGGCGGTGACGACACAGGACAAACGTAGACTTGTGACAGCTGAGGTGCAATGCTTGTGCAGAGTCCTACATTTGTTCGCGCGTTTTCCCATATGACGTTCAAAATGTCTGCCCGATCCATTGCTCCGTTAACAACCGTAGTAACCGCGTGTGCGTCCAAAACTATCTGCTCTCTCATTATCCCGGACGCCCGCATGTCCTGGCACAAAAATAAACAACACTTTCCGCACACAGGAATTCTTCACCGTTTCAATGCACCCTGCTTGCACTTTCACAATCATGCTCATCGAGTTACTGAGTATACAGGTATGTGTGGCAGTCTTCGAGCACACCCATTTCAAAGATTTGGTTACTGCCACAATCTCCATTGTCATGCTGCTTGTCGTCTGAGCAAACATATATACTGAGTACCTCCTGCCAACGCCGACCAACGAACAGCACGGAAATAGTCAAAAACATTAAGTCTGAATGCTCGTGTTGATTCTGGTGGTATATATTTCTTGGAGACAGTCATGTTCCAGATATACTCGGGAAAAGTTGTTCATTGTGGTGGTGGGGGGGGGGGATATCACGGCAGCGCTTCTTCACTCTTTTCGTAAAGCAGTAACATAAGCGTATATGTGTCTAGATAAATAAGTTACGGTAACTTAAGAACTATCGTCATATAATGATTATAGAAAGCAGATGTCATCTTGTGCGTATGTCTACCAAAACAAATATATTATGGAGTACCCAACACAGGACTTCGAAAAATAGTGGACAGAGAAAGCGTTTCAAAGACACTCGTCCTCACTGAAACATTTTAAAATTGACGTAGGTTCTTGGGATAGCCTCGCTCATGACAGAAAAGCATGGCGTTACAGTCTCAGAACTGCGGCACTAGCGGCGGAAGAGACCGGGAAAGATACTGCAACACAGAAGCGGGCAAGTAGAAAAGACAAAACATGTCAACGTCCCATAGAAACCCTCTTCAGATCTCAATCGTGTGGAAGAATGTGTTGTGCTCGCATTATACTTGTTAGTCATTTAAAAACACACTATCAACATTACCTTGTATTACTTGTTGTTACTATTATTTTGGATGAGTTTTGGTCATCGTCGATTACGACGGACGAACATCATATAAATGCATGAGTGGCCGTGAACATCAAGTTATCTTCATGGAAAACTTTCAGCAGAGACAGGAATAGTCAATAGTTAATGGCTCGTGTGTATATTCTACGCTAGTTATCGTCGATGGTGAAGTAGATTTGATTGATGATGTCGAAGAAATTAGATTGTCTGTGTTGAAAATATCGTTGTGACTTTCATGAGAAATTAACTCCATTAGTATATGTTCGTTGTTGTTTGAGGATCGTAATAATAATGAGACACATAACTCGTCTGGGTCATAGGGTTGCCACATTGGATATATCAGCACGAAAAACTCTCCAAATAACTCTGTCTTCAACCATTAGCTGGGTTGTAGAAATATTACGCCCATATCATACTTTAATGTCATAAATCCACGATTTTCTCTGTTTCCCTCTTCTCCTTCCAGCCTCGTTTGTTCTTAATGCGGGTGGCGTGAGATTATAGAATTTTATGAGGGGTGGATATTATGAAAGTATATTGCATTTTAATGGAGGGGAACAATGTATTAATTAAGGCAATTCTGTAATCGTGCCACATTAAAAAAAACTCAGGAATCTTACCATTACGAGACCAGTACTTGACATTACGGTGTCATACTATCGAATATTTTCTCACGTTGTCGTCCTCAAACTCACTTGCCTTCTGTCATGTTTCATGTTTGTTGCCATTCTCCTGCCCCCACCACCGTCTCACATCGTGTCCAGAAAACAAAGATTGTCTGTCACTTTTTCTGATATTACTAAGTAACCACCCTCTCACATATGCCTCTTTGACAAAATGCCTCTTTACGGTAACACAGATGCTTCTTTGACAAAATACCTCTTTACTGTAATACTTATGCCTCTTTGACAAAATGCCTCTTTACGGTAACACTTATGCCTCTTTGACAAAATGCCTCTTTACGGTAACATATGCCTCTTTGACAAAATGCCTCTTTAAGTTAACATAAATGCCTCTTTCTGCACCTTCCTGTTAGTCTTTCTAGTTGTCCGTGATACTCTCAGCATTCTTCTATAGAACCACATCTCTGTTGCTTCTAATTAGCCACTTTTCTATTTATTTATTGTCCAAGACATATCATAAGATAGAATCTGTGTTATGTAGCTCTCAAAAACTCTTTCCCTCGTCTCCATTGACGGAAATTTTGCACAGTATATTTTTCATTTTAAATTAATGCTGCCTTTACCTGTCCTATTCTGTTTCTTATCTCAGTTGAATTTCTTTCTTCTGGTGTCATTGTTCTTAAATATTTGAATTGATGATTGAATTATGTTCGTGAAAATTACCCGTTGGATGTGTAAACTTTCTTTCATTACTGCGTGTTTTCCTGTTAGGGAGTACAGGGAGGCTGTTAAGACTGTGGAAATAAAGGCCGCTTTGCCAAAGCTCTCGCCGCGACGTGTACAGGAATAATTTTTTATTGTACATCCGAAAGATAAAAATCCTTGTCGCAACCGCGGATTGAACCCGAGACAGATTCGGCGTTCTAACCGTACGTCCACGCGCTCCACGGTGTGTTGGGTGTGTACCGATTGAAAGTGAATTTTGTGACATTTATTAAATTGTCTTATTGATTGAAAATAACTAATTGTGTTTCTCAATGCATAATTAAATGACATACTGACTTGCATATTTTACCATTTGAAGCTCGTTTCTTCTGAAATATGTAATCTTTTCGAGTAGGAGTCGTTAATGAAACCTTGATTAGCTCGTGATGAATAAGTTGCTTCATTTATAAATATATATTTGGATATTATTGCGTAATGTATTGTGATTCTTCTTAAGAAAGCTGATTCTGCTCTTGTTTTCTCTTATTCTTCTGCGTTCATTCTGAAACTCTTGCAGGTTAGTTTGATACAGTCCAGTGAACGTAAAGCGTTGAATCATGGTTTACAGCTTGTTTGCGATGGTTCTACACCTTCCGGTATGGCACATCCGATTTAATCATGGCTTTTTGGTTACTGAACCGGGATGGGACAGCCGACTTCACTTTCGAATGTCCTTAGTCGCCTCATACGACATGTATGGCAGGTTACAATGTTGATATTCTTTGACCAACTGTCGAGCCCCAGTAACACAAGGACGACTGGTGTGTTTGTTTACACATTTGAACCATTTATAAATTAAATAACTGGTTTTCAAAGTGCACCATAAAACCACTGTTTGAGAGGGGGGGGGTGTGTGTGTGTCTTTACGCTGTGTTTAGGTGTTCATGAAATAGAAATTGGAAATGTGGGGCAGGGGTGCGCACAGACTCGTCCAAGGGGGATTACAATCTAATCTAGTGCCATTTATGAATAGTAAAAGCCAAACAAGTTGTACGTACAGGCGTGACAATTTCAAAGCTGAAATGTTTGCTTATCTACAACAGTTGGTAAACAAAAATTCCACATAATATGTGTGTACAATTTCAAAGCTGAAATGTTTGCTAATCTACAACAGTTGGTAAACAAAAATTCCACATAATATGTGTGTACAATTTCAAAGCTGAAATGTTTGCTAATCTACAACTATAGGTAAACAGAACTCCACATAATATGTGTGTACAATTTCAAAGCTGAAATGCTTGCTTATCTACAACAGTTGGTAAACAAAAATTCCACATAATATGTGTGTATTTCTTCTAGTGTATATCTGGGGAAAGTGGTTAAAATGTATTCTAGTAACGCTTGTTTGTTTGTTCTCAAACTCCTACTAGGTCCTTTTTATAACAGGATGATCACATTAGATGTCCAGCAAAATATAGTCCTGAGAACGACATGTGTTGTGTCGCCGTTTTGTTTGTGTCAATAGCGTGACACATCCGTCTTCGGCAGTATAGTGCCACTGATGTGTATGGTTAATAATGTCACTATAATACGATACATCAATTTGAACTGGGTAAAATATGGGTACACAACTGATGTTCAGTAATAGTATGATTTATTTTTAAAAAACCATTATAATTGAATCTTGTCGTTGCCGAAGACGGATGTGTCGGACCATTGGTGCAAATAAAATGGCGTCACAACGCATTTCCATTCTCTGGGCTGCATCCTGCTGGAAATATAGTAGGACCATTGTCCTGCTACAAGAGAGATCCAGTGGGAGTTTGAGATGAATGCTGAAGAAGAAGAAGAATCTCATCCTCTACGGGACATAGCTATTCACCAATGTTTAAACACCACTCATACATCCAGTCGTATCGCCAGTACATATGTCGACGATTGGCTGCCGAAACAAGAGCTAATTGGACCGAGTTGTGTTTATCAGGTGGGTGCACTGTCCACTCTACCAGAGTGTTTTGTATGATCTTTCACATGAAGTGGAGAATCTAAAACATTGGATGACGTACGAGTATTTTAGAGAGAGAGAGAGGAGTAGATAGAGAGAAAATAGTTTAAAATGGAAATAAGACTCCGAGAGTGCAATTGCAATGTGAGAATTATTTACATAAAGAATGGCAATTTTGGTAAGGATATTCACCTTATAATTTCATTGATGCCTTATGGGATAAACAGAGCTGGCATACACAGCTGATCAATAACCAGCCACGGGCTAGCATGAAACAGGCAATATAGGCGCTTCTTGCTGTCAGGGTGTGTGTTTGCGTGGACATCTACTGTGTTTATGTCCACGTCGACGAACAGATATATATATATGTATATATATATATATAGGGACGAAGGCCATGGCCGAGTCGGAAGAGACAGGCATGCTAGAGATCGATAATCTCCGTGTTACCGCAATCCCAAAGGTTGGCCTTCATGTGTGAGTTCCCGCACTCACCGTGGCTTGCTTCGCGAACTCGTTCGTTTGTTCTAATTCTCAAGCGCTGTTAACATGCTATATGATTCAGTTGTTTCACCAAGCCTTACCTAGCAATTGTTCTTATTGTGGGTCATATGTTTCCCCTAAGGGGGCCACCACGATTTCAAGGGGGAAATGGTGGAAACATATTTCATCGGAGGCACTGATGTGTCTAGTGGGACGATATAACTGTGACAGGGTAATGAGATAGTAACACCTGTAGCAAATCTTAGAGAAATCGACATTTTTTTTTTTACTCCACAGTGGGAGTGGAGACGAAATAAAATCTTTCTCTAAAAGAGGGCCACTGAACGGGTTAAAATTGACGTACATTTATTATTCACCTCGTAGACTAAGATACGTGTAAAAAAAAGTGACGTACATTGATTAATGACCTAGTAGACTAAGATACGTGTAAAAAAAAAGTGACGTACATTGATTAATGACCTCGTAGACTAAGATACGTGTAAAAAAAGTGACGTACATTGATTAATGACCTAGTAGACTAAGATACGTGTAAAAAAAGGGACGTACATTGATTAATGACATCGTAGACTAAGATACGTATACAAAACTGGCATACATTGATGAATGACCTTGTAGAATAAGATACGTGTACAAAAGTGACATACATTGATGAATGACCTTGTAGACTAAGATACGTGTACAAAAGTGTTATACATTGATGAATGACCTTGTAGACTAGGATACGTATACAAAACTAACGTACACTGATTAATGACATCGTAGACTAAGATACGTATACAAAACTGACGTACATTGATTAATGACATCGTAGACTAAGATACGTATACAAAACTGACGTACATTGATTAATGACATCGTAGACTAAGATACGTATACAAAACTAACGTACATTGATTAATGACATCGTAGACTAAGATACGTATACAAAACTAACGTACATTGATTAATGACATCGTAGACTAAGATACGTATACAAAACTAACGTACATTGATTAATGACATCGTAGACTAAGATACGTATACAAAACTAACGTACATTGATTAATGACATCGTAGACTAAGATACGTATACAAAACTGACGTATGCTGATTAATGACATCGTAGACTTCTTAAAATTACAAATGTCATCATGGTACTCTCAAGTCTTATTTGTTGGTAATTCCGATAGAATGTGTGATACAAGAACGTATAAGAAATGCAAACCTGATCCTTCCTTTTTGTTCTTCTACGCCTTGTATTAAACTCATGCTTCTTAGTAAGATGTAGTTATGACAACGGAATGTGTTGTCATGCTTTATAGCTTGGTTGCGATATCTTCAGCTTTCGGCTTGGTCCCATTCAACTTCAGCGAGATTTTTGGACCACTGCAATAGCAATATTATATATATATATTGTATGATTGACGAAAGAAGTTCCACAAATACTTGTTAAATACCGCACGTAATACCTTCTGACATAAAGCATGATACAAGAGCGGATATTTTTGATGTGTAGGATAGAACCGCTATCTTCACCCTCGAACTTTCTTAGTCGCCTCTTACGACATGCTTAGTATATTACACTGTTGCTGTTCTTTATTCCCCTTTAGAACTTCCGTAACATACAGATGAAGCCATGTTCCAAGTGCTAAATTGGAAATAAATGTGTCGGACTGAAAGGTGCAAATAGTGCAACATCACTTTAACGTCAATATTATTTGAGTTTAATTACCACGAAAGCATCCTATTAAAGAAAAATGTTTTAACCGCTAAAATATTTTTTACCCCATTGAAGAGTTTTAATTGGGGAGAAATATTCTTTGTTGCACCTACTAATGGTATCACACAGATGTCGGAAGTGTTCGAGTTTCAGTAAATTGACTAGGTAGGACTAGGAATAGGGTAATAAAGTTTTGCTAGTTAGAGACAAACATAATAACACACACAAATCGACGTTTCTACCAACATGAGTTTATCAAGACAATAATTGAAACAATTAAAACATATAACAATACGAACAGTAATGACATCGACGGTCACAATGGTATGAAGTGTATTATTAGCCATGAGCTATTGGTTAGATTCGAAGCTTCCTACACAGAGGAGGTCTTTGTGTGTATGTCTAAGAAAGTATGTTCCAGCATTTGTTGTGCAAATATACACTTGCTCTAATTGTTATGATGTTCCCTGAATTGTCATTATTGATGGATACATTCGTCTTGATGCTAAAATGTTAAATACGCTGCTGTGTATCACCATTTGCCGTCTCCGCAACGACGGTTTTTTCTGCAAAGGAATTCCAACATCTTCAGTGACTTGCCTATGTTTCCCTCTCACTTATATGTCTGCGTGCCTCTTGATTTTCGCCCCTCGACTATACTCGCATGTAAGATTAATTTGGCTAAAATATTTTATTTTTTTAATTTCCTTTAGTAGTTTTTTTTTTATCATACTCAGTGTTATAACCACTTTGTTTTCTTCTCTTTCTATGTTCTCCATTTTCTTCTATATATTGACATCTCAAAAGCATCAATTCTGTCTTCTAGCTGTTTATTGTTCATTATCCATGTTTCTGAGCCATATATTAAATTAGAACAGATGTATAATTTTTTCATTCTCATATTTAGTTTGTGTTTTGTTTAGATATCAATATTTTCATTAGATATCATAAAAAGCACTGTTTGCCATTCATATTATCATTTTAAGTTTTGCTTCACATCTACCACCATTTGTGATTACTTGTTCAAGATACAGGTAATGGTCTACTTGTTGCAGTATAGATACATGTATGTTTACGTTTAGCGTCTGTTCTTCTTTGATTTTTCTAATTATTACGGTTTTTTAAAACCCGTGATTATTTTTGAAACTGCTATTATTGTTATATTATTAGATGAACTGTCATTGTTATTTTGTAAATACATTGTTCTGTATGTCGCGATCTTTAATTGCTATGTTTTATATCCGTATTACTACCACATCTTCTCTACATCAATGCTGGGCTCACTCTTCTCTGTCCTATTTTCATTAGTTAGTTGGTTAATTAGTCGTCAGATCAGCATCATGGCATTCCTGACAAGTCCATATGTGCTCCGATCTCACATTCAGTATGTCCTTCATGCAATTAACTAGCATGGTTCGGACATATATGCAGGCACGATTCCTTATCAAAAACAATACTACAGGGAACTGTCGAGGGTGGAAGAAGGAGAGGAGGACAAATAAAGGCATGTACAGACATCAAGGAATGGACAGGGCAATATATTACCACACTCATCCGCATCGCTGAGGATAGAATTCGCTGGAGGACTCTGTGTGATGAGGCTTTTAATGTGGTACTCCTACTACCCTGAAGGGTTACGGGTTTATTGATTGATTGATGTCCTTCAGTATGTGGTAACTAACTGTTCCGGTTCTGTGTTGGTTGATAACTCCTCTTTTTGATTCCTACATGCGTTTCTTTTCTTGCAACACCACGCTTCACCCCCAGGTTCTACATTCTAGCCATAGATAGAAAGAAGAAATACACACCATATCTTCCAACTAGTCCAACTCCATTTTCATGATTGTCTCTCATCAACGCAATCGTCTTTTCCTTTGACGTATATGTCAAGTTCCGTCCACTCATCGAATTTTCTAAAGGATCCTCACATATTTCAGAATTTTGCTTCAGTCCATTATGTCTACGAATTTGTCAGAACCAGGGAATTTAGACAGATCATATCGCGTGTTCCTGTCCACTTTAGCAACGTGTCAGGACTTTTATTCAATTCCTGATGCAAATAACTCTCAAATTTGACTGGTTTCAATTTCATCTATCCATATTTCTCTTGACTTTTTTTCTTCTTGGGCGTTAGTTTTTTTTTGTGTATAATGGGTTTCACTGTACTATGTTTTGTGCATCCATCTCTGTGTGCATTTGTTTACTGATTCACTCTAGTATTTGTAATGAGGCAGTAATGAAAAGTAAATATTGATTAAGAATAAAAACTGTGTCTTTTAAGTCTAAAGCTGTAAAGTCTGGGGTTGTAACTTCATTGCTGTAATGAAAATGATTGTGCATTTTACCAATATGAATATCATGCATTACATCTATAAACTTAACGAGCGGATTCGGAAATAACGCTCGGCTACGCCTAAAGCAACCGAGCATGTGGAAACTGTATGGCGGACTGTTACTTACCCCCCCCCCCCCTCCTTTTTGTACGACCATGATATGTCTGAAGCGCCAACAGGCGATCTGCTACACACGACTAGGATGGCTCGGAGGCAATGGTCCTACCTATTTATTTCTACGGAGTCAGCGTACAGTACGAACAACGCCTACCAATGGGTTGCGACGTACGGTTGGTCTCACACAGACATGAACCTCGTTTCATCTGACATTTTACTCCCTACGGTACATTGTCCGCACTAAGGGATCGTTTATTAGTGGTTAGAGGTTGTGTCTGTTGATCGTTGTTCCTTATAGATGAGGTAGTGTTATAATGATATAGAAATAACATGATGATGATGATTAGTGTAGAGTGTGAGCAATACCCACAAAAGGGTTGCGACTCGCGGCTGACTCATCCTTGCTATATCATCTTCGGTTTGTCCAACCGGTCACATTTCCCAATACACTGTTAAAATGGTACTTGGCATTGCGGTTGTATCCTTGGTCCATCTTCCGCTATATCTTATCGGGATTTCTGCCACACCGACCTCCACTGACCACGACATGTAGGTACCATGACACTAACTAGCCACCTACGACAAGCCGACACCCACCCTAGCTTCATACGATACATTTCATACGTTTTGGTTGTAGTTCCGGGTCTGCCTCCTCCGCCATGGCCTTCGTTTCTTTTCCCCTGATTCTCCACCTACACCGGTGCACTTGTCTTCAGCTCAGTCTTCCCATGTCTCTCTATATCAGCCTCTTTTTGATACCTTCATACGACGCACTTTTCCGTGATAACCCCCCCCCCCCCCCACTTTTCTAGCTGTGCCCTCTCTGAACTTCCTGGGCCTCCTCCTACCACCGCTTTCCTTTCTTTTGTGATCTATCTGTTTTGGTTTGGGTTCCACCTCGGTCTGCCGCTTTCACCTGTCTTCTTCTTTCTCGCTTCGTTCTTTCATTTCCTTGGTTCCCTTCCTTCTCTTAGCCCCCTTTCTCTCTTCTCTCTTTTTATATGTTATTATAGGCTAAATCTGCCCTTCTAGGTTACTACGTTCCTGCCTTACGCAAGGTTCTTGTTTTCCAAACTCCCTGTTTGGTACTTCGTCCCATTTTCTTTGATCCTGCTTTTTCTCGCTCGATTTTATTGCATGTAGTTACCCCAGGATGGTCTTGCTTGCCTTTTTCTACTCATGCGTCCTTGAACGTGTGACTACTGTTTGCTATTTAACCTGACGTATCTAGTTCCTTTTCCTTTTTCACTTTCAATCAACATTGAATTAAGTACAGTTTTATTTTATCTGCATTATATCTTCATGTCCGGCTCTGTGGCGAAGTGGTACAGAGCGCGTCTGTGACGGCAAAGGTACCGAGTTCGATCCTCACCACAGGCAATTGTGCATCCGGACCGTTCAGAAAGCAATGGCAACCAACTGAACGTATTTATATTGCCTAGAAAATCACCACAGCCAACAAATGCTGGGTTGATAGCTACGTCCTGGATAGGATATGCTACCAATTTTTTTTTTTATATCTTATCTGGTTACACTTTTTCTGTGCTCTTTTTTTTTTATCTTTACTTACCAATTTCGTTTTTCCCTCACATCTTCTTTTTCCGTCATGCTGCCATCTTTGCTTCCTCCGTCTCCCCCATGCTACTGTCCTTCTTCCCTCTGTTTTCCTTTTTATCACTACCATGGTGTCTCGATGTAAGATTTGTTGACTGTAGTATTTTGTTTGTCTTGATGAAGGCCTTTTAGTCGAAACTTTGTCTGTCACTGTATCTCGTTGTTATGTTGTGTTATCGACTTGTTTTGGTAACACTTATACCTATTTTTTTCATTTTTATATTTTCCCTGTGTTACCCCAGCCACTCATTTTCTATTTATGATTGTTACCCGACAAAGGAACTTTTACCACTCATTGCTAGGCTACAAGCCTTTAGATAAAGTGAACATATGGGTTCAAAACTCTTACTATGTTAGGAGGTCAGAACATGAGATTTAGTATAGAAAGAGAGGAAAAAGGTCAGAATATGAGATTCAGTATGGGGAGAGAGTCAATGGGTAAGAATGGGAGATTTAGTATAGGAAGACGGCCAAAAGGTTAGAACGTGAGATTTAGTATATTGAGAGAACCAACACGTCAGAACATGAGATTTAGTCAAAAAGAACTCTCAACAGCTCGGCTATCTTCTTCTTCTTCTTTCCTTCCTCTTTTCCCTTTACTGGTGTCGAGGGAGATGCAATGTTCTTGTTCTCGCTTTTCTGGCAGCTTCAGATAATGTTATTTGGTGTTCGTGTAATGTCTCTTTGATGTTGTCGATCTAGCGTACTCTAGGTCTACCCTTGGCTCTTCTTTCTGCTTCTCCTCTCTTCGTATATGCTTTATAAACTAATGAATCTCTCGGCATTCTTTCCAGACCACCAAACCATTGTATCTGTTGGTTTTGTATGTATTGTAGAATTGATATGACACACACTCTTTCTCTTATGACATCGTTTCTAATTCTGTGTCTTCTGGTCACTTCTGTGGCTTTTCTCAGAAATATCATCTCTGTTGTAACCAGTTGTCTCTTATGTTTTGTTGCTAAGGACCATGTTTGACATTGGTAGCACAGGGTTGGAATGAAGATACTTTGGATAAGATGTTTTTTGTGTTCACATTGGTAGAATTTTGTGTTGCAATAAAGGGGATAATTGACCCAGTATTTGATTCGCTTTGCTACAACGAATGTCTATTTCGGTGTCCATCTTTCCATCTCAAGAGAATGTTACTCCTAAGTATTTGAAGGTGTTGGTTTGTTTAATGACTTAATTTTTCACTGATATATTTAGATTGTGTGTATCCCTTCCTATTGCCATGGTTTCTGTTTATCTATGCTTATTCTCATGTTGTTGTTCTTGCACTCGATGTCCACGGATGTTAGATGACGTTGAAGTCCAGTTTCTTCATTTGCAATTATAGACTGATCGTCGGCAAAGAGTAGCTCTTTGGTATTTTCATTTTGCATCTTGGCTTTTGTCGTAATGTTATCGATATATGTGATGAACATGAGTGGTGATAAAACGCATCCTTGCCTAACTCCCGATGTGACTTTAAATGGTTTTGATGTTCCTTTATTGGTTCGAATTACACTCTGACAGTAGCTCGGCTATCAACAGACAATAATAATATGTGGATCTTAAATAACAATGATATTAATACACATTTATTTTGTTATCTTATAGTTCTTTACCATATCTAATTTAATTCGATATAATTCATGTGGATGCGTTCACTGCTTAGCATTTAATTAATATCACAACTTTCATCTTGTATTAATTTGGAGGTGAAAATGCAATTTAGTCGACCCAGTCACGTGAAATTGGTGCCAGAAATAAATATGGAGATTAACGTGTCCTTGATTGCAGAAATATGCAAGTGTTCTAACAAATGCTCCATCAATTTAGAAATAAGATCCAGGTAGATTACATAACCAAGCACTTCGAATGATCACAGGACCGATTTCTATACCAATCATAGAAATGCAGAATATAGAAGGAATGCAGTCATTGAAAGAGCGTAGGGATGCTAAAGTTATGATCCATTGGGAAAGTTTCTTTCCCACGATAGCCACCCAATTAAAGAAAGATTCCAGGGGAAAGTTTGTTTCCCACCATAGCCACCCAATTAAAGAAAGATTCCAGGGGAAAGTTTGTTTCCCACCATAGCCACCCAATTAAAGAAATATTCCAGGGGAAAGTTTCTTTCCCACCATAGCCACCCAATTAAAGAAAGATTCCAGGGGAAAGTTTGTTTCCCATCATAGCCACCCAATTAAAGAAAGATTCCAGGGGAAAGTTTGTTTCCCACCATAGCCACCCAATTAAAGAAAGATTCCAGGGGAAAGTTTGTTTCCCACCATAGCCACCCAATTAAAGAAAGATTCCAGGGGAAAGTTTGTTTCCCACCATAGCCACCCAATTAAAGAAAGATTCCAGGGGAAAGTTTGTTTCCCACCATAGCCACCCAATTAAAGAAAGATTCCAGGGGAAAGTTTGTTTCCCACCATAGCCACCCAATTAAAGAAAGATTCCAGGGGAAAGTTTGTTTCCCACCATAGCCACGCAATTAAAGAAAGATTCCAGGGGAAAGTTTGTTTCCCACCATAGCCACCCAATTAAAGAAAGATTCCAGGAGAAAGTTTGTTTCCCACCATAGCCACCCAATTAAAGAAAGATTCCAGAATTGGTCATAGAGACGACTTACAAGAATTACCTTTATACACCAGACCAAGCGTCTACTTAGAGAGTTATCAGAACTTCCAGAGGTAATAGTACCACTGATAACCAGTACACACCCCTTGGGGAAAAAACTGGCATACCTACCAGTAACGGTCCAAACAACAATAACACGTGTGTATTGCGATGAGCTGCAGAATAATCTACAGAAAAGGGTAGCAGCTCTCAGCTTCCTCGATGACGCTTACTCAAGTGATCTATATATCGGATTTTATACGGATGGATCCGCAGAGAATGCAGTAAGAAATTTTCTGGAAATGGTGTGTACGTGGAATATCCAGATGGCATTTTTGATACCATATGTATACCAACAAGGAATTACTTTAACAACTATATTGGCACTACATGATATACAGACTACCGACAGACAGCATGCCACAAATGGTCATGACATATAGACATCACGGCTATAAAGCCAGAAGCAGACCATGTAAAAGATGGATAACAGAAATCAAAGAAACCACAGGAACAAGCTTACAAACTGCACACAAGAAGGCCATCTCCAGAGAACTCTTCCACCCCTGACGCCGCAAGGCAAACAAGGGTCACAGTGTATAGATAGATGGTATACGGAACTTGTACGTACAGTCAAATCCCATTATAAGAATTTTAGCCTGTCCGACGAAATAGCTATATACATTCAAAAAGCAATGCTCGGCGTTGCCCGGGGGAGAATAAATTTTATTGCATAATTAACCATTGGTTAATCGTTAACCGTAACTTGTTTCGACATCAGTAATTCCCTTTCACACAACCAAGAGACGTCTGTGTAGATGCACATGAAATTAGGAAATGCTTATTCTATTAATTCATAAAGAGTTTTAACAACTGTGCTAAATGTGGACATTATGAAAATATTTAATAGATTATAACATAAAAATGTACACACATTGCCCAACTGAAGGGCGTTTAAATATTGCCTGCCTTACACAGTGTGTATAATTTAATTTGTTAATAATTCGGCATTGCAACCTTTTAGAAGCGGCCTATGCCTAATAAAAAAATATCCATTAGGCCCCTACAAAGTGTACAGTGCAAAATATGTACATGTATAGGCCTCGGATCAATGGGTATTGATAAATATATTTTCTAACCCCCTCCCCCCATAAAAAAAACACCACAGACATGACTAACGAATATGTAAACTTATAATGTATCGATGACTTTCTTGTCCTAGTTTCCACGCACTACATACCATGTTCTGTTTTCCTAGTTTCTAAGTAGTAAATGTCATGTTCTATTTTCCTAGTTTCTAAGTACGAAATATCATGTTCTATTTTCCTAGTTTCCAAGTAGTAAATACTATGTTCTGTTTTCCTAGTTTCTAAGTAGTAAATGTAATGTTCTGTTTTCCTAGTTTCTAAGTACGAAATATCATGTTCTATTTTCCTAGTTTCCAAGTAGTAAATACTATGTTCTGTTTTCCTAGTTTCTAAGTAGTAAATATTATGTTTTATTTTCCTAGTTTCTAAGTAAGAATTGTGTGCCTCGCCATTATGTTTAACTGATATAATCATGTGTTCTAAACATGTGGTGTATCTTAATATTAAGGTGGTTACATCTGCATACGTAATTTCTGGAATCTCATGATCTCCTTCTGAGAATCATAGTTACGGACATGCAGCTACTACGAATCATAGTTACGGACATTTAACTTCTGAGAATTGTAGTTGCGGACATATAACTTCTGAGAATTGTAGTTGCTGACATTTAACTTCTGAGAATTGTAGTTGCTGACATTTAACTTCTGAGAATCACAGTTGCGAACATGCAATACTGAGAATCATAGTTACGGACATTTAACTTCTGAGAACCATAGTTACGGACATTTAACTTCTGAGAATCATAGTTACGGACATTTAACTTCTGAGAACCATAGTTACGGACATTTAACTTCTGAGAACCATAGTTACGGACATTTAACTTCTAAGAACCATAGTTACGGACATTTAACTTCTGAGAATCATAGTTACGGACATGCAGCTACTGATAATCATTGTTACGGACATTTAACTTCCGAGAATCACAGTTGCGGACATTTAACATCTGAGAATTATAGTTACGGACATTTAACCTCTGAGAATCATAGTTACGGACATTTAACCTCTGAGAATCATAGTTACGGACATTTAACCTCTGAGAATCATAGTTACGGACATTTAACTTCTGAGAATCATAGTTACGGACATTTAACTTCTGAGAATCATAGTTACGGACATTTAACTTCTGAGAACCATAGTTACGGACATTTAACTTCTGAGAATCATAGTTACGGACATGCAGCTACTGATAATCATTGTTACGGACATTTAACTTCCGAGAATCACAGTTGCGGACATTTAACATCTGAGAATCATAGTTACGGACATTTAACCTCTGAGAATCATAGTTACGGACATTTAACCTCTGAGAATCATAGTTACGGACATTTAACTTCTGAGAATCATAGTTACGAAGTTTCAGTCTGAAAATCACAGTCATTTTCTAAGAATGCGCGTTGTAGAACTAATAGTTTCAGGTTAGGTCATGCATTAGCAACTATAACTTCAAGCCTTGTTCATATTGAAAACTAACCTAATACATCTGAAATTTCTAAAGACCAGTCATTTGAAATTCCTTATGTCTGAGCTACGCATAATTCTACTATTTATAAGACAGTTTTCACCAGATTACAAATTAGGCTAATTAGCTTTGAACAATTAGACCCCTATATATAAATTTCAAATGATTAATTAAATAGAAATAACTTTCTCGGAGACAAGAATTATTCAGATCGGATCAAATACAATTTCCACATTTTCTATCTCGTGTTATCGTTCTACATTAAAATATATTTTGATAATTGCCCAATTGTGTATCCCCAACGATTATTTATGCTTGTCTTCACATTACGCTCACGTTATGCAAGCACGGCTACGAGAGTATAACCCTGACAGACATAATGCGTTGTATTAGCGATTCACATTATTGGTTAGTTTGGGAGTTAATCTTTACATGTATTCAATGAGTAGAAAGGTTTTGTAACGGGAAAAGGGACAAATAATATCATCTATATCATTAGAATGTTGATAGAAAGATCAATTGAAGTGAAGACAGATCTATTTTCGTGCTTCATAGACTATACGAAATCATTTGACAAAGTGAAGCATAAGGAAATCATCAGTATGTTAAAGGATATCAACATTGATAGTAAAGAACTTAGAATAATAGAGGACATATATTGGCAACAAACAGCAGCAATCAAAATCAACAACCAAATAGGGAAATTTCATCCAATAAGATAAGGAGTCCGACAAGGGTGTATGCTATCACATGATCTGTTTAACTTATACAGTGAAATGATTTTTATATCTATAGAAAATAAGCCAGTAATAGCTGTTGGTGGGTATAATGTGAATAACCTGAGATATGCTGACAACACGGTTCTGGTAGCAAAGAGTGAAAAATAACTACAACAATTGATTACAGCTATAGTAGAAGAAAGCGCAAACAAAGGTCTCAATTTTAACACCAAGAAAACAGAGGTAATGGTTACATCTAAAACATCTAACCCTTCTAAATGTAACATCAAGGTCAACGGGACACTTCTTAAACATGTAGACAAATTTAAATATGTGGGCACAATTATTACTTCAGATGGTAGATGCGTCACTGAGATAAAATGTTGAACAGCACAGGCAAAAGCAGCATTCCAGAAGGTGAGGAACATCTTGTGTAATAATTCATTATCAATAGAAGTAGGAAAGAACATACTAAAATGTTACATAGAACCCATTCTGTTATATATAACTCTGTTACATGGTAGTGAAACAGGAACAATTGACAATATTGCAAGAAAACATCTGGAGGCCACGGAGATGTGGTTTTATAGAAGAATGTTGAAAACATCATGGGCAGCTAAAAAGAGTAATGCTATAATTCTACAACTGGTCAACTCAAATAGAAAACTTATTAACTGTATTAGAAGACGACAATCACAGTTTCTTGGTCATGTCATGAGAAGAGGTGGGTTGGAGAACATCGTAACAACTGGAAAGATCGAGGGTAAGAGAGACAGAGGAAAATAACGTGAGAAAATGTTGGGTGGCTTGAAAGCCTGGCATGATGTAGAATCATCAGAAACTATATTTCAATGTAGAATAAACAGTGGAGAGACATGATTGCCTACGCCGGAAGGCATGGTACCAATGAATGAATACATTCTATTAAGATAATTTAATAAATATGTGATTGATATATTCCTTTTAGCAGAACGTGAACAGCAGCTACACAGACAAAGAGATTAAGAGATTAAGCAGAACGTGAACAGCAGCTACACAGACAAAGAGATTAAGAGATTAAGCAGAAAGTGAACAGCAGCTACACAGACTAATAGATTATGCATAAAGTGAACAAGAGCTATAAAGGCATTAAGCATAAAGTGAACAGGAGCTACCAAGACTAAGAGATTATGCATAAAGTGAACAAGACCTACAACGACTAGGACATTAGACAGAAAGTGAACATGAGCTACAACGACTAGGACATTAGACAGAAAGTGAACAAGACCTACAACGACTAGGACATTAGGCAGAAAGTGAACAAGAGCTACAACGACTAGGACATTAGACAGAATGTGAACAAGAGCTACCAAGACTAAGAGATTATGCAGAAGGTAAACAGGCCCTATAGAAAAAGATTAATCAGAAAGTTAACATGAGCTACAAAGACTAGGACATTAGACAGAAAGTGAACATGACCTACAACGACTAGGACATTAGACAGAAAGTGAACAAGAGCTACAACGACTAGGACATTAGACAGAAAGTGAACAAAAGCTACCAAGACTAAGAGATTATGCAGAAGGTAAACAGGCCCTATAGAAAAAGATTAATCAGAAAGTTAACATGAGCTACAAAGACTAAGAAATTAAGTATACGTTATTCTTCCGCTTTCGTTCTCAAAATTCTGCACATTAGCAGGATGTAGTATTGAGAACTGAATGCTTTGCATCATGGTTTACAGATTAACTGCGATATCTTCGCCTTTCTGTCTGATACGTCCTACTGCAGCCTGACTTTTGGGTTAATTTAACCCTATGTGGGATGGGATAGGTCAGCCAACTTCACCCTATAAACTTATGAAACTTAGTCGCCTCTTATGAGATATGCATGGAGGGCAAGCAGTTTTGCTATTGTATACTCCCCTTTCGGGTCCCGACAACACAGGGACGTTTTATATGGACCAAATCAAATATAAGAAATATTCCCACTTCGCATTTAGTCTAATGGTTCCGTGTACGGTTATGCTAACAACGTGTAAAAAATGCCATATCTCTTTTTTTTTAATTGATTCTTGATGCTAGATAGTTTGTATGATATTCTGCTATTTAAATTTGTAAAAACAATTTTTGCCAAAACGTTGTGTAAAATAAAACTTTGCATTTTTACAATGTATATTTAACAACTGGAAAGATCGAGAGTAAGAGAGACAGAGGAAGTCAACGCGAGAAAATGTTGGATGGTTTGAAAGCCTGGCATGATACAGAATCATCAGAAACTATATTTAAATGTATAATAAACAGAAAACGGGAGAGACATGATCGCCTACGCCGACAGGAATGGTTCCAATGAATAAATGAATATTTTTCTTATTTAATTTCACTTTAGTTAGTTTTCTAAAATGAAATATTCAGCATTGATAACACTTTAATTTATTTTTGCTTTCGGTTTTTGTAAAAATGGATATCAACTTGACGATACGATGTGGTCGAAGACGAAAAACGTGTTGACTGAAGTTACGAGGCAATTGAGTGCCATCTGAGCTGACATGGTTCAAATCCCGTTTGCAACATGATTCTTCTTTTCATTCAAATAATGACTTCTTCGACGATTCATGATGATCAGTACACGATAAGTACATCAGCATGACTTAGGACTTCGACGATCCATGATGATCAGTACACGATAAGTACATCAGCATGACTTAGGACTTCGACGATCCATGATGATCAGTACACGATAAGTACATCAGCATGACTTAGGACTTCGACGATCCATGATGATCAGTACACGATAAGTACATCAGCATGACTTAGGACTTCGACGATCCATGATGATCAGTACACGATAAGTACATCAGCATGACTTAGGACTTCGACGATCCATGATGATCAGTACACGATAAGTACATCAGCATGACTTAGGACTTCGACGATCCATGATGATCAGTACACGATAAGTACATCAGCATGACTTAGGACTTCGACGATCCATGATGATCAGTACACGATAAGTACATCAGCATGACTTAGGACTTCGACGATCCATGATGATCAGTACACGATAAGTACATCAGCATGACTTAGGACTTCGACGATCCAAGATGATCAGTACACGATAAGTACATCAGCATGATTTAGGACTTCGACGATCCATGATGATCAGTACACGATAAGTACATCAGCATGATTTAGGACTTCGACGATCCAAGATGATCAGTACACGATAAGTACATCAGCATGACTTAGGACTTCGACGATCCAAGATGATCAGTACACGATAAGTACATCAGCATGATTTAGGACTTCGACGATCCATGATGATCAGTACACGATAAGTACATCAGCATGATTTAGGACTTCGACGATCCATGATGATCAGTACACGATAAGTACATCAGCATGACTTAGGACTTCGACGATTCATGATGATCAGTACACGATAAGTACATCAGCATGGCTTAGGACTTCGACGATCCATGATGATCAGTACACGATAAGTACATCAGCATGACTTAGGACTTCGACGATCCATGATGATCAGTACACGATAAGTACATCAGCATGACTTAGGACTTCGACGATCCAAGATGATCAGTACACGATAAGTACATCAGCATGACTTAGGACTTCGACGATCCAAGATGATCAGTACACGATAAGTACATCAGCATGACTTAGGACTTCGACGATCCATGATGATCAGTACACGATAAGTACATCAGCATGACTTAGGACTTCGACGATCCAAGATGATCAGTACACGATAAGTACATCAGCATGACTTAGGAGGTCACGCCCAAGTACTGGCTCTATTTAGAGCCGACAATGTCATTATTGACAATCTTACATTAATTACACACATTTGATTTTACATTTGATTTTACATTTGATTTTACATTTGATTTTACATTTGATTTTACTTTGAGATTGAAACAAAATGAGCAACAGAGTGTGCGCTTTGTGTCCTGCGTTCTAACAAACGAAAATGCTGCAGGTGTAACATCTATTTCTTTAAAAAAGTAACGGTAGCAAGATTGATAGCTATAAATCTCAAATATAATAAATAAAATTAAATAACGTACTGAAATGCACTATAAATATATTGATATGAAATCTCACTGTGAACCCCCCCACCCCCATCAAGGCCAGCACCGTGAAGTGGTGATGGGGCTTAGTTCAGCCATCAGGGACTGGAAACTAAGACTGGTCGGGCAGTCCCTTTCGAGCAGGACCATAGTCCTGCCCAAGTAAGTAGAGTGCTGAAGACGGAGGCATCCAGCCAAAAGGCGCACAGATAATCAGGATGCCACGCACAAAACACAATGGAAACATGTCTGTATCTATAAAAAGTTATGGTGCCTGCCCTATGGCGGACGTTCAGCAGGGACGGTGCCGGGCCCTATACCTCGAAAGGACCCAACCTCAGTTACTGAAAGTCCTTCTCAATTGCCTCGAGGAGCCAGGAGGCAAGGGAATAGAGCTACTGGCCAAACAAAAAAAGCCAATAATAATAATGCACTGGAATGTTGAGGGTGTCAACAGTAAAAGAGATGGATACAGCAAAAAATTGGAACTTGAAAATGTCCTCAGTAAAGAACAAGTTAATATATGCTGTATCCAGGAAACACACCTCAGCAGCGACATAGCCTTCAAAATCAGAGGCTACCAGTGCTACCGATCTGACTGAAAGGACAGGCGAAAGGGTGGAATTCTGACACGTTAAAAACAATATCAGCGCATGTCAGCTGGAAGTATATATGGAAGGGGCAGAATACCAGATGCTCCACCTAAAAACAGACAGTGCATAATTCCATCTCCTGAACTACTACTGCCCAAATGATAAACCATTGGCACTAGACACAATTCCAGATAAAGAGAGACTTATGGTGTGTGGTGCCTTCAACAGCCACTCTCAGAGCTGGGGCTACGATCATATCGACAAGAGAGGTGAGGAACTTGAAAGCTGGCAGGATGAAAATAATCTCATCCTTATTAACCAGCCAGCAGACTCACCAACCTTATACTCGAGAGCATGGCACACCACCTCTACACCAGATCTGGCATTCCACTCACCAGGCCTGGAATGAAACATCACACGTGTCGTTGGAAAGCAGCTTGGGGGTAGTGACCACAGACCAGTATTTCTGGAAATCCACAATGAATTTACCAAGGACAGCAGCACGCTCACTAGGTGGAACTATAAGAGGGCAGACTGGAAAATGTACCAGCATTTAACCAGTGTTCTATCTAAGGACATGAACTTGGACAAAGACATCAATAGAGCAGTGAGTGAATTTAATAGATGTATACTACATGCTGCTAGTAAAACCATACCCAGGGGGGCACGCAAGAACTAGAAACCCTACTGGAATAATGAACTGGAAAAGCTGCAAAATGAGATGGAAACATCTAGACAGCAGGCTGAGAACAGACCTAGCCAAGAACATCACAACAAATATCAGCAAACAAAGGCTAAATTTTAAAGAGCCAAGTTACAAGCCAGACGGAGCAGCTGGAAAGAAAAAACAGAGTCGCTGAACCTAGAAAGAGATACTAGGAAATTATGGAAACTTGTAAAACAACTAAATGATGAAGGTACAGGGAGAAATACCAGGATCACACTTTATAAAGATAGAAACATTTTAACAGGTAAACATGCAGCTGATTACTTTGCAGATTCCTTTGCAGAAGACAATAACATCAAAGTCAGCCCAGACAAACAACAGGAGGTTCGAGAGAACCAGCAAAACATTGGACAAGGCGAACCTATACCTGAAGTCATGGAGGCACCAATCACAATGAGAGAACTGGAGCATGCAATATCCAAATTGAAAATGAAAAAGTCCCCTGGAGCTGATGGAGTGTCCAATGAAATGATTAGAAACCTGGGAATTGCAGCAAGAGCAAAGCTACTGCAGATCTTTAACACAAGCTGGTCCACAGGTAATGTACCACAGGCGTGGAGAGAAGCAATAATGATACCACTCCTAAAATCAGGAAAAGATGGCAACACAGTCTCCAACTACAGGCCCATCAGCCTCACAAGCTGTCTATGCAAAACAATGGAACGCATTATCAATCTTAGGATGCAGTGGTACCTTGAAAGTGAAAACCTTCTGGTATCACAGCAAGCAGGTTTCAGACAGTGCTACTCTACTGAAGATCAGGCAACTTACCTCTCCCAAGAGATTGAGGATGCCTTCCAAGATAAGAAACTGGTACTAGCAGCATGGATAGACCTCAGAAAAGCATTTGATAAGGTCTGGAAAGAAGGGCTCCTAAATAAATTGCGAAATTGCAGGGTTAGCTCAAGAATGTACAAATGGGTAAAAGCATACCTGCATAATAGAAGAGCCAGGGTACAATTAGATGGTCGCAAGAGCAAGAAAGTTCTACTGCGTCATGGAGTCCCCCAGGGAGGAGTCCTGTCACCCACACTTTTCTTGGTTTACATCAATGACCTAGTTGCTGAACTACCACATGGGATCAAAGTGGCAATGTATGCTGACGACCTGGTGATATGGTGCACGGAAGAACATGCGACAGTGGCCACTAAACAAATACAAAGAGCTATCGATGCCCTAACCTTATGGGCTAATAGATGGTGCGTCAGCATTAACACAGATAAGTGCAGCACTACACTCTTTACCCTCTCACCAAAACAAAAAGCCGGTCATATCAAAATAGATGGAGAGCTATTGAAAGAAGACAAACAACCCACATACCTCGGAGTTACTTTTGATGATAAACTGATATGGAAGCAGCACATAAACAAAGCAACAACAAAAGCCAGGAGGAAGTTAGCTATCCTGAGAAAACTAAGTGGAACCACATGGGGAGCCAGTGGAAATATACTCAGTAAAGTTTACCAGCAAGGCATAAGACCACACCTGGAATATGATTCAGCTGCGTGGTGTCCTGCATCAAACACCACATTACAAGATCTAAATAAAGTGCAAAACCAGGCACTTAGAATAATGTTGGGAGCAATGAGATCAACACCCATAGCAGAGATGCAGAAAATGGGAAGAATGCAAACAACTGGCGAACGCAGAGACACAAAAGTACTAATTCAAGCAGAAAAGTTTCAGTGTATGCCAAGTCATCCAATGAAGGAAAGATTCCAAAATCTAGCAAAGGGCGACTGAAAGGAAACAGCTTTATCCATCAAGCTAAACGACTCCGCAGACAACTTACAGAACTACCTGAAGTTGACAGGCCCTTAAGGCCTGTTCCAGAACAAACCCCGTGGAGTGAAAGGCATGGAATGCCAATATACATTCAGACCCATGTGAAAGGAATACTAAGCGAGGACGAACAGAACAGTGTGCAGCGAAGGACAGTCACCCTCAGTTTCCTGGATGAGGAATATCCACAAGATATATGGGTCAGAGTATACTCAGATGGGTCAGCACAGAATGCTGTGAGGAATGGAGGTGCAGGTGTATATATAGAATATCCACACAAGCCTAGAGATACAATCAGAACACCGACAGGAAAATTCTGCAATAATTATGATGCAGAAATCCAGGCAATTAGTGTAGCAGCTAAAAAACTGCTGAACTCCAACTCTGACCTACAGCCTGTGGTATTCCTGACAGATGCAAGGTCAGTGCTTCAAGCTCTCCAGTCTGGAAAACTAACAGACCTGAAAAAACTACTTAGCGAATTGTCTTACCAGTATAGGGTAACCATGCAGTGGATACCCTCTCACTGTGGAATACCAGGAAATGAAAAAGCAGACCAACTGGCTAAGGAATGTGCTGCCGAGACCAACCAGATATACCAATCATCTACCGTCAGAAAAAAACAGATGATCAAGTCAATAAGAAAGCCACAAACACCAACACAAGATGACTATCATATTATGAACAGACCAGAACAAGTTATAATTCTACGTCTCAGAACAGGACACAACCGACTCCGCAGTCACATGTATACAAAGTTCAAGATTGGCAACACGGCCATGTGTACATGTGGACAGGCAGCACAGAGTGCCAAACATATACTTCAAGAGTGTTCTGAGCATGAAACGCTGAGGCAGACATATTGGCCAGAGGAAACAACACTGGAATCAAAACTCTGTGGGACACTGTATGAACTACAAAAGACAGTGAGTTTTATTAAGGAGACAGAATTACAGATATAGACATGTTTCAAGTGAACGAAAGAAGAAGAAGAAACTGTGAACCCGCTTACTCCAATATTTTTTCTAGCTATAAATGGTGATATATTCAAAATGGACTAATGATTGAGGTTAAAAATAAAAATTGTGTGCGAACAATTTAACTTTCGCATTTTAAATTAATTTTCGCCATCTCCAGATAACTCTTCTACCCCTGTCGCCGCAAGGCAAACAATGGCTACAGCGTATAGATGGATAGAATCTAATTTTCCGCAAAACGTGTTGGCAACATTGCCATTGCTATTGAATGTTTACTATTAAGACACTTGTCATATAAGTGTCACCTTTACCAAGTCCTACAATTACGTAACTATATTTTCTTTTCATCAATTTGCGTATAATTTGTATCTTTAATCTCGGTTCAAAACCCGTCGCATGCAATTGGGCATCATGCCGTTCAGAAAGCAATAGCAAACTACTGAAAGTTTTTATATTGCTTATAAAATTATTAAAGTCAGAACATGCTTGGTTTATGGCTGCATCATGAATAGGGTACTATGTCACATAGTATGTGTATGTAATGTGGTCGAGCAAGCAGTTTGTTTTCCGGAATTATGACATTACATTTCGATCTTGATTTCAATTAGTTTCGGTGTATTGACAAAATAGTACCCAATCTTTGAAAGACCAACAACCATCTCTTTGCTATTGCTTAGTATTTATCATTACAAGTATTGTTAGTTGCTTTTTCGCCATATTTGTATTATAGATTACTACTTTGTGAATGCACTGGTAACATTTGCGTTTGCTGTTTCTCCGCGATACACTGCTTCAAATGTAACCTATATTTAAAAAAAATGTTAATTGTGCTTATACATCTGTTGTAAACAGGATTTAGGATTGTAATGCTGTTTTTGTTTTTAAGAGTCAGAATCTTGATCACGTGAGTTTGTTGGTTGTGTAACTATGGGAACGTGTTCTGATTACTTACAGGTGATGCCGACGGGAATATTCATAAGTGTTGACGATTTTTTACTAAGACACGAAGAACATTCCATGCTCGTTCAGTAATAATGACATAGGATTATGACAGCTCGAAGTACACGCATGTGCCATTTTTAAACTAACAGAGAAAATGAATAAATTAATGTTACGACCAAAAGACCATTGTGGACAAAGAATACAAAACACAAAAGAGACAAATGTTTTTGTCTTCCAAAATGTTTTTATCCAGCGAAAGTTTCTAAATACAACCCCCCACCCCCAATCCATTTCCCGCCCCCCCCCACAGATATGATTAGGATTTTAGTATTTTCAGTATACAATTGTATTTCAGGTATGGATACTTTAGCATTCTTTCTCAAACTTCCGCGCAAACTTTCTTGTACCAGAGCAATAGTCTCACTGCATTTCCTGTATCTTGTCGCCGTTTTATTTTCACCAATGGTGGCCATTCAACCACGAACATCCGTAGCGATGTCGCTAGTAGACCAGCCGTACGTTGCAATCTGTTAAGCATTATAATAAACATTGCTGGTTTCGCTCGCTAATCACCAATATGAACGCTAATAGGGGGTTCAACTTGCATGATCTTCTGTCACATACGCCCACGGATAGTTATTTACATTTGTGTATCTATAACAGATTTTACCAGTTTTTCCAAAATATAAAATCATTTATCTCAGTAAATATATAACGCTTTTAATTAAAATTATTTTGCGTTTGAATTGAAAATGGTGTAGACCCTATGAATTGATTGTTTTCATTAAATTGTATTCATTAGTTACAATTTTCGCTTATTTGCGATATATATTAAACGTCTACTTGTCACTACAATCTCGATAATTATGATGCAGAAATCCAGGCAATTAGTGTGGCAGCTAAAAAACTGCTGAACTCCAACTCTGGCCTACAGCCTGTGGTATTCCTGACAGATGCAAGGTCAGTGCTTCAAGCTCTCCAGTCTGGAAAACTAACAGACTTGAAAAAACTACTTAGTGAATGAGACTCTTAAACTACTTACACACACGATGATGTGTGTCTTACCAGTAAAGGGTAACCATGCAGTGGATACCCTCTCACTGTAGAATACCAGGAAATGAAAAAGCAGACCAACTGGCTAAGGAAGGTGCTACCGAAGACCAACCAGATATACCAATCATCTACCGTCAGAAAAAACGGATGATAAAGTCAATAAGAAAGCCACAAACGCCAACACAAGATGACTATCACAATATGAAAAGACCAGAACAAGTTATAATTCTACGTCTCAGAACAGGACACAACAGACATCGCAGTCACATGTATACAAAGTTCAAGATTGGCAACACTGCCATGTGTACATGTGGACAGGCAGCACAGAGTGCCAAACATATACTTCAAAAGTGTTCTGAGCATGAAACGCTGAGGCAGACATATTGGCCAGAGGAAACAACACTGGAATCAAAACTCTATGGGACACTGTATGAACTACAAAAGACAGTGAGTTTTATTCAGGAGACAAAATTACAGATATAGACATGTTTCAAGTGAACGAAAGAAGACGAGGAAACTACAATCTTGCATACAACAATTATGGTGTTTACAATCATTTATATGACATCATTTACACATGATTTGGACAGACACCTCAGACAACAGAGTATATTCTTCAGGAATGCCAGGAATATGAAATGCTGAGAAAAATACACTTGGCCCAGAGAAACGACAGTGGAAGAAAAACTCTACAGTCCTCTGTACGAGTTACAAAACAGTCAAGTTTATAGAAGAGACAAAAACTTCAGATATATGCATATTCCAGATGAACGAAAGAAGAAGTAGTACATCTAGTAGGCTGCTGAGAAGCACGCTAGCAAGAGCGTTAAATACCTTCACCTTTCCCCTTCCAAATGTCTCTTTGATTATCCCCCCCCCCAAAAAAAAGAGGTCTAGAAAAATTTCGTGGAAATTAGGAAACTACCCACGAAAACGAGGAAATTGCTATTTTCTAAATGAAACCCACTATCCTTCCCTTGCCAAAACGAATCTACGTTCCTTATCATAGCATTACATCATCATCATCATGTGATATCTGTATCTGTGTTAGTAACAAATACAGTTTCTAAACGACTACCTTAACTCCTGTATAGAATTGGTCAACCTGGTGTAGATTGCTTTTGCAGCCATAGTTCAGAGGTCTCCATTATACAGATATTATTTCTAGTCAATGAGGTGAGTACTATCGATGCTAACAGATTAGACATGTTGTGAAATTACGCTGTCAGAAATAGAATACGCTTTATATCACGCATTGAATATTGGTTATATCTAGATTATCATCATCAAACTCACAACATAGACATTCCAGGTCGTAAGGGGTGACGGTATAGTACAAGTAGGCGGCACCACATGTTTAATTATTTCCCTTGTTCGTGTTTGTAAATTTCATGTTCATAATGTAATAATTGAAATATTTATTTATTTAGGGTTGGGGCTAGGGTTAGTTATGTAAAATGCAACTATTCTAGCCCAAACCCAAAATTAAATTAATATTTAAATTATTAAATGATGAACATGAAATTACAAACATGGACAAGAGAAATAACTCGACTATGTGGTGGCTTCTACTTGTACTGCACCGGAATGCCACTCTGGAAACATTAACACAAAAATTTCGCCATGCCTCTCTGTTATCAATTCTTTTTAGAGTGTATAGAATCTTAACTCCGTCCAGTCTTTAATATTATCAAATTTAATATTTGGCATTATTAAGCAGATTTGGTCTCTGAATTCTTGACAAATTGTTGACGGAGGGGTTGGGGGGGGGTCAAAATTTGCTAAAGATGTACTAACCTAGTTTATAAACAGCCTCAGTGACTACATATATCTACCCGTACCCGTCAAAGTCGCAGGGGTACGACATTTGGTATATCATCACACAGAGTCTGTAGCAATTTATATCTTCAACGATGTAGACGAGTAGGGGAAAAATCGTGTCTTGTCCAGTCCTTGATGTTGTTTGTCCATGCTTTTATAGGTCCTCTTCTGATTCTTCCACATTCGACAAATTCCAATGTTTCAGTTGTAGAAAGTTTAGCTGGTGGTGTCCATCTCCTCTCCTGTTATGTTCACAAAATGAGTACAGATACGAGAATTCTTGAATTCAAAAATTTTTATGTATGGTCAGAAAAACAAGCTGGCTTCAGAGCAAACAGAAGCACTGTTGAACAAATATATAACATTCGATCACTAATCGAAAAACATATTTAGCATCAACGTGATCTATACCACAATTTCATTGACTTTACAAAGGCCTCTGATCAAGCTTGGCATGATGGTCTGTGGCACATACTGAGACAATATAATTTTGATATCACAATCATAGACATTATTGAATCACTGTACAAAAATGCAAATAGTGCTGTCTTGCCAAACAATACAATTGGATAGTTCTTTAAAAATAAATGTGGGAGTTAGACAAGAATGCATTATACCTAGAGCACATCATTCAGGAGACACTACATGATTACAACACGTCTATATCGATTGGAGGTCGCCCTATTTGCAACTTGCGTTTCACTGATGATATCGATCTTATAGCTGGGTCAGAACAATCATTGCAAGAATTAACATCAAAGTTGGAAAAAGTTACCAGCAAGTACGGAATGGAAATCAATACAGATAAGAGCAATATCTTGGTTAACAGCAGAGACACATAATAACAGACTAATTTCGTGATGAGTGGACATACGCTCGAGATTGTGAATACCTTCAAATATCTCTGATCCAGCATATGCAGCGATGGAAAATGCAAAGCAGCACTAAATATAAGGATGGATATGGCTTTAACGTCCCTGTCAAGGCTAACAGTGATTTGGAAAAAACAACATCAGTCTATCTATTGGCTGAAACCCTTTGTTGCCTTTCGGCGTCAGGGTTAGAAGAGTTTTCTGGAGACGGCCCTACTTCTGTGCTGAGTATATTGTGAAATGTGTCGTCTCTTTTTTCAGTATTCCGTCGTTTTCGTGGTCGACCGCTAGGTCTGCCTTCGCTGTATCTGTGTAGAATAGCTTGCTGTGGTATGCTGTCTGATGGTAGTCTGCTGATGTGTGCAAACTATTTGATCTGTTATCAGCAACATCAGTGTCGGAGTGAAAGTCAAACTGTATAAGTCGTTAGTGCTTTCTGTTGTGATGTATGGTTTTGAGAGTTAATACTCACTGCGGACATGGAGAGACGATTACAGGTTTTCGAGTATAAATGCTAAAGACGAATCCTACAAATTTCCTATAGGGAACATAAGACCAATGTGTACGTAAGAAATAAATTAGAGATGTATGCAGGTGTACAAGAGCCATTGCTTTCAATTGTGAAACGAGGAAAACTAACATAGTTTGGAAATGTATGCAGACATGACTCCTTGTCAAAAACAATACTGCAGGGAACTGTCTTAGGGGAAAAAAGCAGAGAATGGAAAATAAATGCATGGACAGACAACATCAAGGAATAGACAGGACAAGATTTTCCTTACTCAACCGCAGCGCTGTGGATATAAATTGCTGGAGGACTTTGTGTGCTGAAGTATCCAACGTGGTACCCCTACGCTGTATGACTTTGTGTTCTGAAGTATCCAACGTTTTACCCCTACGCTGGAGGACTTTGTATACTGAAGTATCCAATGTGGTACCCCTACGTTGGAGGACTTTGTGTACTGAAGTATCCAACGTTTTACCCCTACGCTGGAGGACTTTGTGTGCTAAAGTATCCAACGTGGTACCGCTACGCTGGAGGACTGTATGTGCTGAAGTATCCAACGTGGTACCCCTACGCTGGAGGATTTTGTGTGCTGAAGTATCCAATGTTGTACCCTACGCTGGAGGACTTTATATGCTGAAGTATCCAACGTGGTACCCCTACGCTGGAGGACTTTATGTGCTGAAGTATCCAACGTGGTACCCCTACGCTGGAGGACTTTATGTGCTGAAGTATCCAACGTGGTACCCCTACGCTGGAGGACTTTGTGTGCTGAAGTATCCAACGTGTTACCCCTACGCTGGAGGACTTTATGTGCTGAAGTATCTAACGTGGTACCCCTACGCTGGAGGGCTTTGTGTGCTGAAGTATCCAACGTGGTACCCCTACGCTGGAGGACTTTGTGTGCTGAAGTATCCAACGTGGTACCCCTACGCTGGAGGGCTTTGTGTGCTGAAGTATCCAACGTGGTATCCCTACGAACCTGAAGGGTTACTGGTTTATGGTGACGATGATGTATTGTTTTAAAGAATTAGTCCAGCAAAGTAAAGAGAAAGAATGTTTCTACTTCCGCGTTCGCTCTCCGACAACAAACACGAACGTTCGCGTTATTTCCGCTGGGGAGCGTGGAGTATGTTGTGCTACCGTTTTATTTGAGTCTGTGGCCCAGCACATCCGTTTTCTGCATATAATGTTTGATTTGAACATTTTTTGTTCTGCAGTTTTATTGTCACTACACTAATCACCAAGAACGTAACCAAGTAATGGTAATGAGCAGGGCCGGATTTAGACTTGATAGGGCCCAAAGCTATTTGAGATATGGGACCCTAAGCTATTTGAGATATGGGGCCCTTTAACGATTAAGAATATATAGATAGTAAAATTTAACAAAAATTGGGGGGGGCCAAATAAAGTTGGGGCCCTAAGCTATAACTTGTTTAGCTTATAGGTAAATCCGACACTGGTAATGTGTCATTGAGAAGACGATTTATTTTGCTATAGAAAATAGGCCTCAAATCAGCATTAAAGTTTGTTTGATGCTTCATGCACATTTTATAATAAATGTAAGACAATATGTCTCTTTACATGTCTCTTTACATGTCTCTTTACATGTCTCTTTACATGTCTCTGTATAGGGTGCTCTTGTGACAGTGACAAGTGATGACCACCTCCACTTATGGAACTTCAGACAGAAACAGCCAAGGATTGTACACTCTCTGAAATTCCAAAGAGAAAAGTAAGCCCTCTATTTTTAAACAAAACCTAATTCAGTAGAGTTTGGGCAAAGACAGAGGTTTCTGTCTTTTCTTAGCCATTGCACTTTGTACAAACACAGAGGTTTTTCTGTTTGGACAAACACAGAGGTTTTTCTGTTTGGGAAAACACAGAGGTTTCTGTCTTTTCTTAGCCATTGCACTTTGTACAAACACAGAGGTTTTTCTGTTTGGACAAACACAGAGGTTTTTCTGTTTGGGAAAACAAAGATGTTTCTGTCTTTTCTTAGCCATTGCACTTTGTACAAACACCGAGGTTTCTGTCTTTTCTTAGCCATTGCACTTTGTACAAACACAGAGGTTTCTATCTTTTCTTAGCCATTGCACTTTGTACAAACATAGAGGTTTCTGTATTTTATTAGCCATTGCACTTTGTACAAACATAGAGGTTTTTCTGTTTTGGCAAACACCGAGGTTTCTGTCTTTTCTTAGCCATTGCACTTTGTACAAGCTCAGAGGTTTCTTTGTTTTCTTAGCAGAAGTAGAATAATATGCATGCTGGTTGTTCCTGTAACTTGTTAATTATAATATCTACAACTTGTCAGTCATATCTAGCTGATTGTTATATTTTAGTTATGGTTGATTCTGAATTATATCCAGTGTATGTCACTGCCTAATTACTTTGTTAATCTAGCAATCATCTCATAAAGTCAGTAGTTGTTGGTGATATCATTTTGTTAGGTTGGTATATAAGCCTATAGAGCTCATACATTATCTGGTGGTGTTTCTGTGAGTTATATTGATGTATAGATCAAACATTAATCTTATTTCTGTGAGTTATATTGATGTATAGATCACTTTTTCTTGGCGTTACAGCATTAGAACGGGAGCACTAGCGGCAGAAGAATTCAGACAAGAAACTGCAAGACAGAAGCGGACACGTAGAAAAGAAAAAACATCTCAACCTCACACAGATACCTTCTATTGTTGTCAATTCTGTAAAAGAACATTTTGTGCGCGCATTGGACTTGCTAGTCATTTAAAAACGCACTATTAACTTTATTATTTAATTATTTATTGTTATTATTATTATGGTTGAGTTTTTGGTCATCGTCGATCACGACGGACGAACATCATCATAGATCAAACATCAATCTTATTTCTGTGAGTTATATTGATGTATAGATCAAACATCAATCTTATTTCTGTGAGTTATATTGATGTATAGATCAAACATCAATCTTATTTCTGTGAGTTATATTGATGTATAGATCAAACATCAATCTTATTTCTGTGAGTTATATTGATGTATAGATCAAACATCAATCTTATTTCTGTGAGTTATCACAACATGTCTAACCAGAAATCAATCTTATTTCTGTGAATTATCACAACATGTATAGACCATACTTCATTCATATTTCTGTAAGCTATTGCAATATGTATAAACCACATATCAATCTTATTTCTGTGAGTTATTGCAATATGTATAAATCACATATCAATCATATTTCTGTTAGTTATCACAATATGTATAAACCACATATCAATCATATTTCTGTTAGTTATCACAATATGTATAAACCACATATCAATCATATTTCTGTTAGTTATCACAATATGTATAAACCACATAGCAATCTTATTTCTGTGAAGTATATCAGAATACATAGACCACATGTAATCATGTTGTTTTTTCACAGAATTTCAAAGTGTCACCTCCCATTCCAAAGCAAGTGGCTGTATGTGGGCACAGAGAGGGGTAATGTCCATGTGGTCAATATTGAGTCTTTCACGTGCTCTGGTTATATCATCAATTGGAACAAGGCCATTGAGTTGTATGTAATTAACAGTCACTTTTTTTAAGTATTGCTTTTTTTCTAGTATTATTTGAGCAGAAAAGAATTAGAAGACTGTTATGTATGAAGTTTTCATGGATGAATCTGTACATTGTATATGCGAGATCTGGCTAGGTATTTATGTTTAGTCTATATGCTGGGGTTATTTAAAAGCAGAATTCAGCATACAAGTTCATTTGTTATATGAGGATGTGATTTAAAGCTTTTACTGTTATTCTATAATCGGTCTCTGGCAGTGCACCAGTTATTAGATTGGTTATGATGTCTGGCTCTCAGTCCATAGATTCAAAATTGCTGGTGTTTATACCAGTGGATCAGCTGAAGATGGATGTGTTGAGCCAATGGCACAAATAAAACGGCGACACAACTCATTTCTATTCTCTGGACTACATCATTCTAGAAATCTAGTAGGAACATGGTCCTGCTACAAGGGAGAACCAGCAGGAGCTTGAGAATGAATGCTGAAGAAGAAGAAGAATACCAGTGGATGGCTCTTTAGTGGCATCTGAATTCCATGGTCTTGCGTTAATCCACAGCTCTAAATGTGCAGACATCATGGTAGTGAAATGGTAGAAGCTTTTTCATTAGCCGATTCACTCTGGTCCATGTTTGATTTATTGACACAGCTATTTATAGTATAATATAAAACCAATATTAAAAAATGTATAGTAACATGAGAATGTACACTGAAGTCTTGACTAAAATCGCATAATTTTTTAGAGATGTGGTGTGGTGGCATTTTGAAAATGTATTGACTGAAGTTGTGAGACAAATAGGTGCCATCTGAATGAACCTGGTTCAAATCCCATCTACTTCCTTCTGATTTTTTCTATAAGTCCTTGATGATTCCTATTTATATTGTGTTTTTATAAAATGATTCTAATATTTTCAAAACATTTGATTTGTTAGGTTATTTTTTATGTAGGGCCAATATAAGTAGCGGAGTGCTGTAGCCTAGTTGATAGTGAGCTTGCTTGCTATCACTGGGTTACAGCGTGCCAGGTTTGAAACCACATCCGAACAAAAACATCTGGTTTGTGATTTCTCGCTTGACAGGACCACTCCTCCAGTCGACTCAGCTGTAAATGAGTACCTGACGGATGAGTTATATGAGGTAAAGACAGCAAGGAAGGGAACTGGTCACCGTACCTAATAGTTGCTGCAGTTTAGTTAATGAAGAGTTAACTTCATTCCCATTGGCAAATTGCTGCCACAGGACTTATATTTACCTATATAAGTATAACTTTATGTATTTTGAAATAATTCTCTCATAGGACATTGTTTTCCACAAATTCCACACTCCTTTAAAAAAACATAAAGGCTAACAAACAAATAAAAATTTCAGACATTCAAGAAATTGTGATAATTTTCTAACTTTTCATGAAATTCAATTAGTAATAGTTTTATGTCCAGATTTTACCGCATGTATGGGTTCCTGATGTGCACTGCATTCTCACCCAAATGTTAAATAATGTCTTGGAATTATACATAATGTTAAATAATGTCTTAAAATATACGTAGCAACTATTCTTTATCAGTAGGCTGATCTTTGAGTCAATCAATCAATCAATAAACCCATAACCCTTCAGGGTTGTAGGGGTAACACATTGGATGCTTCAGCACACAGAGTCCTCCAGCGAATTCTATCCTCAGTGATGCGGATAAATGTGGAAATACCTTGCCCTGTCTATTCCTCGATGTTGTCTGTCCATGCCTTTATTTGTCCTCCTCTGCTTCTTCCACCCTCGACAGTTCCCTGCCTTTGATTACATATTTAATTACATATTTGAGACAATTTGTAATTTTGATTCTCTTGATCAGAAAAAAGTATGACGGTACATGATACATTCCCATTAGTGCATTGCTGTCCATTACAGCAGTCATCCAAGAGAATGCAGACTCAAAATCCCAGTCAGATGTAGATTATGTGATCTTCATATCTCTCCAGAGAGGACACACTTTCTCTTCTCATCCTTGATCATTCCCATTAACGTCATTCTTTTATGTACTCGTTATCACCTCCAGCATCATTTTCTTTCATCATCATCATTAAGTGCCATCTCCTGCACATTTATTTACTCTGTAGTAAAATAATGGCTGTTCTTATTAGGTCAACTCTATCTCTTATCAATACTGTGCCATCAAACACAGCATTGCTCACCAGTGAGTCCACGCTTTCATTGCCTCTGACCCCCTGCATGATGAGGACAGTGTATTCATGTAATACTTTGCACAAGCAGTTGTTTATTAACATGACCCATTCTTTTCTTCACATACACCTTTCTATCTGATGCAGCATGCTATGGGAGGGAGTCTGAAGGTATCACTGTGTGAGATGACATTTCAGTCACCAATCAATATGAATAAAATTTGTAGTTTTATTATATTTATTTATTTATCATAATTAATAATTCATATAAATCCTGTATAGGCTTATTTCTTTTCAACAATTGTTGAATTTTTTAGCCATTATTGATATTTTCCAGTACCATTGCTAGTATTATATTAATCAGCTTGGCTTTTTTTTCTGTACTGAGACCACAATTAGCGGTAAGTTTGCAGGAGTTAAAACTGCTTTTCTATCTCACTAGTCCCTCCATCATATAAGCATACTTCTTTTTTGCTCATCAAATTATTTCAATAATTCTGTATGGCATTTTCTTCTTCTGCATTCGTTGTCAAACTCCTGCAGATTAGCAGGATGTAGTCCGGAGAACGGAATGAGTTGTGTCATGGTTTACAGCATTGCTGCGATATCTGTGCCTTTTGGACTGACAAATCCAACTTCAGCATGGCTTTGGGTCACTGACCTATATGGGATGGGACAGCCAACTCCATCCCATAACCTCCTTAGTCGCCTTTTACGACATGCGTGGAAGGTAAACAGTGTAGATATTCTTTGCTCCCCTTTCGGGCCCTGGTAACACACGGGCGTCTGTATGGCATTATATCTACCAAAATTTCTGCATCTTACAGATTCAATATGTTATTGAAACATTTTAACAGAAGATCAAGTTGTTACATTTAAATTAATTTGTTTGGTTGCATAAATCGTTACTTTTATATTTGCTTACATTACACATTGTGTTTGTTTTCAAGGTCCAGAAAAACTCACCCTGGCCATGTTATTCATTTGAGTGATAACCCGTATGACTCAAGTAAAGTAAGTTTTTCATTAAAATATTTTTTGAATAGTGTGTCTATTTTCTTGATCTATTTTCTCTAGGACATTCTTTTACAAGATGGTAACTTCTTCTTCTGCGTTCGTTCTCAAACGCCTGCAGATCAGCAGGATGTAGTTCGGAGAACGGAATGCGTTGTGTCATAGTTTACAGCATTGCTGCATTATCTGCACCTTTTAGCATGACACATCCAACTTCAGCATGGCTTTGGGTCACTGACCCTATATGGGATGGGACAGCCAACTCCATCCCATAGCCTCCTTAGTCACCTCGTACGACATGCATGGAAGGTAAACAGTGTTGCTATTCTTTGCTTCCCTTTCGGGCCCCGACAACACACGGGCGAAGATGGTAACAGAAAGCTACCTCTGTAATTAAGAAAAATTGCAGGGTGTCCTCTTTAAGTTTGACTGCCTTAACTTTACAAAATAGTTCTCATGAGAACAGATATGCCTGAAGAACGAACAGAGAACAACAACACTGTTACCTACCATGCAGATGGCAAAGGGTTTCACATTGCTCTCGTGTGGACCCAGGGTTAGGAGATAACCAAGATCATAAAAGTACCTCCTTGTGGTGCACCCTGAAAACAGAAATACAGCCGCTTTTGCTGTATTACTGGCCAATACTTTTAGGCTCGTGATAATGAATGTGGATGCAGTAGATGGAATAAGAATTGCTTGCAAAGAGACATACCTCCAAGACCACTATGCCAACACACCCAGCAGCATTGTCAGAACACAGTGACTTAAGACATCAGTATATATTAATATTCTGTTACGTTTATATTTTTAGTAATTTTCACTAGCGTCAGACAAGTTTCAGATAAAAGAAATGCATATGTGAACATCACACTTTTGATATATATTATTTAGTTCTTTGATTATTACATTTGGTGATAACCTTATGGTTGAAACGTTGAAAATGTCTTGTATATTGTTATTTGTATGTTTTCATCTATATATCTCATAGTTCGATAGTCTGTTGGTGATAATAAAACTTCAAAAACGTGTGTTCTACGTAAGTACTCATTATTACATATAGGTCTACATCAGTTTTAATTAAGCATTACAATTCTTCTTCTCCTTCATTCTAAAACTCCTACTGATTAGCAGGATGTAGTCATGGTTTACGATAGACAGAACATTGCTGAGAAGAGATAAAGCAGACTTGATCAAGGCAGTAATAAATTAATTTCAAGATGAAGTTGATGTCAATGAGGCTGAGAACGTACAAATACAGAGTATATCAGAGATAGGAGTATCTAGAGGGGAGGAAAGGAAAAGTAATTTTTTGGGAAAGTCCAGAAGATCATGCAATCAATACGTGATCGGGACTCTGATTCTACATACACTGGGATGGCTGCTGGAACAGAGGATGGAACACTTATGGGAATGCCACACATGCTGTGAAGCCAGTTTCTAATCTAGAAACAAGAGAAGTCATGGTTTACAGCTTGGCTACAACATATATGTCTTTCAGCCTGACTTCTGCCTATTGCTTAATTATACCTTTTATTCAGTAGGACAGCCAAATGCACACCCAAATATTCTTTGTTACCTCCGACAACGTGCATAGTGTTGCTATTATTTCTGTTCTGTCTGACCCCAGCAACACATTGCTGATTTATGTGCCAATAAATGTTCTATTTTATTTTGATAACCAGCTCCTCATAGGATTTGAATCTGGTGCCATTGTCTTCTGGGACCTAAAGACCAAGTCTGCTGAATGTCGATACAACTCCCAAGAGGTTAGTCCATGATTGGTGTTGTTAGGCATCATTTATGGGATTGAATATTTTTCATGCAGATGATGATATAAATGAAATCTCATTCATCAATAGGCCTATCTATGTAAAATATAAATTAAACTTTATATACAATAATTCATTTAAAATATAAATTAAACTTTATATACAAATATTCATTTAAAATATAAATTAAACTTTATATACAAATATTCATTTAAAATATAAATTAAACTTTATATACAAATATTCATTTAAAATATAAATTACACTTTATATACAAATATTCATTTAAAATATAAATTACACTTTATATAAAAATATTCATTTAAAATATAAATTAAACTTTATATACAAATATTCATTTAAAATATAAATTATACTTTATATACAAATATTCATTTAAAATATAAATTATACTTTATATACAAATATTCATTTAAAATATAAATTACACTTTATATAAAAATATTCATTTAAAATATAAATTAAATTTTATATACAAATATTCATTTAAAATATAAATTAAACTTTATATAAAAATACTCAAGTAAAATATAAAATAGACTTAATGTACAAATATTCATGGAAAAAATAAGTTAAACTTTATATAGACCTACACATTCATAGGCCTTCTCAAATAAAATATAAATTAAACTTCTTGTACAAATATTAATATTCATGTAAAATATAAATTTAACTTTATATACAAATACTCAAGTAAATTATAAATTAAAGTTTATATACACATTTTCATGTAAAATGTACTTTGGATCACCCCTTGGTGGAACTTGCACTAACGAATTATTCAAACTATACTGATAAATAAAATATCCAACTAGGACCAGCCACAATCTTGATGATGTGTGCTCTAGAAACAATAGTGACATTGTTTCCTCAAAAATCATGACTTACATTAATGGCTCAGTTTTCAAAACCGCCTTATAGGATATGTCACATGTATCTATTACTGTGATGGCCTATGAGTTCTGTGACTTGTGGTGAATATTATTCAAACTAGGAAGCTGATGTTGAGGTCATCAAAACAATCATTGTAAAAGTCATCAATAGCTTGATTTCACAGAATAAAACTATGAGAGATGAACATTTTTACTGAATTCCTGTCTATTTTGAAGGCCCTTAAACAGACCCATATGAAAACAAGTATACCACCTATAGCTAGTCTTATCTATAAATATTTCATCAACATGATCCTGCAGTGGATGCCTGAATGATCTACCAGGAAATGAAACAACGGACAGACTTGAAAATATAGGTGCCTCAAAATAACACAATAAAAAACCTTGTAACATGAAAACAGTTAAACAGATTCTCAGAAACAATAAACAATATATTTGGAAATATATTTAATGAAATGACATGACCAATAGACAATGACAAAATAAATAGACTGCAGAAGAAGTCTACCTCTTTTTAAGTTTCAAACAGAAAATGTTAGAGTCTATAGTAATTTAAACCATATCATACACCAGAAATTACCTATTTGTAGAAACTGCTCTAATCCTAATGATAGGCCTACAACTAAACATCTCCTAGCTGACTACCTTTTTTTTTTCAACTGCCAAGAAAAAACTTTTACAGACACCCTTAACAGTCACTAACTCACAGTATGGATCCTAGGTCAACTTCAACATACCTGCACGTTTTAAGAATGGCATTTAGCTGCTAACAGTAGAACTACTCAGCAGGAATTAGATATTTATACCAACAGTTATAACTGAAACTTCATGCACAAATGTTTGTTCACTACTTATAACCCTAGTAAAAAAAAGTAAAGTAATCCATAGCATTTATTAATGTCGTAGGGGTGTGAGATGTTAGCGATCTCACATTTCAGAGGCTCTGCAAATGAGGGCGGTAGCAATCTCCTCTCCCTCGCAGTCTTTACTTTCCGGATTAATCCGGTACCCATTTAAGGCTGGGTCGATCCGGGAGCCGTTGCGATCTGAAAAACATTTTCACCTCAACTGGGGGAATGAACCCAGGACAACTCATATGCGAAGCCAGTGCACTAACCACTGCGCTAATGCGGCTCCCATAACCCTAGTATATTCAGCTGAAAATTAGTTATAGACATTCTGAGTCTGAAACAATCATTGGGATTTTAACCTGAGCTATGTCCCAGTATAAGTCATATATTCTGCTGCTGACACTTTCCACAAGATGAAATGAACAACCTATGGGGCAAGTGAATAAATTATAACCACTTTTCCTATATCTATTGGGTTCATGATTTAGATTTAAGGAATACAAATTGAATAGAGTTTCAAGGGTTCAAGTAAGCTCTTCTAGTCTTCCCATACAGTTTCACATTGCATTTAGTATGAACTTGGCCATGGCTCAAGTGCAATAGAAGCTGTAGTATTCATGCTGAACTGGTACATTTCACCGAAGATGGATGTGTCGAGTCATTAGCAAAAATAAAACAGTGACATAACGAATTTCCATTTTCTGAACTACATTTTGCTGGAAATCTAGTATGAACATTGTCCCGCTACAAGAGAGATCCAGCAGGAGTTTGAGAATGTCCCGCTACAAGAGAGATCCAGTAGGAGTTTGAGAATGTCCTGCTACAAGAGAGATCCAGCAGGAGTTTGAGAATGAATGCTGAAGAAGAAGAACTGATAAATGTTACTGAATGTATAAGTGGGGATTAAAAATGTGACAATAGGGTAGTTAAAAATCAATGCCTTATATGGGATATGTTTCAATTAATTGTAAAAGATTCTCCAATTCTAGTCCAACATTGTACATACTATAGGCCCCTATTTACCTCTTGGGATCTAGATGTGATGAATTCATATTGACATATTGTAAGCATGGTGTGTGAGAGTATCATGTTTCTTAGCTGAACTATTTCTTCACTCTGTGGTGCAAATCATTTGGTGCAACCGTTTTTCTGAGCTGTCACAAAGTCAACTGATTGAAGTTTCAAATATTCTATAAATAGACAATTGTGTACAAAGGTAAGAAAGGTTTCAAATTAAATAGTTAAACAGTTTAAGTCATTTGTTTTTTATTTGTTTTTTTCAGGCTCTCAGGTCCGTATCATGGCACAACGAAGGCAAACAGTTCATGTGCAGTCACTCTGATGGCAGTTTGTCAACATGGAATGTTCGGACACCACAAAGACCGATCTCAGTTATATCTCCTCATGGTAAAGTATATCATTGACATGTATTATTTAGGACATGTGTAAATCATAAAACATGGAACAATATAACAGCAAGTGTTTTTTAAGCTTGTTGAAGACCGGCAACATGCTAAGCAGCAAAAAATAGTCATTATTAAGCACTTCAAATATTTGAAGAAGAAATGATGAGGTCATTAATCAAATTTGGATTTTGATCATACAGAACAGTTGTATCATCATCCAAGAACGTGTGGATGAGGTAAGAGATGAACATTGGTTTGGTACATTTATGTTTGACTGAGGATTTTACCATAGGCCTATGTTGCATATGCAAAATTTGTACCAAAGCTACTAACAATAAAGAACAATCAATTCTGAATGGAATTCTCAGAGATTCTTACATTCTTGACCAATCACGACTTTTCTGTGCTTCCTTAGACTCCTATCTTCTCTTAATAGGCCTATAGCTCCTTGTGACTTTTAGCTGTTCCAAAATTTAAGAAAATTATGAAAGGGACCAGATTTTTTGTTAATAGAGAATATTAGACCTATGCAGAAGAGGTGGTCCGACTGTATTCCATTCCATATTATGCTTTCCAACAATTAACACTTCCTAGCAATATGTCATTTTAATGGCATTTGGTCAAAGATCATGAACCCATGGACTGCTGGATCAGCAACCAACCAACAATGAAAGGAAAGCGAATATATCCAGTCTCAAGGAGAGTAAGCCTACTTTGATATGTATTAAAGTTTTAGAATTACAGGTAAGCAATTTAATTGTTTGACCAAACGCTCAGATATGTTTTGAACAGCCTTTGCATTTCAACAAATGCAAATAAAGCATTAAATTTTTCAGTGGTTTTTAAATTTAAAAAAAAATTAATATTAATCAGTGGAGTACTTAATTTTCATTATAGGCGCCTATACATTAATTTTTATCAGAATGTGTTTAGTAGCTAGAGTTGTTGATAATTTCTTGTATTTTCCTTAAATCATTCCAAGTGTGCCATTAATAATTTCATGTGTTTGCCGTTAATAATTTTATATATTTGCCACAGCAAAAATGGGACAAGATGGCAAGCTAGAAGTCTGCAAACCAATAGCAAAAGTGGAGTGGAGGTCATCCAGGACTGGGTAGGATTGATTTGACTTGAGTATTGTGAACATTTATTACATAGATTTATTTAGTTTATCTTACAGGTTTGTCATGGTAAATATCATGCTAACTAGGTTTATCCTAATAAATATCATGCTAACTAGGTTTATCAGGGTAAATATCATGCTAACTAGGTTTATCCTAATAAATATCATGCTAACTAGGTTTATCAGGGTAAATATCATGCTAACTAGGTTTATCATGGTAAATATCATGCTAACTAGGTTTATCATAGTACCGGTAAATATCATGCTAACTAGGTTTATCATGGTAAATACCATGCCATCTAGTTTAGACATTAATGGAACTACATTCTGTCCACATTTTGATGTATTCATTCTCACCATGTCTTAACCAAAACTTAGCAATAAAGAATCTTTTATTTCAATGAATATTTTGATACAGTTATATAAAAATTTTCCAATAATATTTTTATTTAAAGTTTTATGTAGATACATTTAAAATTTTGACATACACATAAGCTCCACGGCATGCATAAACAGCTGTGTCTTGCTAATTTGCACATAATACCTGGGTGATGATGATTAAATAATCCTTTAGTGGGTTAGTTGTGTGATCATCATCTTCACCATTGTACTTCTGATATTTCCATAGGTGCTCTGATCTCTAATTGAGTATATCAACAATAGCACGATGACTGACTGTTCTAGTTCTTTGTTGGCTGGCAAACACTCTTCTAAGATCACAGTAATGCTTATTTATGGCAAAACAACATTTTAATCCCATTTCTGGCAACACAACATTTTAATCCCATTTCCTTTATTCTGGACATGGAAAAGGAATCATCGCCCACAGTAATTTCATTTGCAAGTGTTGTTTCTTGTAAGAAGTTAAATTGTTGCATGATCTATTGCTCTGCCACCAGACACAGCAACACTGCTAGCCAGCAGATCTACTCTTTCATTGCCGTGTACACCCACATGACCTGAGGTCAGGTAGCACTTGACAACCCATAGCTTTTCTGATGAAATCACAGGTTCTGCTTAGTTTATCCACTATGACAACACTCAGATTTGTATAAAGCTTGTTACCTCAAGGGCATAGGTGTGCTAGGGAGGTCAATGGATGCATGTTTAGGCCCCAAATCAAGGCGTTCAAGTGTGGAAGATCTTCACATCCTGCCAGTAGTGCAGAACACTTTGGGGCCATCTCATCATTCTACTATCTGATCTGATGACCCGCCAGCAGTAATGTTACACCCAGCATTCCCTGCCACCTAGGAGTCAGTTACAAAAGAACAAAGGTGTGATGTCCGCTGATCTGCATCTCTATCCATGTGAGGACCATGTGACAGAAGACAAAAGTAAGAAATTAAGAGAAGATATGCTGCAACAAAGAATATTTTTTCACAGGTTGTCAGCCTATCCCCCAACTTTCCTTAGTTGCCTCCTGCGATGTGACTGGACAGAAGATAATAGCACTATTTTTTGCACGCTGAACTAGAAATACAGGCCCCTGGTTGCCACATTAACATCCATTGCACATAGATTGCTTGTGTATTCTTGAGCATCAAAACAACCAGCAATGTATAGGGTCTATGTAATAATTAAAAGTACTTACTTTTGAGTTCATAGCATAAAATGTACAACTGTTGTTTATTTCTAATATCCTCTGTGAAAACAAAATATATTCATTCATTTTCCTTTTGCGCTGTAGTTAGCTCATAGGGCAGAGGTCAGATCTCTCCAATTCTGTCCGTTCAAAGCTATTCTTTGCAGTTCTTGAATAGTATGGATATTGATTGTATTACTTTCTCTAAGTATTGTTCTTCTGGGTGTTTCTTTTGGTCTACCCCTGGCTCTTTTGCCTGTTCACATCATATGGATGTGAGAGCTGGAAAAGCTCTTTGTCTTCAGAAAAGAAATTACTGAGTTTCGAGAACAAATGTCTTCGTAGGATAACTAACACCCATTGGAGTGAATTCAAATTGAATGATAAAATCAGAGAACAGACAAATCAAAATTTCATCACAGATGTTATCAGAAAACGCAGTTGGTCCTACATCAGGCATGTCCTACGTGCAGACACCAACAGAATACACCACAAATCTCTTGAATGGATACCTACAGGCAAAAGAGCAAGGAGTAGACCATAAGAAACACTCAGAAGAACAATACTTAGAAAAAGTAAAACAACCAATATTCATACTATTCAAGAACTGCACAGAATAGCTTTGAACAGACAGAATTGGAGAGATCTGACCTCTGCCCTATGGGCTAACTTCAGCGCAAAAGAAAAATGAATGAATTTTTTGCACTTTTCTAACAAGAACTGTCAGTAATTAAAACTAAACAATATTCTTATAGCACTTCTAGTTTTTGTTGTCAGATACGTTGATGCTTGGTCAGTGATCCAATCTATTTATTGTGTTTAATTCAATGTTTGTTTATTTATTTCATGATAAAGATCCCTATTGGACCACAATGTAAAAAAAGTCATTGTTCATTCATTCACATTACTTTACATTGAGTATTTTTACTTACTTACTAGTTTTATTAGTCATAGTAGCAACATTACTTTATCTTTAGTGTTATCACTTCTTATTTGTGTTACTGCTGCACTCTTCACTTTATCGGATATCCTCTGGCACACATTGTTTACTATTATATAACATTTATTGTAATTTTGGGAAGTAAGAAAGTTTTTCGAAGTCATGATTTTACTTTCATTAATCCTGTTACTATAGCGTTATAATCATCCTTCTAAAGAAAAAGATTCTGGATTCTATTACATATCATGTGCCTACCTTAGTATTCTTTTGATTATTTCCCTTGGTTATGTTTATCAGCTAATATTTATTTATTTAGGACAGTTATTAGAGGAGTTTTGTGAATGGGAACAAACTAGGGTTAGAAATAGGACCAGATTGTGTAAAATGACATAACATTAATTAATAAATAAAAATGTGTTGTCTGATAAACATAACCAAGAGAAATAATTAAATTAAAAAGAAGAAGGTAGGCACATGATATGTGATTTTACCAGATTGTGTAATGCATTTGATGGTTGTTTAGCTTATTTTTTTATTTTTTTCACTAGGGAGGCAGTAATCATCTTCTCGGGTGGCATGTCCTACGATAGAAGTGGAAGAACACCTTGTATAACTGTCATAGCAGGAAAAAATACCACAGTTTTAGAAATGGAACACAATGTAGTTGACTTTGTTAGTCTCTGCGATACACCCTGGGCAAATGGTTAGTAGTTCCTGTTTTTATGTGTTTCCTTCCTGTATGTCATTTATTAATTTTTTCTTTTAGTTTGACAGATTATGTTTACTGATTAAAAGTTTCAGACCATTATACTTTGTATGTCAACCAGTATCAGCCTCATGTAATGACCTTGGCTCTTACTGCACATGCATAAATATTATCATTGCTATAGAGCATCTCTACCAGAATTGCGTTGGCATCAAGTGTATTCCACCACCTAACAAACAACTGGAAATAAAAAACCACAAGTAAATATACCAAACTATGACCATTAACTCTTTCAGCACGTAATTATACCCGGGGTTTTTACGTAATTAATTTTAGGCTAACTTTTTGGACCGCAAAACATGCAAGTAAGAGAAGACGCCAAACAGCAATATGTTTCTACAACAACAAGAAGAAAATTATAGACTTATATCGGACATGTACTTAGAATGAATGAAAACAGACTGCCACTACAAACATAAAATGGGTACCAGATGGCAAAAGGGAAAGTGGAAGACTAGGAGAGACTTCACAGAACAACCATCAAACAGGGTATGACTATGAGTCTCAACAACATACAAGAATTACACACAGTAGCATCACATCACTCAAACTGGAGAGCTCTGGTTTTTCTCCCATACCACAGTGTTCGGCACTGAAGGAACATAGATAGATAGATGTATGGGATTGGATTGGATGGGATCGAATCAGATGGGATGGGAGGGGACCAGATCAGATGGGACGGAGTTGGTTTGGATGGGATTGGACGGGATTAGTTTGGATGTGATAGAATCGGATGGGAGCAGATTGGATTATATTAGGTTAGATTAGATTAGATAGAGCATCTTAGTCACTGCAGAGCAGCTGTGATACACCATGAATCTTTAGATTCAAGGATATACTACAGAATATGTGACATCACTATTCTTCATGTGCATTTGTTCTCAAACTCCTACAGATTAGCAGGATGCAGTCTAGAGAAAAGAATGTGATGTGTCATGGTTTACATCTTGAATGTGATGTGTGTGCCTTTCAGTCTGGCACATCAGACTTCAGAATTGCTTCTAGGTAACTTTAACCTCCATAGGATGGGATAGCCAGTCACACTCCTAAAACCTTGTAGTCACCTCTTATGACAAACATGGAAAGGCATGTACCCTAGAATACATGGGCACGTCATTGTAGCTATTGGTTGTTAACACAAACATGAAAATATAGACATACATTTTCTATCTATGGGCCTACTGATGAAAATTGTCTATAGAACATTATTACCATATTGATAATGTTTCATCAGTATAGCTCAAAAGCTTCTAGAAAACTGATACAAGTAAATTTAAGTAGGAAGTCAGAGGACAATTTTTTTTAAAATTTCTTGAGACTAACAGGAATTAATATTACTGGTTCAATTCCCGTTAGTCTCAAGAATTTTTAGAAAACTGATAGTACTGTAAATAAATTCCTGGCAATGTTTGTTCCAACTGTTACAGTGATGTAAGAAATCCTGTAGTATATCCTTGTTTCTAGAGTTCCATGGATAAACCCTTGATAAACAATTCTCATTGCATATATATTTTGAGCCAAAGTAGCTAATTCTGAATGATACTGAAGCCTAGAGTATTGCAGAGATAAACAGTAATTATGGTCATGAAGTTATGTGTGCTGTACAGTCTGGTAGATCTTGCAATGATAGACCTTATAGTGTACGGGATTCTGGTAATTTTACAGTGATAGAGACTTCAAGAGCTTTATTAATTGTACATGATGTGTTTTTTTTTTTAAAGTGAAATCACACAATAGGTGAAGTGGGGTTTGGTGTGTTATTTTTATATTAAGGGTCTATATATCTTTACTACTGCCCAAATTGTAAGGTATATTTCTAAAGGATAATAGACAGTAGACAATAGACAATAGACTGATGAGTTAGTGGTTAGGCACATGCCAAGCAGACAAGATTGCATCCAAGGTCTGGGAGTTGACAATGGATAAGATGGTTGTGGTGAAGCTGATAAGTAACTACCTCTTTCATGTACCACTGGGATTCATGACACATTTGTGCCGCAATAAAAGAAAATTCACTATTAAATGTGATACAAATAGAACTGGGCATGCACAAGGTATAATGAGAAGTTGCCACAGACTTGTGATCCATGGGAGCCATCATTAAAGATCTGTTGCGGGGGCCTAAGTACCTATGACCCTGCCCAAATTGCAGTGATATTGATTTTCAGTCAATAGTGAAGAGCAATAGAAGGCAGTACTGGAGGAAATATTGTAAACATACAAAGAATTATAGAAATGAGGACACCCAGGGGTAGAGGAGAAAGTGTCTTCTCTGAAAACAGAAGATCACATAATCAACATCTGACTAGAAGTCTGCATACAGCTGGAGGACTGTTGGAATAGAGAACAAAACACTTATAGTAATGTGCTCTGATACTGGTTTGTAATCAAGAATCTAGTCATAAATTGTATATTTACTCTGGTAGATCTTGTAGTGATTCTGAGTATTCTCAAATTGTGGATCTACTTCAACATCCTCTTCAAAGAAAGGTTTATTTTTCTATACACTAGCTGTTTTATATACCAGTGGGTCTCAACTTTTTTTGACAATGGCCTCCTTATGATGGACATTTTCTTCTATGACAGCCTTGGTTAAAAAGAAAATTTTCATTAACTTTCGTTACAAGTCACCAAGGTTTTTTAACCTTTATCACTATAATTTTTGTTAACCATTCAAGTAGTTACCTTCCTGTGTTCTCCTCCCCTGGATGAGTCTGTGACTCCCTAATTTCGAATAATTTTTTTTTTATAGCCCACATTGATAACCTCTTCTTTAGTGACTGTAGGCCTATTACACTCCTTTTATATATATATAGGCCTATAGATGAAATGCCAATATGGATTGAAAATCTACAAAATCAGCAATGAGAGAAATTGCAATTTGAGGGTTTTGTTGTCCATTTGCAATTATTACACTGGCTTGCTTCCTATCTATATATTCGCTAAACCCTTTGTTGCCTTTCGGCATCAGAGGTAGAAGAGTTTTCTGGAGATGACTGGAGAGTGTGCTGAATACATTGTGGAATTTGTCACCTCTTTTATTTCAGTGGTCCATCATTTTCGTGGTCTGCCTCTAGGTCTGCCTTCACTGTATCTGTGTAGTATAGCTTGCTGTGGTATGCTGTCTGATGGTAGTCTGCTGATGCGCGCAAACGATTTGATCTGTTGTCTCTTGATGTATTCTAAGATTGGGGTGGTGCCGGTTTTTTGTCGGATGTCCTCATTCCTCACCCTGTCTCTTAGCGATATTCCTAGGATTCTATGTAAGCAGGCCATTTCAGCTGTCACAAGTTTATGTTTGTCTTGTGTTGTCATTGTCCATGGTTGGTATTGGTAGCACAGGTATGGCATAATAATTGTTTTGAATAGCGTTATTTTGGTGTTTAAATCTACATTTTTGTTTCTGAAGATTGGTGTCATTTTCCCTAGGGTGTGGTATGCTTTACTACATCTATTGTGTATATCTTTGTTGCTCTTGCTGTCTGTTGTTATATTACTTCCTAGTTATGTGAATTCTGTCACTTGGTTAAGTTTGTTGTTTTCAATATATATAGATTGGTGTTTGTATGCTTGCTCCCTGACCATCTATAAAGGCTCAAATAGCAATCATTTACCTCCCTGTAGAGTAGGCCTATAAGCCCTCATTAAATCTCTTCCATCTTTTTATATTTATATTATTACTTCCAGCTCTTTCTGTGTCCTACAAAGTCTAATTCTTTCATCTGAGTATTTCTTAGTTAGACCTATTGCTCTTTTCCTGTTGGTTCCAGAACAATAAATTAATATTTCTATTTTATTTGATATTTTCAGATTTCCAAGACCCCTATGCCATTGTTGTACTGCTGCAAAATGACCTTGTTGTTATAGATCTAAGCTCACCAGGGTAAATAGGAACATGTATTCTTGATGTTCTTCTTCTTCTTCTGCGTTCGTTCTCAAACTCCTACAGATTAGCAGGATGTAGTCCGGAGAATGAAATGCATTGTGTCATGGTTTACAGCATTGCTGCGTGGTGCGATATCTGTGCCTTTTGGCCTGACACATCTGACTTCAGCATGGCTTTGGGTCACTGACCCTATATGGGATGGGACAGCCAACTCCATCCCATAACCTCCTTAGACTCCTTTTGCGACATGCGTGGAAGGTAAACAGTGTTGCTATTCTTTGCTCCCCTTTCAGGTCCCGGCAACACACAGGCAATTCTTGATATGAATCTACATGCGTACAATTTATTTATACTTCTCATTATATAGATATTAGGCCACCCGTGTGTTGCTGGGGCCTGAAAGAGAAACAAAGAATAGCAATACTGTTTACTTTCCATGCATGTCATAAAAGGTGACTAAGGAGGTTATGGGGTTGGAGTTGGCTGTCTCATACCATACAGGATAAAAGTGACCCAGAAGACATGTTGAAGATGAATGTGTCAGGCCAAAAGGTGCAGATATCTCAGCTAAGTTGTAAACCATGACACAATACATTCCGTTCTTCGGACTGCATCTTACTAATTGCAGTAGTTTGGGAATGAATAAAGAAGAAGAAGATATTAAACAACACTAGATGCATGTGGTTGCACCTGTGGGTCTCACCAATGCCCCACTAGACAAACCACCCATGCAGCAGAAAACCTTAGTAGATGACATGCTGTTATATTGAGGCATTCTCATGGTAGCTTTGTAGCATGTCATCTATACAATTATAGAGTATAAGGCTCTGAGTAGAAGGCTCCTTCATAAAACATTGCACTAAGCCATAATCTGAAGTCTCCTGGTTATGAAAAAAAGCTCAGAAAAATACGACCCCACTGCACATAGGAAGTAAGAGCTAATCGCTTGCAATTCCTGGGGTTAGCAGCAATGAAGGTTATGGCTGCTGCGCAGTGTGAGCAAAGATTGTTATTTCTTTTGTACCAGGGTTTGGTTGTGGCTGTGGTGGAATATGCACTGGCAATTCTGACTCTTAGCCAAACTCATATCTAAAGACTGGATAGAGTCCAGAATACAGCAATGTGTATCATTCTGGGATGCACAAGAGACACATCGACAAGAGCTATGCGATACCTACTTGACTGCCCAACAGCTGAGCATAGATTACAGTATCGCAGTGCACGGGCGTACCTTCAAATACATGCAGATAAGGAACACCCGTCGCATTCCGAAATACAGAAAGTTAAAGGCAGCAGACTCAAGAGAGGAAGGTCGTGGATGGCACATGCTGAGGATGTAATACAAAGTGTGTGCAGATTACAGGATGTGGCAGCAGGTGCAGAATGGATAGGTCTACCCACAGATTTCGAAACTTGTTTGAGAGTAGTAATATCACTTAGCAGGGAATGCAGAGAATGGTGTCCCACAGCTGTGGAGAAAGAAGTGCAGGCTTTAATCAGTGAGAATACCAAAGAGGGGGATGTGATTATATACACTGATGGATCTGTAATTAGGCATGTTCGCAGTGCTTGGGCCTTTACAGCTCAGTGCGCAGGTAAAACGATCAAGGAGGAAAATGGTGCCTTTGCGGTCACTATGAGTAGTATGACCATGGAGACTATGGCGGTGACCAAGACATTTGAGTGGCTACGCACACAGAAGGTAACGCAGGTCTGCATCTTGAGTATGATTACGAAGGTACAAGTGGGTCTCGTTCGCGAACATTGGATTGAGGCATTGAGAAAGGCGAGCTTGAAAGTGGTTACATTTATTTTCGTTCCGGGACATGTGGGCATTCGAGGCAATGAAAGAGCAGATCAACTGGCATCGTGTGCGATTGTGGCACAGGGCGATGGGGCAATGGATCGCGCTGATGTTTTGAACTCCTTAAGAGATATAACACGCGAGAGTGAGACTAATGTGGATGATGATTCCTTTTCAATGGCTAGGATTAAAGATCAGGGATTGAAATGCAGTGTTGCTAGAGGTGAACATTTTGGAGGGCGCAGAAGAATGATGGTCAACCAGAATAGGACCGGTACTGTCAGCAGAAGTGTGATGGCGGATACACTCAAGGAGAGATCGGAGGAACTATGGATGTGTCCAGTTTGCAGTGATGATGATCCGACGACTAACTAACTAACTAACTAACTAACTAATTCCTGGGGTTCTCAAACAAACTACACTAGAGAGATAAAACATGCATATCTTATTGCAAGCATGTGTTTATAAACGTATAAATCAGAAGTTAACACACAAGACCCAAACCCTCTGCATCCATGAGGCACCAGTCAGCAACACCCCTTAAAAAAAAGAATGTCACTTATTGAAAGTCTGCTAAACATTTTTGTCTAACGTCATCCTGGAACATTGATCAAGTACAGAACACATACACACAGGTATATAGATTACTGGAGAAATGAGAGTCATAGACCAAACATGAGGCTTTAATAATGACATACACAATAGCATGTGCAGAACACACAAGGTAATTTCAAATATATGAATAATAATTGGTATGACTAATAGTAGGAAGTTCAGAGAGATTATGATAAATGTTAGAAGATTTCATTGAGGTTGATACATTGTGGACATTATCAGGTTTGAGTCTTGTGTTTCTGAACATAAACCTGAGCCTGAAAACTAAAATGAAGGTCTACCATGCAGTCATTCTGCCTTTGCTACTATACCTGGCTGAGTCCTGAACTGTCTATTCTAATTATGCAAGGCAGGTATTAATTTATTTGACTTTCGGTGCCTGAAAAAGCTTCTTGGTTTTCAGTGGCAGAATCACATTCCTGACATGGAGATCCTGGAAAAGTCTCAGATGGAATGCAAAGCATCTGTGCATTTTTGATCAGGTCTCAACTTTGTTGGTACAGTCATATTGTCCGCATACCAGATAAACGTCTTCGAAAGAGATTACTCTATATTGAACTGAGATCAAAAAGATATTAGTGATGCCCCTACAGAAAGCATCACAGATTAGAAATCTATGGCAAGAGGCAAACAGAAAAACAGTTACAAGTTACTACTATTAAAATGCAATATTTTTACATTGGCAACATATGGGAATGACACCAGAAGTGGAAAATAAAATATCAGGTAAGCATTCAAGTGGTGCCAGAAAAAAAGTTTCAAGGACTGTTTGAGACATATCTCCGCCATCACTGGTTGGAGTCCTTAATGAAGTCTGTACTGAACAGAGTTACCTTCACTTTTGTACCTGGAAACATATGTTATGGAAAATAAAAAGCATACAGACATATAGCCAGTGTCCACATAGAATTAGTGGTAGTTCAATTAACTGTGCTGATATTTTTAATGTAATCAAGGAATTAGACCAGTTGGAAGTTGGAAAATTTCCATCCTCTTGCTCGATGTGATAGTGGAGTATGCAGATGATAACTCAACCAATTTCAAGCCAAAACCCCAACCACTTTTATTTATATTTATTTTGACTGAGTCATCTGTGTATATAATTATGTCTTGTGGTTTCGAGTGTAGATGGGTAAGCTTTTGTACTTTAACCTCTTCAATGAAACCAGTCCATTTCTGACACACTTTATCTAGTTGAATTATTACATTACTCAATGATTTTTTCTCAATGTCTACCTCCTCCAATTCATTGCCCTTTCTTACTTCTTCTATTTCACATACTCTTCACAGTGTGTCTTCATCTACTGCCATTCATGACCTACCTTGCTTAATTCGTTTTCCCTTTGTCTTATCCAGACGTTGGTGTAATGGGTGGTGAGTATATTCTGTTACTTTTAGATATGACTTCACTTGAGCTACTTGATGTCACACTCTAATACTGGAGAGATCAAGAAAAAATCTCATTGTAGTGATGGGGGTATCCCTAGTACACCTCAGTACCACTCTCATTGCCTCATTTTTTATTTTTTTCCAATCTATCTACCTGTGACAGTGGCAATTTGTCCTAGGCCATAATCTATAACAGATAGCACCATCATTTGTAGAAGCAGTAAAAGGGCAAATTGCCTCATGTCCAAGTTTCCATAACCTTAATGATTCCTCTCTTTGCCTTCTGAATTACATTCGTGATATTTTTGTTGAATGAGAGACATCTATCAAAGGTTCGGTTATATTTAAGGTCCGGTTCTCTTTTAATTATTTAACCCATGACTATCCAAGGAGTGCCAGACTACCTTTGCTTTTGAGGGATTAATCACAGAGTTGTGTGTTATGCACCATATTAATAATTGATCTAGTCCACTCTGTGTGCAATTGTTTGAATAATAAGCCAGTGTTCTATCAACTAGATAAATGCCACTCTGTTATAAATTTGAAAGGTTAAAGATATATTTATTTTATTTTCAGCTATCCTTGTTTTGAAAATCCATACCCAATGGACCTTCATGAGTCACCAGTAACCGCTTGTCAGTATTATGTAAATTGTCCAATGGATATAATACCAGCATTGTACTCCACTGGCAAAAGTCAGAAAAAGACAGGATTCAGTGAAAAGGTTTGACTTTTTATATTTGTAACACACATTTTTGGTAACACAGTTTAACTGAACTCTGATCTGATCATAAAAGGAAAGTCTATGGTTAGCATCATGTAATTATTGCAATAATTGTCAACAACTTCAAGAAGCCAGAAAGGTCTTGACCATATGATTATGTCAGTTAAACATAATAGTGAGGTTCAAAATCTACTTCTACTAGGTTTACTAAAAATCTTGACAAAACTAATGCATATCAATAGAAGTTGACTCACACCTACAAAAGTCATTGACAAAGAGCAACTAGAAAATATCAACAACTTGTGAATATCTCAGGTCAACCATCAACACCACAAGAGATTGTTCAGCTGAGATTAAAAAGATATTAGTGATGCCCCTACAAAAAAGCATCACAGATGAGAAATCTATGGCAAGAGGCAAACAGAAAAACAGTTACAAGTTACTACTATTAATATGCAATATTTTTACATTGGCAACATATGGGAATGACACCAGCAGTGGAAAATAAAATATCAGCATTTGAAATAAAATGCTATAGAAAGTTATTAAAAAAGTATTGTGGACAGAAATATCAGATACAACACAAATGTCAGAAAAAAACATGAATGTAGAAGAAGATTATCAATAACAACAAGCTACCATATTTTGGACATAGAAAAAAACACATTGGTATAGAAAGATTAATCATCACTGTTCAAAGTTGTTCCAGGAAAGAGAAAAAGAGGCAAATCAAGACAATGGTTGACACAAGGTATCAAAGACCTTCTAAAAATGACACTGAAAGTGTCTTGACAACTTGCAGAGAACCAAGGCTTACAGAGGTACAGTGAGGATAACATTCTGCAAAGTACACATTGCATAGATGGGTAGCAATATCCAACAATTTTAAACATAAAACCCATGAATGTTGTGACCTCATAGTATTCACAGAAGCTTCTTCATTCACTCTTAATTAGCCAGAACAATTTGTTGTGTGATTTGAGTTGGTGAACACAGTTATATTGTGCTGCTAGTTTACAAGAGCTTAAATGATTGTGCCGTCTGAACCAATAAATCAATATTTGACACACAAACTCAATATAAACACTACATAAATTAGAAAGATACCAGCTCAATTTAAACACTACATGAATTAGAAAGATATCTATAAACTGAGAACAAGACAATAATATAACTAACAAAAATTAATAACAAGTTACAAATCTCATATATTGCATCAATATAACTAATTAATGAATACCAGGGAGCACAACCTTCCTTGCAAAAATAGAGAAGAAACAATAAATAACAGTCTAAAAGAATACTTCTTTAATTAAAGGTGTTTATTCACTAATGGAAAGTATACTTCTTTAATTAATAGTATTATTTTTTGTTCAGCCTTGGCCGATCAAGGGTGGATCATGGGGAGCCAGAGGGACAAGCTATCCTGAAATAATAATTACAGGGTATGTACATAGAATAATTTTGCTAACTGACTTCCCCAAACTTTATTTAGTCTACAATTTTTAATTTTATAATAGCTTTTGCTATATCTATCTATCTCTAAGTTCCTTCAGTGTCAAACACAGCGCATAGTGCAGAAACCAGAACTCTCCAGTTGAAGCAATGTGATTCTACCTTGCCTAATTCTTGTATGTTGTTGACACCCATAGTCACACCCTCTTTGATGGTTGTTCTGCGAAGAGTCTCTCTTGGTCTTCCTCTTTTTCTTTTGGTTGAGTCTGTTTCTGTTGTTTTTTTCGATATAAAAATCAGAAATTGGTGAAGACAATCAGTGGATGCTACTGAATGTAGTTTTGCTGGTGAATATTAATATATTCTTCAGGTTAAAAATATAAATTTCCAGAATGTAATCTTTATGAACACTCTGAACAGTTCATGATTCTGGACAAATTGACCTGCTGCATCCAAGTACATCTTTAAACACTCTGAATTGTTATTTAGAAAATTAATAAAAAGTACTTGTTGTGCAAAACTGAAATCCAACAGATAAAGCTTGGAACCCGGTAATGAAGTTGTGATAATTACTGGAAACATGTATAATAACACACACAAATCGGCATTTCGACCAATTGGCCTTTATCAAGACTACATACACAACAAAAAATTATGAGCAAGAATGACACAGTTGATGTTAACATGGCTTGAATTAAATGATTATTATTATTTTCTCACCCTTTCCTCTTTTTACCCTGTTACCAAACAGAATATAATTGACAATAATACAGCTAATTGAATGTTGAGTATAAGATATTGATATTGAACTATTGTTGAATTTCTAAACGCCGCAGGAAACTGCAGTATAACTATGCATCAATTAGTAAGTAAATATCATCATCATCAGGTGCCATGCCAGCTGGCGTAGGGGTCATTGCTCTCCACAGCTCTCTGTCCACAGTATTGTGTATCAAGGTGGTTGTTGTTTCCTTGCTGTACCATGTTGTCAAACTGTCTAATATTTTCTCACGTTGTTGCCCTCTGTCTCTCTTGCCTTTAATTTTACCTAGTAAGTTAATAAGTAAATATAGAAAAAAAATATAAAAAGGTTGGTCCTCCTCTAGGAGTCAGGCCTACATATTAAACAGAACCAAATTAAGGTGAAAATGCTATAAATGTTCCCAAAAAGGCGAATCCCCGAAAAGGTAGACAATACTGTTTGTCTTATTTATGTTTTTGATTATTTCCCTCTCATTAAAAACTAGATATTTCAGTCACCAACCGAGTGCTGCTGTCACCGCTTCTATTTCCATTTTCATGCTCTATGTTGAAGTAGGCGGAGTATGCAGATGGTTTCTCAAGCTCCTTCCGTTCCTGTCATTCTTGTAATATACGCAGGACACAAGTTTATGGCGATTCATCATCTACCTGCCTGGCACACATTGATTCTCTACATCTACCTGCCTGGCACACATTGATTCTCTACATCTACCTGTCTGGCACACATTGATTCTCTACATCTACCTGTCTGGCACACATTGATTCTCTACATCTACCTGTCTGGCATACATTGATTCTCTACATCTACCTGTCTGGCACACATTGATTCTCTACATCTACCTGCCTGGCACACATTGATTCTCTACATCTACCTGTCTGGCACACATTGATTCTCTACATCTACCTGCCTGGCACACATTGATTCTCTACATCTACCTGCCTGGCACACATTGATTCTCTATATCTACCTGCCTGGCACACATTGATTCTCTACATCTACCTGTCTGGCAGACATTGATTCTCTACATCTACCTGCCTGGCACACATTGATTCTCTACATCTACCTGCCTGGCACACATTGATTCTCTACATCTGCCTGTCTGGCACACATTGATTCTCTACATCTACCTGTCTGGCACACATTGATTCTCTACATCTACCTGCCTGGCACACATTGATTCTCTACATCTACCTGTCTGGCATACATTGATTCTCTACATCTACCTGTCTGGCACACATTGATTCTCTACATCTACCTGTCTGGCATACATTGATTCTCTACATCTACCTGTCTGGCATACATTGATTCTCTACATCTACCTGCCTGGCACACATTGATTCTCTACATCTACTTGTCTGGCATACATTGATTCTCTACATCTACCTGTCTGGCACACATTGATTCTCTACATCTACCTGCCTGGCACACATTGATTCTCTACATCTACCTGCCTGGCACACATTGATTCTCTACATCTACCTGCCTGGCATACATTGATTCTCTACATCTACCTGTCTGGCACACATTGATTCTCTACATCTACCTGTCTGGCACACATTGATTCTCTACATCTGCCTGTCTGGCACACATTGATTCTCTACATCTACCTGTCTGGCACACATTGATTCTCTACATCTGCCTGTCTGGCACACATTGATTCTCTACATCTACCTGCCTGGCTTATATTGATTCTATACATCTACCTGTCTGGCACACATTGATTCTCTACATCTACCTGTCTGGCACACATTGATTCTCTACATCTACCTGTCTGGCACACATTGATTCTCTACATCTACCTGTCTGGCACACATTGATTCTCTACATCTACCTGCCTGGCACACATTGATTCTCTACATCTACCTGTCTGGCACACATTGATTCTCTACATCTACCTGCCTGGCTTACATTGATTCTCTACATCTACCTGTCTGGCACACATTGATTCTCTACATCTACCTGCCTGGCACACATTGATTCTCTACATCTGCCTGTCTGGCACACATTGATTCTCTACATCTGCCTGTCTGGCACACATTGATTCTCTACATCTACCTGTCTGGCACACATTGATTCTCTACATCTACCTGTCTGGCACACATTGATTCTCTACATCTACCTGCCTGGCACACATTGATTCTCTACATCTACCTGCCTGGCATACATTGATTCTCTACATCTACCTGTCTGGCACACATTGATTCTCTACATCTACCTGCCTGGCTTACATTGATTCTCTACATCTACCTGTCTGGCACACATTGATTCTCTACATCTACCTGCCTGGCACACATTGATTCTCTACATCTGCCTGCCTGGCACACATTGATTCTCTACATCTACCTGCCTGGCACACATTGATTCTCTACATCTACCTGTCTGGCACACATTGATTCTCTACATCTACCTGCCTGGCACACATTGATTCTCTACATCTACCTGTCTGGCACACATTGATTCTCTACATCTACCTGTCTGGCACACATTGATTCTCTACATCTACCTGTCTGGCACACATTGATTCTCTACATCTACCTGTCTGGCACACATTGATTCTCTACATCTACCTGCCTGGCACACATTGATTCTCTACATCTACCTGTCTGGCACACATTGATTCTCTACATCTACCTGTCTGGCACACATTGATTCTCTACATCTAGCTGTCTGGCACACATTGATTCTCTACATCTACCTGCCTGGCACACATTGATTCTCTACATCTACCTGCCTGGCACACATTGATTCTCTACATCTACCTGTCTGGCACACATTGATTCTCTACATCTACCTGCCTGGCATACATTGATTCTCTACATCTACCTGCTTGGCACACATTGATTCTCTACATCTACCTGTCTGGCACACATTGATTCCCTACATCTACCTGCCTGGCTTACATTGATTCTCTACATCTACCTGCCTGGCACACATTGATTCTCTACATCTACCTGCCTGGCACACATTGATTCTCTACATCTACCTGTCTGGCACACATTGATTCTCTACATCTGCCTGTCTGGCACACATTGATTCTCTACATCTACCTGTCTGGCACACATTGATTCTATATATCTACCTGCCTGGCACACATTGATTCTCTACATCTACCTGCCTGGCACACATTGATTCTCTACATCTACCTGCCTGGCACACATTGATTCTCTACATCTACCTGCCTGGCACACATTGATTCTCTACATCTACCTGCCTGGCACACATTGATTCTCTACATCTACCTGCCTGGCACACATTGATTCTCTACATCTACCTGTCTGGCACACATTGATTCTCTACATCTACCTGCCTGGCATACATTGATTCTCTACATCTACCTGCCTGGCACACATTGATTCTCTACATCTACCTGCCTGGCACACATTGATTCTCTACATCTGCCTGCCTGGCACACATTGATTCTCTACATCTACCTGTCTGGCACACATTGATTCTCTACATCTACCTGTCTGGCACACATTGATTCTCTACATCTACCTGCCTGGCATACATTGATTCTCTACATCTACCTGCCTGGCATACATTGATTCTCTACATCTACCTGCCTGGCTTACATTGATTGTCATTTATTTCTGTGAGCTGTAGTAAATTGGCAGCTTGCTGAATTTAACTGCCACTGTTTAGTGGTCACTTCCCAATCCTGTGGATTCGTTAGTCTTCCCAGACATGAAAGAAAATCCTCAATTTTCTGAGGTAATGAAAAGTTTTAGGTTGTTTTTTTTATTGCTTTTTTTATATGTACTTTATATGTGTTTTGTTTCTGATACTTTTCGTTAGCTGTAGGGAGTACCAGTGTTATCAACTTTAAGTAGAGACACAATAACATAGAAGTTTTGTCTTTCCTTCCGTAATTTATTTAGAATTCACAATAAAAATATAGATTGTATCACTTTACTGGTACGACGAGTGTACCTAATTGGTGTTTTCAACAACTTACAGATATAAAGAGTTAATTCTAATTAGTTTTTGGTCCTATTTTTTTAATTTAATAAGTTATTTTATCTTTTAGTGTCCATTGTTAAATCTGTAAAAATTATGAATCATTCAGTGTCATTATCTTATCTTGCAGTCATGCGGATGGATCATTAAAGTTTTGGGATTCTTCTTCAGGTTAGTTGATAATCTTCTTGTTATGTGTTTTAGTACCATTTTATTTAAAATTCTGAAGAATCTTCAGATCCTTCTTCAGACATTAGATTTTGACAAGAAAACAGGGAGGTTTTATTTCTGGGAGTATTCAGCCTTGTCTTCAACACTTTATGACATTATTTTTTCACTACTATGCATCAGTAGGTAAAAACACTACATGTCCATGAAAAAATAAGGAAATATTCAAAAATCCTTATAAATAGTAGCCAAGTTTTCCTTTTTTCACCTAATATTGAGGTGTATTGAGGAAAAATTTAGGAATATTAAAAGATAATAATATAGGATAGAGCCCTACTTTTTAGAATATGGAATAAGGGCTATGCTTTTAAATCATAATTATTTTGAAAGTAAAACTATTGCATCATGGTTTGTGTAATTAGTGTAGAAAGGTACCCTAAAAATAAATATTGTTCTGTTTAACTCTTCTCATTCACTGAGCCACTAAAATCTACATTTTTTATACCAGTATGCTGAAAAACCGCTCAAATCGACATTTTAATATGAGTATACTACCGTGCTCTGACATAGCAGGAAAACCTTATGGAGACAATTAAAAGACACCAATTACTGACCCTTTTTTCCTAAACAAAAACATTGTTTACAAATAATCCTAAATGTATGCTGCCATTTTCTTTAATTTTGCTCTAACCAAAACAAATATGTGGATTTAAACACCAAAATGACATTGTTAAAAACGATTATTGTATCAACACTATGCTATTGATGTCAAACGTGGACAGCAACAGTGCAAGACAAAAGTAAACTTGGGACAACCAAAATGGCATGTTTGCACAGAATCTTAGGGATATCGCCAAGAGACAGAATAAAGAGCAATGATATTAAGAAAAAAAGCTGGTGCAACACCTATACTAGAATACATTAAGAGACAGCAGATCAAATGGTTTTCACACGTAAGTAGACTACCAGCAGACAGTGTTCCCCAGCAAGTGATGCTACACAGGTGCAATGTGACTATAGGTGACTATAGACCTAGTGGTAGACCACGAAAGTTGGACCACTGAATTGAGGGTGGCAACAGGTACCTCAATATATATATAGTGCATGCGAAAGTCATTTCCATAGAACTCTTCTACACCTGATGCTGCAAGGTACAAGGGACCAGAGTATAGATTGATAGATAGTAGATATTTGTTTAATAATCACTCATTTTCTACAGACATTATACAATTCCATTTGTTTACACTATTAATTCACTTTTATGTTTGTGGATTTCTCTATCTGTGTTGTGTCTTCTTTTTTCATAGATGTCTGTTGGTAACAATGACACAGTTTTGTTATTTTTAGTGATTTGTGAAACGTATGTATCATGTGCTTTTACTTACATGCTTACGACTATTTTCCACAGTGACACTGCAGTTTTTGTACAAGCTTAAAACAGCCAAAGTGTTTGAAAAGCCCAAGAAACCATCAGAAGACAAAGATGATGACCCATTTGCAATTCAGACTATCTTCTTGTGCCTAGAGAGCCGCATTATGTGCGTGGCTGGGCCAACACATTGTATGCTCTTCAGGTTCTCCAAGCAAGAAACATCTGTAGAAACTGTTGTAAGTAAGCTGTAGTGGTTTATATTCTGAGTGCACCACCGAAAATGGATGTGTTGGACCATTGGCGCAAATAAAATGGCAACACAACGCATTTCCATTCTCTGGACTATATTCAACTGGAAATCTTGTAGGACCATTGTCCTGTTACAAGAGAAATCCAGCGGGAGTTTGAGAATGAACGCTGAAGAAGAAGAATATTCGGAGTACACCCGCATGTTGCTGGAGATCCCCCCCCCCCCAAAAAAAAATTAACAGCTAATAGTAACACTATGGCCAGTCATGCATGTTGTAAGATGCCAACTAATGAGGTTTTAGAGGTGGGGTAAGCTGTACCATTATATAGGTTAAAGTGTCCCAGAACCATAGCCGAAGTTGAATGTGTCAGGTTAATAGATGCAAATATCACAGCCAAGCTGTAATAAACTATGAAACAAATTATTCTGTTCTCTAGACTAGATACTGCTAATCAGCAGCAGTGTGAGAACACAGAAAAAAAGAAGAAGACAGTTCAGAGTATTTATTGACTGAATAAGGAACTATAAACTGGTTAACAATTGGATAGTTCACTGGTTATTTTTCTCTATCATTCTGGATATGGTTACTAGTTCAATCGAAATGTTTCCTTGCATGGGAAGTTTAAATAAAGTAGTGGACTCATAGTGGACATCTACTTAAGTTTAATAAAAATAGACTGGCATTGCAAGCTTTATATTGGTTAATAGGTATTTAGGAGTTAAGTTGGAGAATGCAGATTGGTTTCTTTCGTGTCTATGATTGTTAACTTTGTTCACTGGTGGATTTGCCTCATTTGGCTGAGGCACATCTTTTTCAACCTATGAAAGAGTTCCTTCGTGGTTATATCGGTCCATGTGTCTATGACCAAAATGCAGGACCTGAGAGTAGCTTATTGATTTATAAAAATGAGTGGCATTTAGGAATCAAAATAAGTGTTATCAACCACTTCAGAACTGAAATAATAATGGAGGTTGTAGCTGTGGTAATTCTGTCACCATGATCTCCAAGGATAAATTGATAGATGTGAAAATTAAATTTTATCACTTATAGGGCTGCTGGTTGGACCTCATTCAATTCCCATCGGGCTTAAGAATTTTTAACAAAATTTGTTATCCTCATGCTTACTACTTGAATTTATTTGTATAAGCTATTATTTGAAGCAACATTATTCTGTCTCTATGTTATTTATGTTACAGGCCTATTGATCCTTGTGGTAAAAATGTTGATGTTCTATGAGGATACTTCAATACTTGTACAGGATGTTCGTTGTTGTTGTGATAGTCCTTGTCTCAATTGGTCCTTTTCAGTGACTTGAGTGTCTTTTTAAAGTCTTAATGAGATCAAATCTTTTTTTGGGTATGAGATTTATCAAATATGGAAAACCTGTTTACTTGAGTTGCAAGGCAATTGATGTCTCTAGAACAAGCCTGGTTCAATTCCTGTCAGCCATAACACTTATGGTGAGAAATACCTCTTTCAACCATAGATGATGGGGGAGGTATTCCTTTTTGAAACTGATTTAAGTCATTATTAATTCAATTTTACATAGTTAAACTAGGTAAATAATTCTTTGTTCAATTATTCCAGGTTTTGGAGTTCCCCATTGTTTATGAAGTCTTTGATGAGCTGGACTCTCCTGATTTTGACTTCTCTAAAACAAGTTTGAGTGTGGTCGGTCAGAACAGTGGTAGTGTGGGCTCTCACTCTTCAACAGCATCAGACAATCCTAAGGTTTGTTGCTTGTACATATGTAGTCTGAATACAAGCAGCTAGTGCTTCAAAGATTTTTATTTACAAGCAAGTGATGTCTAGGTAACAATATTGGTGCATGTTTGCTTAATGGGACTACCTTTTTTTTGTGGAAAGTGAAACGAAATAAATTACAAGGGGAAAGCAAATCTGTGTTCTCTGTTTTTTCATTGATTATTCCGAATCTTTGTTCATTCGGACATTACCGTTTATGCTCCACTGAAAATGCCAAAACGTCTTAAGAGATTTATCTGAACTGATCTGCTTGCAGAATTCATTCCACGTTGAAATTGCTTCTTAAGGAGATGTTCGCGAATTAGAGGTAACTTTTCATTGTAACCTTAAGGATACCCCTGCAGGGAAGTGATTAATATGCAGTAATGTTATGAAGTCTCAGAACATCTGTAACTCCTTCAATCCATATTCATCTTGATATTCCTCTGCCTATTGCTGTTTTCCTTTTCATGTTGCTGGCCAATAAGGGTTCATTCTCATTAAGTGGCCAAACCATTTCATTCTCTGTTTTTCAATAATATTGACCACAGATGTTGTTCAAACACTTCTTGTGATCTCTTCACTCCTCACATGATCTGCTCTTGTTCTGTTTGCTGCTTTTCTTAGACATCTCATTTCACATGTAGTATTGCTGCTTTCCTTAGACATCTCATTTCACATGTAGTATTGCTGCTTTTCTTAGACATCTCATTTCACATGTAGTAAGTCATCTCTCTTATTTTTTAGTTAGTATCCATGACTAACATCGATAAAACAATGTTGGGATGAAGATTGAATTTTTATGATTTGTGTACCAATTTTAAATGTTGTTGTGTTTGATGGTGGATTGATACTTGTGGCCAAATAAGTTGTTGTTATTTCAATCTTTGATGAATTTTCTAGTTTTCTTAAGTTCTCACACAGTATCTATAGCAGGTTTTTTTAGAAAATTCCCTACCGCTTTCCTTTACCTGTTGTAGTCCATAACATCATAATGGCATGAAAAAAATAATAGTTGAAGGTATGGGACTAGTAAAGGGTAACTGCGTCTCAAGATAACAATGATTATGAGATCACTCAGATTGCTTAAAAGTGCCTTTTGCTGTAGTAGGGTGACTTACACAGAATCAGGAGTTTAAAAATTTCAATAAAAAGATGACATTTGGAAAGATTATGTCTCTTCTCACCTGAATATGAATATTGTTTCTGCTGAAGGCATTATACCAAAACATCAAATTTGTATTTTTTTCTTTATTCTTTATTATAATTATTTTCATTGTCTTATATTATTAGTAATATTTTTCTTTTGTGACAAATCCTTATACAATTTATATAATATATATAATTTTATATAGTATTATATTTATATAATATTGAAAAAAACAAGGAAGCACGTGGAATATATTTAGGATTGTGACTACACAGTATGTATTCTTTTTATTAATTTGGAATATTCTGTCCTACAGGTAGAGGCCATAACAGCTGTGAAGGTTAAAAGTGGTAGTCAACGATGGGGGCCAGGGTTTCTACCAGACTTGGTTTGTGTTTTGAGCTGGGTCGGTGGCGAATCACAAGGCAACATCACTGTCATGTCTTTGAATTCATCTTATGGCCTGTGAGTTTGTTCTTCCACACTGATCAATAATCTTTCATATTTAAAAAAAAAAGAAAATTAAGAATACTGCTGACAATACTGAATGTTTCCCATTAAGGAGTTGGTGCTTGTTGGGAATTGAACCCTGGGCTTCATGGATGTTTCCTATTAAGGAGTTGGTGCTTGTTGGGAATTGAACCCTGGGCATCATGGATGTTTCCCATTAAGGAGTTGGTGCTTGTGGTTGTGTGATAATGGTCTCATGCCTTTCCTGTCAACACATGTACAGGGTGAGCTTTTCTATTTATCACACATCAGAAAAACCCAGTCCTTGTTGAGACTTGAACCCTGAACATCACGAATGTGAGACCAATATTCTAACTTCTCAGCCATACGCCACGCAAATAATACTACAAATCTGATTTTCAAATTAGTTTAACTAGTATTCCTGAATTCTCTTGGCCACTCATACACACACATACACATGTAACTTATACACACACATGCGTGAATTCTCCCACACATATAAACTCACAAACACGCATGCACACATCTGCTAAGTTTCTCTTCTTATAGCTTTGATTTGTGGAGGCTATTCAGAGATGATTACCATCAGATGTCCCTCTTCAGACTTGTTTCTAGTCTAAGCCTCAGTTCTTCAGGAACATTTTTATGTTATTAGCCATTGAACCTTAGCTTCATCTTGGTTATCTAGATCCCTAACTCTTGGGTTAGATGCAGTTACAAAGCTGTCAACTTATGTTTTTTCATAACTTTCGTATTTTTTACAATTTATATGCGTATTTTAATAAAAATGTCCATATTTAGCACAGAAAGATCTTTTTTTATGGGCCCGTCAATACGTTCTTATCGGAGTGTCATTACACCCATCAGAGTGTCATTGAGAGATAGAATTAGAAATGATAACATCAGACAGATAACCAAAACAATACCAGTATTGGAACACAACAAAAGACAACAGATCAAGTGGTTTTTCACATGCTTCGAGACTACCGACAGATAGCATGCCACAAATGGCCATGACACTTAGATATAACGGTTATAAAACCAGAGGCAGACCATGTAAAAAGTGGATCACAGAAATCAAAGAAGCCACAGGAACAAGCTTACAAACAACGCACAAGAAGGCCATCTCCAGAAAACTCTTCCACCCCTGATGCCGCAAGGCAAACAAGGGACACAGCGTATAGATAGATTAATACATTCAATACATGCATGTGAGATCAAATCAGTCACATTAGTCAAAATTACTGAAATGTAATACTAAATGACCTTTTTTATATATTTATTTTTTGGCCCAGAAATCTGTATCAATATGGAATATCCATATTAGTTGTTATCTATGCAATTAGTTTATAGGTTTGAACTTCACTATAATAATAATAATAATAAAATTCATCATGGTTGTAAGGTTGCCACATTGAAGACATCAACACACAAAAAAAGACACAACCCATATTATGTCAATACTCGAATAGTAGCCATTTCAGTGAACACACTTTTACTTGATGGCATCCATTTCCTCTTCAAAAACTATCTTACAAGCAAGCAGAAAGTACATATCTGCTATCCTGGTCCATTACTCTTAGCCCATTAGCCCATAGCCATGTGTGCACCTATACATTTCTCACGGGGAAATCCCAGTAGCACCACACAAACACTTTAGCAAAAGTTTGTAGCTGCTGAGTTATGTGCTATGAGTGGTACTTATAACATGAGTGGAGTACATATGGAAAACCTTAAGTACAGTGAAATCAATCCTCTTTGTCTTTTGATCCAAATTTTTGCATCAAAAGTCCCAGATGTAATCTTTTTTATTCTAATGATGATGCCTTATGTGTGGCAATTTTTAAATTGCTCTATTAAATTTTAGGTACAAGTTAAGCAAATATGACCATTTTTTTAACTACCGTAAACAAATACGTACATTATTTCACGAAACAAAATATTGATAAAGATGCATTTAACAGAAGCTAAGTCTACTTGTGGATCCATTGATCTGCATTTGATATGAGAGGATCTCAACTACATGATATCGAACAAAAATAAATCCCCCAATAAAGATTTGTTGAAAATGTGTGTAAAGTAAATCTTCTTCAGCATTCATTCTCAAACTTCTGCTGGATCTCTCTTGTAGCAGAACAATGGTCCTACTAGATTTCCAGGACGATGTAGTCTAGAAAATCAAAATGTGTTGTTTCACTGTTTTATTTGCACCAATTTCCTGACACATCCATTTTTGACTGGTAGAATAAATGAAATAAATATTTGCAGACATAAGTTAGTAGTATATCCTATTCAGGACATACTGATCAACCAAGAAATTTTTGGCTGTAGTGACTTTCAAGGCAATATAAATACCTTCATAATATAAATAACCAAACTGTCAGAGAATATCTGACAAGATGAAGAGCCACAGTAACAACACCAAGAAGTGATAACTAGGATAATGTACTATTGTTACTGATCTAATAACTAGGATAATGTACTATTGTTACTGATCTAATAACTAGGATAATGTACTATTGTTACTGATCTAATAACTAGGATAATGTACTATTGTTACTGATCTAATAACTAGGATAATATACTATTGTTACTGATCTAATAACTAGGATAATATACTATTGTTACTGATCTAATAACTAGGATAATATACTATTGTTACTGATCTAATAACTAGGATAATATACTATTGTTACTGATCTAATAACTAGGATAATGTACTATTGTTACTGATCTAATAACTAGGATAATGTACTATTGTTACTGATCTAATAACTAGGATAATATACTATTGTTACTGATCTAATAACTAGGATAATATACTATTGTTACTGATCTAATAACTAGGATAATGTACTATTGTTACTGATTTAATAACTAGGATAATGTACTATTGTTACTGATCTAATAACTAGGATAATGTACTATTGTTACTGGTCTAATAACCAGGATAATGTACTATTGTTACTGGTCTAATAACTAGGATAATGTACTATTGTTACTGGTCTAATAACTAGGATAATGTACTATTGTTACTGGTCTAATAACTAGGATAATGTACTATTGTTGCTGATCTAATAACTAGGATAATGTACTATTTTTACTGGTCTAATAACTAGGATAATGTACTATTGTTGCTGATCTAATAACTAGGATAATAAACTATTGTTACTGATCTAATAACTAGGATAATGTACTATTGTTACTGATCTAATAACTAGGATAATGTAGCTATTGTTACTGATCTAATAACTAGGATAATGTACTATTGTTACTGGTCTAATAACTAGGATAATGTACTATTGTTACTGATCTAATAACTAGGATAATGTACTGTTGTTACTAATCTAATAGCTAGGATAATGTAGCTATTGTTACTGATCTAATAACTAGGATAATGTACTATTGTTACTGATCTAATAACTAGGATAATGTACTATTGTTACTGATCTAATAACTAGGATAATGTACTATTGTTACTGATCTAATAACCAGGATAATGTACTATTGTTACTGATCTAATAACCAGGATAATGTACTATTGTTACTGATCTAATAACCAGGATAATGTACTATTGTTACTGATCTAATAACCAGGATAATGTACTATTGTTACTGGTCTAATAACCAGGATAATGTACTATTGTTACTGGTCTAATAACTAGGATAATGTACTATTGTTACTGGTCTAATAACTAGGATAATGTACTATTGTTACTGATCTAATAACTAACAAATAATTCATTTTCCTTTTGCGCTGAAGTTAGCGCATAGGGCAGAGGTCAAATGTCTCCAATTCTCTCTGTTCAAAGCTATTCTGTGAAGTTCTTGAATAGTATGAATATTGGTTAACAAATAATATATTAACAAATAATACAACTAATGTAAAAAAGAAATAACTGAAAATAAAGGAACCATAACGTAAAAAAAGTCCTTGTTCCTTTTTCTGTTCTTTTTTTACATTAGTTTTATTATTTGTTAGTTATTAGACCAGTAACAATAGTACATTATCCTAGTTATCGTAAATATCTTTCGCAAGTTGTTATTTCTTTGTTGTTCGTCTGGATGCATATTTGTCTATGGCAAAGATTTAACTTGGTACAGTGGAAACCTGAGATGCATTCTGTACCTTTCTGTTACATATTCAGTTCATGAAAATCTCTTCTACTTTCACTTTAGTATAATCATTTAGAGTTCTATTTATAATTTGAGCAGGAACATAAATATGTTTTCAGTAAGGATGAAGTTTTACTTTTGAAAATAAAAATATGTCATTTGCCTATTTTCAAATATAATTTCCTTATTTTGATAATAAATATAAAGACCTTTTTATGAAAACTACACAGTAATTACAGGCGAGGGTTTTACGCACATTTTGGCTAAATTCCTAGTACTTTTAAGTCATGTTCTGATTTGCCTTTGGGGGGGGGGTGTTTAAACACCTCCAACCCCTTAGGCTTAAATTTGACCCACCTCCAACCCCTTATGCTTGAATTTAACACATCTCCAGCCCCTTAGACTTGAATTTGACCCGCCTCCAACCCCGTAGACTTGAATTTTACCCTATGTATTTTATGCTTCTAGTTCGCAGTATGTATATGCGTCGTTGGTTTAGGATACTTTACTTGTACTATGATAAGGCGTGATTCCCTTTGAAGATAAATTAGATATGTACATACCCAAAGATTTACAAGAAAAACTAAGTTTTTCAGTTGTACTGAGATAGAATCAGTTTTAAATACAAGTATCTTAACAGAGCAGAGCAAGATATTATCTTCCGCCTCAGAACAAGACACAACAGATTAAGCAGCCACTTAAATAGACTAAGATTGGTCCCATCACCACTGTGCCTTTGTGGGCAGGCAGCACAGACAGCTGAACATATGCAAGACTGCAATACACTAAACCAGTTAAGGGAAGAACACTGGCCCACAGAGATGGATATCCACAGAAAGATGTATGGAAGCACTGAGAAGCTTTCAAATACAGCAGCATTTATTAAGAAAACAGGACTTGCTGTGTAGACATGTCAAACTCCGAATTAGAAGAAGAAGAAGAAGAAATACTAATAGCTTTCAGATGCACTGTAGTTTACTAGTAGTTTTTAAATATACTGAGATACAGTTAATTATTAATACTAATAGCTTTCAGATGCACTGTAGTTTACTAGTAGTTTTCAGAACCTACTGTAGTTTACTAGTAGTTTTCAGAACCTACTGTAGTTTACTAGTAGTTTTCAGATGCTACTGTAGTTTACTAGTAGTTTTCAGATGCACTGTAGTTTACTAGTAGTTTTCAGATGCTACTGTAGTTTACTAGTAGTTTTCAGATGCACTGTAGTTTACTAGTAGTTTTCAGATGCTACTGTAGTTTACTAGTAGTTTTTAGATTTACTGTAGTTTAGTAGTTTTGAGATGTAGTTTACAAGTAGTTTTCAAATGTACTGAGATACAGTCAATTATTAATACTAATAGCTTTCAGATGTCATCCTCATCATCAGGTGCCATGCCGGCTGGTGTAGGCAGTCATGGCTTTCCACAGCTCTCTGTCCACATTATTATGTATCAACATCGTTGTGGTTTCCCTGTCATGCCAGGTTGTCAAACTGTTGAATATTTTCTCACGTTGTCGCCCTCTGTCTCTGTTGCCTTCAATTTTGCCTGTTGTGACTATGTTCTCCAAACCTGCCTGTCTCATGAAGTGGCCAAAAAAAGAAGATTGTCTTTTTCTTATATTGTTGATTAAGGTCTGTTTCGCATTTGACTCTTTCAACACCTCCACATTAGTTTTTCTGGCAGTCCATGGTATTCTCATCATTCTTCTATAGAACCACGTCTCTGTTGCCTCTAATTTCCCACTTTCCAGTTGTTGTTTTTTCCAAGACTCTCACCCATATGTTAGTATAGGGGTTATATAGCACTGCAGAACTCTCTTTCTCACCTCTGATGACAAGGTCATATTACACAATATATTTTTGTGTAGTTTAATAGTAGTTCTCAGATGTACTGAGATACAATCATTTATTAATACTAGTAGTTTTCAGATGTACTGTAGTTTACTAGTAATTTCAGATATTAGAGTAGTTTGCTAGTAGTTTTCAGATGTACTGTAGTTTACTAGTAATTTCAGATATTAGAGTAGTTTGCTAGTAGTTTTCAGATGTACTGTAGTTTGCTAGTACTTTTCAAATGTACTGTAGTTTGCTAGTATTTTTCAGATGTACTGTAGTTTTCTAGTACTTTTCAGATGCTACTGTAGTTTACTAGCAGTTTTCAGATGTACTGAGATACAATCATTTATTAATACTAGTAGTTTTCAGATGTACTGTAGTTTACTAGTAATTTCAGATATTACAATAGTTTGCTATTAGTTTTCAGATGTTGTAGTTTACTAGTAGATTTCAGATGAACTGAGATAAATCAATTATTAGTCCTAGCAGTTTTGGTATACTGATAGGAAAATGATACAACTATATTCTTGTTTTCATAAATTGTTGTTATACATCTGATGTACTAAAAACTTGGTGTAAATCAAAAGTTTGGCATTTGGCAATGAATCTGGACTGGCTATTGTAGACTACTTGCAGAAGGCCTGCCTGCTTAACTTGGGAACACCTGACTTATATGGTAGGTAAAAATTATAGTGTGTCCATTTTTTATAACAAAAATTAAAAGGATAGAATGTATAGCTTTTTAGCGAACAATGGCTGACCCATGTGTACATTACTGTATGTGCTTTTTTTTCTTATGTTTTTTGGAGGGAGAAGGTTAGGTATTAATTTGCCAGTGCCCGAAAGAGAGCAAAGAATAACATCACTATTTCTTGCCATGCATGTCATATGAGGCAACTAAGTAGGTTTGGGTGTGGAGTTGGCTATCCCATAGAGGGTCAAAGTTACCCAGAAGTCATGCTCAAGTCATGCCAAAATTCACAGGTACTGCAGTTAGACTGTAAACTATGACACAACACATTCTATTCTTTCGTCTACACCTTACTCATCCACAGGACTTTTAGAATGAACAAAAGAAAGAAAGAAATATATTAATTTTACCTCTCTTTGGTTTGTTTCTACTTTGTACTAAATAATGCTTGAGAAATGAAATGAACATGAAAAATAAAATGCCTCAGAACAACCCTGGGGATTACAAAATGGAGATAAAATAAACAATTACTCTATAAGAAATAGGATCAAAACAATATCGTGCAAAGAATACATAGACGCTCAAAAAATCAAATCATATCAGAATGGAACCAGATAACATTCCATCGATAGCCATCAACAGAAAATTATCTGAAAATAGGAACAAGGTATTCGCCCATGTGTTGTGGGGCCCAAAAGGGGAGCAAAGAATAGCAACACTGCTTACCTTCCACGCATGTCATAAAAGGTGACTAAGGAGGTTATGGGATGGAGTTGGCTGTTCCATCCCATATAGGGTCAGTGACCCAAAGCCATGCTGAAGTCGGATGTGTCAGGCCGAAAGACGCAGATATAGCAGCAATGCTATAAACCATGACACAACGCATTCCGTTCTCCGGACTACATCCTGCTAATCTGCAGGAGTTTGAGAACGAACACAGAAGAAGAAGAAGAAGGAACAGAGAAAGACCAGACAAATTTGGACAGATGAAATCAGAGAAATACTAGAACACCAAGGCTGCACTATGTTAGCGACATCACAGTTAGCTAAAGAAAGAAGACTTCTGCTCTCCATGACGCCTAATGGCACACATGGACAAGACAAGACTAGATAATGATTTTTATTGATTTTTTAAAAACCATGCCAAGGTGAAATTGCACATGCTCCTTATATATGTATTTATCTCTCTAGTTACACCTATGGCTTCACTGAAATCTAGTTGTGTCTATGGCTTTACTGAAATCTAATTAAACCTATAGCTTCTCTGAAATCTAGATAAACAAGAGCAACCAAAATATTTTTTAGGTATTAAATCTATTCATGAGAATGATTTTCCATATTTTGCAAGTGAAGATGCGTAAATATTATGCACATCATTACCCACTAGTTTTAGTTATAGTCTGTCTTGTCTGATTGAAGCGATTATATAAACCTGAGTTTTATTTATTAGAAGACAGAATTGATGCCTTTGATATGTGGGTATATAGAAGAATAGGGAGAACATCATGGAAAGAGAAGAAAACAAATAAAGAGGTGCTAAAGACACTGAATATGAAGAAAGAATTACTAAGAGAAATAAAGATCAGGCAAATAAAATATTTTAGTCACATTAAAAGACATGACACCTTATTGAAGACCTTACCTGAGGGTAAAGTCAAAGGGAGGCGAGCAAGAGGTAGGCAGAGATACAAGTGGGAGAGTAACATCACACAATGAACAGGTTACAGTCTAGCAGAATGCACCACCAAGACAAGAGACAGGAGATGTTGGAGATCCGTTGCAGCCAATGATGATGATGATGTGTTTTACTTAAGTACAATTGTGGATTAATAGGATACGGTCCAGCTAATGGCATATGTTGTGTCATGGTTTGTAGCTTTGCTGTGATATCTGTGCCTTTCAGCCTCACACATTTGAAAACAGCATGACTTCTATATCACTTTGGCACTCCATGGTACGGGACAGCCAACTCCACCTCAAAAACACCTTTTTTGCCTCATATGACATGCATGGCAGGTAACATTATTGCTATTCTTTTGCTCCCCTTTCAGGCTCCGGCAACATATAATCATATTTGATACAAATAGACCTACCTCTGATAAAATAGTGACATTGAAATTGTTAATGTACTGGCTTCCTGGCCTTGTGGTGGATGGTTTGATTCCCACTTCAAGGGATAGTTTTCCATCCACAAACAGGTCAATAGAACCTTAGAAATTAACATTCCTCAGAAACCTTAATAGTTATGAAAAGGGACTTATTTGTTGTAAATGTCATTCATTTGATTACATTGGAGCCATTGTGGCTGTTTTCATATTCATCCATGCTATTATATCTGTAAAAGGGAAAGTGGGAAATAAGAGGCAACAGAGATGTGGTTCTACAGAAGAATGCTGAGAATACCATGGACTGCCAGAAATATTAATGTAGAGGTGTTCAAAGAGTCAAATGCGAAACGGACCTTAATCAACAATATAAGAAAATGGCAATCTTCTTTTTTTGACCACTTCATGAGACATGAAGGTTTAGAGAACAGGCAAAATTGAAGGCAACAGAGACAGAGGGTGACAACATGAGAAAATATTAGACAGTTTGACAACCTGGCACGGCAAGGAAACAACAACTTTGATACATAATACTGTGGACAGTGGGCTGTGGATAGCCATGACTGCCTACGCCAGCCGGCATGGCACCTGATTATGATGATGATTATATCTGTGATTCTTAAATAACTACTGTAATGTTTATAATACTAAAAAAAACATGGATGCCACTATTCTGTATATCAGGTTCCATGGATCCATACCAACGAGCTCCCAAGTCACCACGTTCTAAGAAAACACCTGGGGAAGGACTGGTTCTAGGATCTGATGATTGCAAGTCTCCTACAGTTGACCAGGTTAGATAACTGAAGCAAAATGTCATGCTAAACAACACACTTATTGCTTTGGATATCTTGAAAATGAAATGATACTAACTGGTTATTGTAATTGGCTGCTGAATTGACTTCATAGCACTGACCATAAACAGATATTTGCACAAATATATTTGTGCTTCCAACATTTGTGTAATAGTTCTTCCGTCTTTACAAATATTGAGACACATGCACATAGAGTTTCTCTGCTCATGTACTTACATCACATACTCAGATATTATAATAGTAAAGTGCCTTTTGATATAGTTGAGGTTGTGGGAAATAGATTTAAGGTCTGTGTTGTTTGCTGATCAAATGACACACTATGTATTATGCTGTCAGCATCCCAGATATGTTCAAGTATTACTTTCCTGAGGTTGGGTCAATCCTGTAGCCAGGGCAGTAGATACATCTTTGGTTAAGTTAAGGAGGGACGGAGGGTTTACCTTAAAAAAAGTGAATTTCCTTGTTTGTGTGAGACTTTTAATATATGTTTTGAAGGAGAGTCATCGAGTCTTTAGTTCCTGAAGAATTTTTCTGCCCTGCCATAACAAATTTAGAAGTAACTATAAGAAGTGAAGTTTTTGCAGCTTAACGGCAGAAGTGATCTGCTTAGCATGCTGTTTTAACAGTTTGCCAGATATAAGGAGTTAAGAAGGAGATTTACCGTACTCACGTTTTTTTGGTTTGTTTCCTAGTACTCAATGTTATATTTTTTGGTTTGTTTCCTAGTACTCAATGTTATATTTTTTGGTTTGTTTCCTAGTACTCAATGTTATATTTTGACTTCCTAAGGAGAAGATTTAAACTGACCTCTTTCCTTATCTACGGGCGTGCCTTGAGCTGTTTACATTTTTAAAATCTCAATTGAGAATTTATCCTGGACCAACTATTCAGAAGCTAACGCATGAACCAGTGGCTGTTACTGCTTCTAACCAGAAATTGGGTAGCAGAGGAAATGTATCTGGTCATCACTGCACCATTCTGAGTCACAGAAATTTTGAAAATACAGCTTATGCCTAACAATTATTGACTGAGTGTATTCAAGGAAGGACAGTTGAGAATGCATACACAAGTAGATAAATATAATATAGAAAAATATTCTAAATTATGGAATATTGTATTACTTGTTGCCTTGCTGGTCTGGCAACCCAGCATAAAAAACAACCAGATATTTACATATTTCACAAACATCTTCTTCTCGTTCTTCATTTATTCTCAAACTCCTGTTGGTGAGAAGGATGTATAAAATGGAATGTGATGTATCATGGTTTACAACTTGCATGCAATATCTGTGCTTTGAAGGCTGACCTATCAGTTTGACTTTGTGTCTCTTTGACCTATGGGAAGGCATGGCTTACTCCACCCTCAAAACCTTCTCTGTTGGCTCTTATGAGATGTTTTCTGGCTCACTGTGTTAATATTCTTTGCTTCACTTGGGGACCCCATCAACACATATGCATTCACAATTTATATTTTATTAGATTTATAATAATTGTGGGTATTTGTATGTTGAGCACTGGCATTTAAAATTGTTAGAAAACAGGATTTTTTATAATAGACAAAGAAACATTTTCTTTGTTTCTATTATATTTCTTTGTCTATTATATTTCTTTGTCTATTATATTTCTTTGTCTATTATATTTCTTTGTCTATTATATTTCTTTGTCTATTATATTTCTTTGTCTATTTCAGGATTCTTTATAATAGACAAAGAAACATTATCACTGTTGCAGATGTGTTCTAGTAAACTGGGAACGTAAATGGTTTATCATCATCATCAGGTGCCATGCCGGCTGGCGTAGGCGGTCATGGCTCTCCATAGCTCTCTGTCCACAGTATTATGTATCAAGATAGTTGTTGTTTCTCTGCCGTGCCAGATTGTCAAACTGTCGAATATTTTCTCATGTTGTCACCCTCTGTCTCTGTTGCCTTCAATTTTGCCTGTTGTGACTATGTTCTGAAAACCTCCCTGTCTCATGAAGTGGCAAAAAAAAATTAAGATTGTAAAAAAAATTAAGGTTGTTTTTTTCTTATATTATTGATTAAGGTCAGTTTCGTATTTGACCCTTTCAACACCTCCTCATTAGTTTTTCTGAAATTCCATGGTATTCTTAGCATTCTTCTGTAGAACCACATCTCTATTGCTTCTTATTTCCTACTTTCCTGTTTGTTTATTGTCCAAGACTCGCATCCATATGTTAGTATAGGAGTTATATAGCACTGAAGAACTCTCTTTCTCACCTCTAATGACAAGGTCATATTACACAATATATTTTTCATTTTTCTGAATGTTGTTTTTGCCTGCTCTATTCTGCTTCTTATTTCTGCTGAACTTCTTCCATCTGCTGTAATCGTTGTACCTAAATATTTCAATTGGTGGACCTGTTTTAATAATATTCTCCGTAAGTAAATGGCTACTATCTTTTAAATTGCTTGCATTGTTCTACTCTGTTCAAAGTTCTTAATACCTGCACTGATCTGGCATGAAGAGCTATTCTTCTTCTTCGTTCGTTCTCAAACTCCTGCAGATTAGCAGGATGTAGTCCGGAGAACGGAATGCGTTGTGCCATGGTTCACAGCATTGCTGCGATATCTGCGCCTTTCTACCTGACACTTCCGACTTCAGCATGGCTTTAGGTCACTGACCCTATATGGGATGGGACAGCCAACTCCATCCTATAACCTCCTTAATCGCCTTTTACGACATGCGTGGAAGGTAAACAGTGTTGCTATTCTTTGCTCGCCTTTCGGGCCCCGGCAACACACGGGTGATGAAGAGCTATGGATTCCTTGAGAGTCCTTGTATCAATGTTACAGTCCTTGTGAGATGTCTCAAGCGGTCTTTAAAAAAAAATATACCAGTATATATATATAGATATATGTATCAAAGCCCAGAATTCAGTGCCGATTTCATTCAAGGGAACAAATAAAATCAGCCGGTGTAAGGGCAGAAAAATATTACAACTGTTTAAATCAGATTGTGCTTTACACCAGTGCGGATCTATGTGCCTGTGCATTGTGATAGAACATAATTCAACTGTTTGTTCTTCACTTTTCTGATTGTTTTCCAGTTCTCTGGTTTTGATTGCATCTCTTAGGCAACAGAGGATATGCTTTATTAAACAATTTTAGTGTGTCTGGGGGTGACTTCTCAAGCATAACACAGATTTTGACATTTGTACGTTATTCAATCAAGGACATTGTCAACTCAGATGATGCAACTAAAACAACAAACAAACACTCATCTGTATCTTCTCTTTGAGAGCATATGTGACAGTCATGTTTGCCATGTCCTTTCATCATGGTCATTACCAACTTCTAAACATATAATTTCCGTAACATCATCTTTCATTCAAACTCTAGTCGACTATTCAAGGAAGCTACCTCGTATATACGGTAGGTTGGCCACATGGCAGCAACCTTCAATCAAGGATGAAGATAACTCTTTATTTACTAAGCTGCAGCAACTATTAAATGAGGGGCCAGTTTCTCTCCTTGCTGTGTTTGTCTTTCCTAACTCATGCGCCACCTTCTCATTTATAGCTGGATAAACTGGAGGAGTGATCCAGGTTAGAATTGACGTCTCGAATTCTTTTAAAAAACATTTTTAAAGGAGGATATTTTGTCCGAACGTCATTTCAAACCTGACATACTGTAACTTAGTGATAGTAGGCAAGCTCACTGTCAACTAGGCTAACTTGCTCTGCTCTCTCTCTCTCTCTCTATACATACATATAGTAAGACATAATGATGATTTATCTTTTTCTTTTTTTTTCTAGGTTTATTGTCTTTTATTTTTTATAATAAGAGGCAGTAGTTGTGATGGGTATTACTCTGTATTTTGCCTCCAGAAATTAAAGAAAATAAAACTTCATGCAGAAGAAGTACAAAAATGGGGATTGAAAATAAAAGCTAGGAAGAGGCTATTCAAAAGAAAATTTACCCTTGTGTTGCCAGGGCGCAAAATTGGATTATAAAGTAAAAGCTAAAGCATCTAAAATAAATGAAAGAAGTAGGCCTATTGGGCAGAAAAACACAAGATACATTGCACCCAATTTGTAAACAATGATGCAACATATTCTGTTATCTGGATTACATCTACTACCGGTAATTGGCATGAATTTTAGACCAAATGCATAAGTAAAATAAAAACAGACAGACTTGCTTATAAGTATTTACACATTGTATACTAGACTGCAGGAGTGAAAAACAACAGACATCCATGTTCATAAATTTGTGTACAATTTCAATATTTTACTAATTCAAAAACTATTAGTGTTAAAGTTTAGACATAAAATGTCTAGGCATGAAATGTTACTCCAATTTCAATGGATCTTGTGGTAAAAGGGTGCAGTTTTTTTTAACACCTACTTTTATAACTGCTGCCTTTGGACATGAGGTCTGAAGTGGCATGGTACCAAGATTTAAAATGTGATCAGGTATATTAAATCTATCATTTCAGCTCCCTTGGACCAACTTCCTAATGCATACAACATTGTTTTAATTAAAGAACTGTGTGGTATTACTAAGTATCTTGTAGCAGGTCATTTCAATGCTCATTTGTTTTAAAAAATGGTGATGTGCCAATTAAAATAGAAAAAGTATCACTTTGAGCTAAACTGCATTCTTCAACTTGTATATTTTGAATAATGACCACCAGATAATCAACAAGAGAAGCATATAGATATGAGAACACAGATCGTGTAATTGACCTGACATTTAACTCTAGTACCAATGCTCCCTGTATGTACTGGAATGTCATCAGGGCACAGAAAATTCATCATGTCTTACATTGTCCTGCTTACAAAGTTTTTTTAAAAAAGCCATCAGTATGGCATAATCCAAAACATATCTTATTGCACGAGTTGTCACTGGCAATGACAATCTGCTTTGCTGTGACAAAATTTTGTACAAAAGACTGTTACAACTACTTGGTCTAGTCTGGAGAGCTGATGGTTAGCCTCATTTTTTACTAGATCTAGATGATTGCATTCCCACATTGATTTAGTAACGTCCAAGTGGGTCCCATGGCAGCAGCATGGTGTCGGGAATGAAGATAACTCTTAATATACTAATTCACAGCAACCATTAGGTGAGGTGACAAGTTCCCTTCCTTGATGACTTTACCTTCCCTAACTCATGCATCAGGTACCAATTTATTGCTGGGTCAACTGTAGGAGCGGTCATATCAGGTGATAAATCATAACCCAGACAATATTATTTTGTCCAGATGTGGTTTCGAACCTTGCGCCCTGTAACCCAGTGATGGCAAGCTCACTTTGATTTGAAGTGGCTTTAATTGTTGCTTTGGCTACCTCATAAGTAATTCCTATGTCACTGTTGCAATGCACCTTCTTCTTTGGCAAGTTTGTCTGCGGCTTCATTTCCTGGGATATAGCATGGTACTAATGCTCAAATTCACAAAGAAATCAATATGAATTATGCTGTTTGTTTGGGTGGACAGATGAATACGAAGTACGAGTTGTACCCTATGCCAGGTCATGGAGTTTTACTTTCAGCTGCAGAATGCTGTTTGTCTGGGATTCTGTATCAAGGTTAATTTTTTCAGAGCTTATGCAAATCCCAGATTATTATTTTACTCACTGTGGCTATTGAGTGGACTTCCTAATTTCTAAAGCATCGAGTCTGACCTTACTAGGATACAATCCTCCCATTAATGACTGGATCATTAGCATCATGTTGCAAATGGACAGGAAAAACATAAAAATTATACAGGTCTATGCCCCAACATCATCAGCAGACATTCAAGAAATAGAAAACTTTTAGGACCAGTTACAGACATTAATAATTAATACCAACAGACAAGATATATTAATTATAATGGGCGATTTCACTGCTAAGGTAGGGGAAAGCATTCTAGGGCACCAACATAAAGTAAAAGGTAGATTCGGACTAGGAGATAGAAGAGATATAGGTTTTAAACACCATATTAAAGAAGGAAGTTAGGGTTTTTTTGGCTATGTGAAGAGAGACATGATGGCATTGAAAGTGTATTGTTGGAGGGGAAGCAATAGAGGGTAGTAGACACAGAGGGCAATCAAGACATCGTTGGACAAGAGATATTCATGAATACATGCACATGTCACTAGAGGAAACGGGACAACTTGCCAAAGACCACGAGGATTTCACGAGATTTATAAGAAAGAATAAATTCTGGAAATAATATGTCACATGACAACAACCACCCACTAACTAAACAATGTTCTACTCCAGAGGGGGGCATTGCCTTAACTTTCTTTAAATCTCTGTGCAGTCTGCAGACTGAAGATTTGATTCTCTCCCAGCATTCTTGATGTGGGTCATCAGTAGGCTCCACCATAGTGAATATTATGCAACGGATTAACCAACTCTATCCCAACTTCCTTAGTCATCTCTTATGACATGTATGAAAGGTGGCAGTGTTACTATTCGTTGCTCTTCTTTCTCACCCTGGTAATACACAAGCAATCTGTTGATATTTTAGAATGTTGGCATCTGTGGCAAGGTCGATAGCGACAACGACACCGGCAAAAGATCAAGAAATTTTGACTATCTATTATTAGTATTGAGATTGATGAAAGCAGCCCGAATGCAGTTTGAACAATGCTGATAATCAGGTTGAGATACACAGCTGGCCTACCAGCGATATGGCTATGAATTTCCACTATTCAGCAAAATATATAAAACACTGAATGTATTAGAAACCATTGCCAAAGTTGGCTAATTAATACAAATAAAACTGTAAAACAGCCCAACTCCATTCTTTGGACTACATCCTGCTGAACATCCTGTAGGATTACTGTCTTGCTACAAAAGAGATCCAGTGGGAGTTTGAGAATAAATACTGGAAAACAACAGTGAATTAAGAAGAAGTATATGATATTGATCAAGAACTATACAGTATACTTAAATTTGTGTTTTTATCTGTTATATTCTGTATTTATCTGTTTTATAATAGGCTTAGTTCAGATTTTAAAAATCTAGTACAGTACACAAGACTTTGTTTCATGATGGTAGATTACGGCAGCAAGAACATATGTTAATATATTGATGTAATTTTAGTGATTTCAGTGGATGGTATTGTGTGTGGCTCTTACATTAGTTTGATCCCCTCTATTTGTTATGTTGGATGCACATTCTGTAATAGTAGTTTGTCAATGTCTGTGCTTCTTGTTGGTTTCAGTCAAGCTCCTACCTAACTCACACTCATGGAAGTGACAAAAGTGGGGAATCTAGTCCTTCTACCCCACTCACTCCCAACAGTGCTCCTGGCTGTCAATCTTCTGTCCCCTTCATAGGTGGAACGGTGACTCAAACACAGAAGTGTTACCAGCCTACATTCAGATCAAAGTTCCTAGCACCCACTCTAGGAAAAATCTTGCATGACCAAATTTCTGTGATAAACCCTGGTGGTCAACTACAAGAACTGAAAGACCAACATCACGCACACAGTCCAGGTGATCAGATGCTTCTGGAATTATCAGACATTACCCAACCATTGCCATCTTTTCACTTAACGGCACCTGGGAAGTCACAACACAGTCAACCTTCTCATTCTCATCATACATCAGAATCTCAACCTAACAACAGCACACAACAGTCGTCAGAACTTCTCAATCCATTTACTGATGATTACGTCAAGATAAATGATAGAGTGGAAACAGTTGGCCAACATAATTTGTCAGGTTTGCTGCCATCTCCACATCAGAATAAACAAAATCAGCAAAAAGCATTGGTTCATCAACCTGCCCTGGACTTACCCCTATCTCCTAATAATGATACCAGTACTTCTCCTACCAAAGATTCAAACAGCATGTTATTCACTTTCTCACACCCACAATGGGACTTGAAAACATCAACATCTGTACTTACCCCTCTGGTCCTCTTGCCACGATCGGTTAGTGAAGTGGGTCAGATCAATGGAAAAAGTCACTTATTTTACGCAGCCGATATCTCTGATAGTGCAGCTCTTTTGTGCCCTTCATCTCAATTGAAGCAGCGAAGTATTAGTGCTGGAGATATTCCAACAGTAAAATGCAGACAGAAAACAAGCTCCTCATTATCACCAGAAAGAATGCCGATGGAAATTTATGGGAGGAAATGGTTAGATCCAAAGGGCTCAATGGATGGAAATGACCAAGAGATAGATCTGGGAGAAATCAGAAAATCATCATCAGACAGTCAAATATCCTTGTCAGATAAGATAACTGCCTTGAAACTGACACATCAGACATCACAGATATACAGTAAACAATGGTTCATTAGTAAAATCCGCAGACGATCTAAGAAGAAGAAGAAAACTGTTGAGGAGACTCAATGTGAAAACACTTGTCTCCACACGGAGACTTCTGAGGCAGTCAAGAAACCAGATGATAGTACATTAGTCAGCTCATACTGTGATGTGATGGAAGCTAATGAAGATTTGGACTTGGAACATTTCTCTTTAGATGATAAATGCTTAGAAGAGGAGGGAGAATGTACACATGTAGAACCTATAGATGTTAGGGGCCAAGAAAATAAAACATTTTTTAGACGCGTCAGTTTGAAAATCAAGTCATTTGGTTCTCGAAAATCCTCAAATGAGGATGAAGACAAAGATACAGGATCTGCTTCTACTCAAAAATCTCAACAAAAATCGCAAGAACGATTGCCAAAGGTTAAGATTAAAGTTATGGACCTGACTGATGACTCCTCACGTAAGCACAGCTCGCGCAAAGTATACCTATCCGAAGTGATGCATTCAAGAAAGTCTGTTGGTAGGTAGTTACATTGACGTTCTGGATTCAGCTCATATTTTGTTATCTTAGCAACATCAGCTGCATTATCCACTTAGCTGCACGTATTTTTTTCTCTGTTATCTCTTTTTTTTTTTCAAATGTCTTTTTTGTGTGCAATTATTTCTTCCCAGGTACAAATTCCATGTAAAATGTTCTTATTACAATTTACATATAAATGGTTTTAATTTCTTGTGGGTCAATCACAGATGGTTATTTCAGGAGGAGAATTATAGTTTTGTAAAAGTCTTAATAAAATTCAAACTTCTCTCTATTATATTCCTTCCCTCCTTAAAGCATGGAAAGGTTTTTTTTCAGCTTGTGCACAAAAAAAGCATGATGGTTGTTCATATTATTTTTCTTTTTCAAGTCCTTAACAAGTGTCTTTCACAATATGTGATATTTTTGTGTTCACTTCTTTGACATTATCCTGGTGTGACAACTGTTATTTACCAACCTGTCTACTTGTACATCTATTTCAGGGTGAGCCCTTGAGCCATCACACTTTTTCTTGTATGAGGATGTGAGGTTTCAACATGGGTGCCAGGCATGAATGTAACAGCTTAAATTATAAACTATAATCAGCTGTTGTTATCCACAAATGCTTTATAGAATACTTTTTTTCTGGATAAGCAACGCAATCCATAGATTTTTTTTCTGGAGAAACTCCGCAAAGCCTTGCCCATAATTCAACTGATTGTGTCATAGATTAACTCTGGTCTCTGTTAGTAATTTACTGATAACTTTACCAGTAAAGTAATATCAAGTATTACTTTTTCATGCCAATAAGGCATACAAAGAGATACCCTGTTAGGCTAGCATATATCATTGATCAATGGCACACATAAGTCAATTTGGTGATAGAAAAGTTTGCTAGTCTCACAAATTTAATATTGTTAAATTTTCTACTTATTTGAAACCAGATTGTCTGTGCTGCATAGGCCATGTGATTGGGCGTATTAGTTTTGTCTAAAAATTCAAAAATTATTGATGGTTTAAGCAGGATATGCTTCAATTATTATTAATGCCATAACTTATATGGTTTGTACATGTGTTCAGACATTATTCCCTTTCTGAGACTGTTCTACAGGGGACAGTTGAGGGTGGGAGAAGAAGAGAAGGTTAGGGAAAAGTTTGAATTTATAATATTGAAGGCAGACATGATTTTCGACACTCAGAAACTAGAACAAAGATAATTGGGGGGGGGGGGGGTGTGGATGTTTCTAAAGTGATACCCCTACTACTCTGAGTGGTTCTGGGTTTCATGATGATACATGGCATACTCACAGATTTGATTAGCACCTTTACTTTTCACATTTACCTGGTACCCAATTCCTTAGGCTGGGTCGACAGAGGAACCATTGGTAGGCACACATTTTTCCAGTGAACTGGAACTTTAGCCGTGGACTGTCAGAAATCTTGTGCGCAAGTACTGAGTTGTTGCGCTCTCAAGTTAGAAATCTAGTGCACAAGTAATGAGTTGTTGCAGCTCTCAAGTTAGAAATCTAGTGCACAACTACTGAGTTGTTGCAGCTCTCTAGTTAGAAATCTAGTGCACAACTACTGAGTTGTTGCGCTCTCAAGTTAGAAATCTAGTGCACAAGTACTGAGTTGTTGCAGCACTCAAGTTAGAAATCTAGTGCACAACTACTGAGTTGTTGCAGCTCTCAAGTTAGAAATCTAGTGCACAAGTACTGAGTTGTTGCAGCTCTCAAGTTAAAAATCTAGTGCACAAGTACTGAGTTGTTGCAGCTCTCAAGTTAGAAATCTAGTGCACAACTACTGAGTTGTTGCAGCTCTCAAGTTAGAAATCTAGTGCACAACTACTGAGTTGTTGCAGCTCTCAAGTTAGAAATCTAGTGCACAACTACTGAGTTGTTGCAGCTCTCAAGTTAGAAATCTAGTGCACAAGTACTGAGTTGTTGCAGCTCTCAAGTTAAAAATCTAGTGCACAAGTACTGAGTTGTTGCAGCTCTCAAGTTAGAAATCTAGTGCACAACTACTGAGTTGTTGCAGCTCTCAAGTTAGAAATCTAGTGCACAACTACTGAGTTGTTGCAGCTCTCAAGTTAGAAATCTAGTGCACAAGTACTGAGTTGTTGCAGCTCTCAAGTTAAAAATCTAGTGCACAACTACTGAGTTGTTGCAGCTCTCAAGTTAGAAATCTAGTGCACAACTACTGAGTTGTTGCAACTCTCAAGTTAAAAATCTAGTGCACAAGTACTGAGTTGTTGCAGCTCTCAAGTTAGAAATCTAGTGCACAACTACTGAGTTGTTGCAACTCTCAAGTTAGAAATTCAGTGCACAAGTACTGAGTTGTTGCAGCTCTCAAGTTAGAAATCTAGTGCACAACTACTGAGTTGTTGCAGCTCTCAAGTTAGAAATCTAGTGCACAACTACTGAGTTGTTGCAGCTCTCAAGTTAGAAATTCAGTGCACAAGTACTGAGTTGTTGCAGCTCTCAAGTTATAAATCTAGTGCACAAGTACTGAGTTGTTGCAGCTCTCAAGTTAAAAATTCAGTGCACAAGTACTGAGTTGTTGCAGCTCTCAAGTTAGAAATCTAGTGCACAACTACTGAGTTGTTGCAGCTCTCAAGTTAGAAATCTAGTGCACAACTACTGAGTTGTTGCAGCTCTCAAGTTAGAAATCTAGTGCACAACTACTGAGTTGTTGCAGCTCTCAAGTTAGAAATTCAGTGCACAAGTACTGAGTTGTTGCAGCTCTCAAGTTAGAAATCTAGTGCACAACTACTGAGTTGTTGCAGCTCTCAAGTTAGAAATCTAGTGCACAACTACTGAGTAGTTGCAGCTCTCAAGTTAGAAATCTAGTGCACAACTACTGAGTTGTTGCAGCTCTCAAGTTAGAAATCTAGTGCACAACTACTGAGTTGTTGCAGCTCTCAAGTTAGAAATTCAGTGCACAAGTACTGAGTTGTTGCAGCTCTCAAGTTAGAAATCTAGTGCACAACTACTAAGTTGTTGCAGCTCTCAAGTTAGAAATCTAGTGCACAAGTACTGAGTTGTTGCAGCTCTCAAGTTAGAAATCTAGTGCACAAGTAATGAGTTGTTGCAGCTCTCAAGTTAGAAATCTAGTGCACAAGTACTGAGTTGTTGCAGCTCTCAAGTTAGAAATCTAGTGCACAAGTACTGAGTTGTTGCAGCTCTCAAGTTAGAAATCTAGTGCACAAGTAATGAGTTGTTGCAGCTCTCAAGTTAGAAATCTAGTGCACAAGTAATGAGTTGTTGCAGCTCTCAAGTTAGAAATCTAGTGCACAACTACTGAGTTGTTGCAGCTCTCAAGTTAGAAATTCAGTGCACAAGTACTGAATTGTTGCAGCTCTCAAGTTAGAAATCTAGTGCACAACTACTGAGTTGTTGCAGCTCTCAAGTTAGAAATCTAGTGCACAACTACTGAGATGTTGCAGCTCTCAAGTTAGAAATCTAGTGCACAACTACTGAGTTGTTGCAGCTCTCAAGTTAGAAATCTAGTGCACAACTACTGAGTTGTTGCAGCTCTCAAGTTAGAAATCTAGTGCACAAGTACTGAGTTGTTGCAGCTCTCTAGTTACTTAACAATTCCTGGTTTACTTCTACTTTGCTTTATTCATCTGTTGAATATACCTATCCCACTGAATTCAGGTGTGTGGCTATTGTTGTAAATAAATTACAGACCCAAAAAATCTATTGTCTGGACTACATCTGATGGAAATCTATTAGGAACATTGTCCTGCTACAAGAGAGATCCAGCAGGATTTTGAGAAAGAATTCCAAAAACAAACATATACCTATAATATCTAAATGTGTCCTAAAATAATATATTAAACATTAATCCCAATGTATGTGAGTAGGAGTATGTGTAGCATACATTGTTTACATTTCGTAAAATTCACCGTTAATTTTTTAGATAAAAATTGTGTCATTCATGCAGTGGTTTCCCTTGTCAATTTTTAGTACCCCCATTGTGTTTCAAATATTTTCATTTGGTTTGGAACATTTCTATATTGTTTTCTCTTGGGTTCTTAGTACAAGTTTGTATTTTGTTTAGAAAGAAATTATTGTAGTGTTGGTAATGTTTATTCTCCACTGATTAGTTGGTTACCTCCCTCCCAATATCTTTGCCTGGTGTCGTGATGTTGTCTTATTCTTTGGTGCAAGCAAGTATCTGTCTGAGTGCTAATGGTATTAATTGCTGGTGTGGTTCTAGCATGAAGCTTGCATATCAGATAGAATAGCTTAGCTGTATTATAGAATCCAGACAAATTAGTTATAGGGATATTGTAGTCTTCCTTTGTCTGTGTGGTCACATGTTTATGATTCTTGTCTTACATATAATATCTTAATTTTTGTAGACATTGAGGGTTAATATGAAGTTGTTCTTTTTTAATTGTAGCAAAGTTCATTCTCAGTAATATCATTATTATGAATTGCCTTTTTATAATGAATGTTAGCTTTCATAGTTAGTTGCAAATTGTCAATAAAATCACTGATTATCTCTCCTTTATTCAGTACATTTACATTAATGCATCATTGGTTCAAATTGTCATAAAACATAGTGTATATCTTACTGATGCAGTCAATGTGTCAACATCTTCTGTGTCACTCTAAATTTAACATTGTTCTCAAAGCTAAAAGTGGAGTCTTCTGAGTATTTTTTTTTCAAATCTCTGAATAGAAATGTTTAAAATCTTACCATGTCTGTTTTCATTAACAGACATTGCTTCTTTATAAAACTACACAAAAGTTGAGCAGATTCAATTATCAATTGCTATTTTATTGCAGACACCTTTTCACTATTTCTCATGTTAAAAGTTGTTAATACAGTATTAACAGAAATAGGCAAAGTAATGCTTTGTTAATATCAAAAACAGCATAATAAGAAATAAATACCAGTACATGTTTTTAGTATTGCGTTTTAGCTTTAAGTAACACTTTACTTCAGTCAATCAAGTGCCATGCCGAATGGTGTAGGCGATCATGTTTCTCCATGACTCTCTGTCTCTTGTGTTGTCAATAAGCTCGGTTGGTGAGCTTCTACTGTGCTACAATACCGTTCCACGATACAAGTCCATCTAATAACTTTTCTCTTTGTCGTCCCCTATCTCTTCTCCTCTTGATCTTTCCAGTGGTTATTACGTGTTCAAGCTGTGTTCTTCTCAGCACATGTCCTAGAAACCTTGACTGTCTGCCCCTAATGTTTGATATGATTGATCTTTTTATTCCAGCATCAATGAGAACATCTGCATTAGTTTTCTTATCTGTCCACGGTATTTTCATCATTCTTTTCATAAACCACATTTCTGTAGCCTCTAATTTGCCACATTACTTCAACTATTTCCTTTCATACTACATTTATCCATTATTACAGCATCCCCCCTTTGTTTTCTACCACGGTGAGGTACTGACATTCTGGTGTCTTGATCTCTTTAAAAGTAGTTTCATTCCGGTGATATAATCTTGTGAGAGCATAGTCTTCTATATGGATGATAAGAATAACTCACAATTCTCTGCAAGTTGGTCAACTGCGACAAAGGTCATGTTTAAACTCTTTGAAATGTCTTTTGTCATTTATCATCTTGAGTGACCCTGTCCCCTTTTACCAGCCTTCTATTACAAATTTTTCCATGCTTTTATGAAGAGTGGTTTCATTGATTTGTACATTTGGGATAACTTTTTTTGCCAGTTTTAACTAATTTTGTGTGGAAGTAATGAAACCATCATCTCACAAGTATTTCCTTTTTAAAGCGCTGAACACAGAGGTATTTAACACTGGTAGTATTCTTAAGTACAGTTTTCATTCAGGTTGCTTTGTTGTTATGTTAAATTGTTAGCTCTTTCTGATGAATACTGCAATCAAATATTTACAAAAAAGTTTTTGCTTCACTCAGGCATAATCTGCACCCAAACTTTAATAATACAGTTGACTAAATACACAAGTTCAATATTTTTTTGTTTATATTTCTTCTCATTTCTTCTGTGATCCTGTCCCTACCTTGGGTATAGATAAATGGGGACTGTCTCAGCCCTACTGTTTCTTCAGTGAAAATCACCAGGAAACAACTGTCTGCTGATATGCGTCACCCAAAGCCTCAAGGCGCCCGCAAATTACAGCGAGTCCGCAGTGTGGCATCTGTAGATGAGCCGTTCTACACTGGAGGTGCAGTTTCAGCTTTTGCACTGTTCTGTGGGCATTCCTCCTGTGTTATCTTTTGTCTCCTGCCTCCTTTTTCTGTCTTAGTGTGTTCTTGGTCTTTATGTACAATTTGTTTCTGTCGTAACCCATTTGCTCACACGACCTTCACCCTGTAAGCACCACCACACGCAGCTTGGTAACTGTCATTTTGTTTCCTTAGATTCATTATCATTTCATGTTAAATATTCTTTTTTGTTTCTTCTGCTAGTTTTTTGCAATTTTTGTTCTTTAATTATATAGAAGAATTATTTTCATTTCAATATATGTGTAGTTCGCTATTTCTTTCACAACATTGTTTGCATGTGTATAAATGTAAATACCAGCATAAACCTCACATTTTTAGCAAGAACTGAAGAGAATGTAACAAAATAACAGAAATTGTTACTTATTCTTGACAAGTTGATAGGTTTTCAACTAATACTTACATGAAGGATGTTATCACCTAGTTGGATATATAGATGTTAAGAATATCACTATAAATATGTGACTTTTAATTGAAACAGGTGGTGTTTATAAGTTTGTCTGGTCAGGTTTAATGAAGTTGTCACAAGCTATATATTTTTAAAATGCATTATAATAGTCAGTTTTTTTCAAGATGTCTTTGCTTTCATTGTTAATTGTTGTCCTTCCAATTTTGAATATAAATATGGTTTCCTTCACTTGTGCTTTCTTTTAAGCACACCTTATTTGTTTGTTTTGCTTGGGAATTATAAGCAATAAAAGTCTTATTTTGTTTTGTTTAATGGGGAAGTTTGTCCAGAGCTTTATTTCATACCCAGAAGGCCCCACCCCAACTCTCAGCATTGTGCAATGTTTTGAGAAGAAACCCCTTACTCAGAGGGGTAAATTCTTGGGGTTTTGTGTCCTTTTGTTACCTTTCCACAACATGTAGAGTTAGTCATGAATTTCAGTTTTTATGACAAGCATCCATCCTCTCAATGGTGTTCATAGCACCTCAGCTCTAGGCAGCCAGCTGTATGCATTCTCTGTCATGCATGAAACATCTTAAATTATGCAGGGCTAACATATTTGCCTGACACTGGGATATCCCAGGGAATTGTCACATCCTGCACCGAGATGCTTTTCACAGCACCCCATGTGCCACCTGTTCACAGCTGTCATACCACATGAATTGACAGTGAAGACCATGTTCAGAACTGGTGTCCCATCAAACATGAAATTCTGGAGGTCTCTAAATGTTGCTCTGCAAAGGGAAACATAATTGTACAAATGAAGTTCTATAGAACTTCCATAAGAGAAAAGCCTCACTATGTTGGCATGTGAGTGTTTACTGTTGCATAATGGTTGGTCTGTAAGTCCTATATTGAGATCCTCAGACCTTCTGCATTTGATGAAAACATTCCTTAAATATTATACTATGAGCGTGTTCCTGGTGCCTGAAAAAGGAACTAAGAATAATGTGACTTTTGCCTACCATACATGTCGTGAAAGGAAACTAAGGTTTTGAGGGTAGGGGTTAGCCATCCCATAGAGAGTCCAAGGTGACCCTAAAGCTGTGCAGAAGTCAAATATGTCAAGCCAAAAGGCAAAAATATCGCAGCCAAGCAACTGATTCCACTCTGGACTACATCCTGATAATCTGCAGGCATTTGAGAATGGAAGAAGTAAAAGATATCCTGTACTGCAACTGTTGATCTGTGCTATATAATGTAAATTCATAACATTTAGAATTTTTGATCTGTGCTTAGTATGTAAATTCATAACATTTAGAATTGTTTATCAGTGCTATGTAATGTAAAATCATAACATTTAGAATTGGCTCATACAGATTGAGTAGTTTTTACAGAAACTGAACACTGAAGATTAGAATAATCACCTCCAATTAGGCTACATTAAAACCAAATAGTCTGTTTAAATAGTTTTTGCAAAGAATGTACCCTGTCATTTGTACTGTGAAAAAAATGTGTACAAATTTATAGCTACCAACAATTTTTTTTAGTAAGCTTCATTAGAAAGTTTTCTTTTAGATGCACTGAAGGAACAAGGGAGAAACTATGCTAAAACTGCAGGAGAGTCAAAATAGTCATCTCAGAGAGTAGATGAGAAACTGTATATAACTTCAAGGCATATGCCTTGAAGCCATAAATGCATGAATTTCATTTGTTGATTGCTAAAATAAATTCAATACTTAATAATTTGCCTGTATTAGATATTAACTGATTAAAATATGATAAACTAGATAGGCTGCTTCAAAAATGTTACACGCATACATCCATAAGATTTAATTGTTTTATTTCTAAAAATTGTTTAAATATATCATATAATACATATATTATTATTATTATATATATATATATATATATATATATATATATATATATATATATATATAATATATATATATAATATATATATATATATATATATATATATATATATATATATTTACATATAATAGTGTGTCAAATTACAGGGCATTGGATGAACGGGAAGATTTTTATGACTATTCCTTGAAACATTATGTAGTGTTAAAATTATAGAAAATAATATAGACATGCATATAATTAGAATGTCACAAGGTGGAAAAACAATATTACCTGTGGAGAACCACAGACAACAATATTTGCAGCAGAATATTCTAAATATTCTTATTTTGTCGGTAATCCATTTCTGAATACAAACAATTTTACAAAATTTTTTGATTTTTATAATGGTTTATAAACAATTTCCAAACTCGTATTATGACCATCCACTGAGAAAAACTTTTCAATATTGCAGATACACACGCTAGTCAAACTGAAGTATTTAACTTTAATTATGATTAAAGTATTATCTGTTATATATCCATTTAAAGAAAAGGGAAATAGCTTTATAGATATGTAGTCTATTGTAAAAAGTGATCATTATTGCTAAATCTGTTTAATCAAATAATTCTATACACAAAATAAAAATATGAAAATGAAAGAAAATAAATTTCACTTACAGAGGATCTGCTACAACAATAACGGTTAGCCTATAGAACCATTCCTTTCATCATTTAAGTATTCTAATTTTGAAAACACAATACAATAGGGTTTGGCCTAACTAATAAATGTTAACTGGATTATAGATTCTGAATTATTCAAAAATTAAAAAACAGCAATCATACATACAGGATGTGTTGCTGACAAACCTCCATTTTCCAAGTTTCTTGCCATTATAAGAATTGTAAAAAGATGGAAAACAAACGATATAAAATGCACAAATTAAATGTAATCTTCTGCCATATGCTTCAAATTTCATAAAGAAGATGCTTACTTCCTGTCAAAAAGTACTTGTGTTAGTCTAATTTTAAAAACAAATGTCACATATTAATCTCTCATATGAGATGGACCAACGTAACTCATAGAACTTTGTGTCTCATATGAGATGGACCAACGTAACTCATAGAACTTTGTATCTCATATGAGATGGACCAACGTAACTCATAGAACTTTGTGTCTCATATGAGATGGACCAACGTAACTCATAGAACTTTGTGTCTCATATGAGATTCTTTGGTTGGAATCAGTTAAGTATGTTGATTATTATCTCCGCACACCGGACATGTCCATAAGAGCAAAGATCTTTACTTCAACAAATCTCTCAGAGTATAGATCATAGCAGCTGAATGGTTCCAGTTCGATATTGGTTCAGTGTTCTTTTTTAAATTTGTGTTAGGTATTCTCTATGGGCAATTCCTATCCCCACTGCCAATACTCGCATCCTTGATACCAACTGATGTTCATGTATCTCAAAATGTGAGTGTAGTGTCAAAAAATAAGATCTTTTATTTCATCTTTTAAGATTTCAAGATGTTAGGCCTCATAACAGTTAAAATAATTAACTCATTTTACATCTTAGGAACTAATACAAGATACTTTGATAATTATTTTCCTGTAAAATTAACTCGTAAATAACTAGGTGACACCCACTTACAGTGACTTTCAGTTGTTCACATTTTAAAATATGCCATCTGAAATGCTTTCCATAATAATCTATCAGATACAATTTCTCTCAGAAATTTGGCGGCTTATCACCAAGCAGAAACAAAACACAGCTGTTATTCTACGCCATTTTGACTGTAAGAGCAAAGAAAATCATGGATTGATAACATCAAAGATAGTTTGTAGTAAATGAGTTTGCCTCTCTTTTGGAGTGGTGTGCCCCTTTCAACCAGCGGACAATGAAGACCAATTAGGTTATATCAGGACACACTACCATAAAATATTAGATGTAAAAAAGACCCCAAACTTAATCAATAACATCAAAGAATAGCATGGGTATAATTTATCTACACTTATTCAAATGGTCGAGGAGAGAGGTCTTTAAAGGGCTTTAGGTGCTGATGTTTTCAGTATGAATACCCCTACAACTCTGATGGGTTATCGGTCATATTATTATTATTATTAGATACGATGTGAGAAACATGGTTTTAGTCTGCACATAATAGGCCTAATCTGACATGACAGAAATCAGACGAAGATAAGGGAAAGGACTTCCTTGAGCATTGCATTCAACAGACGGACCAAAACAATCTAGACATCATTCGGAGGATTATCACCATGCTGTCTGGTCTATGTACAGAGGCTGAGTGGAAGACTTTGGTCAACATTGATCAAAGAAAGTTTATAACATCTAAAACTAAATTTTCAATTTAAAATTGAGTTCGGATATTGAAACTGTTAATCAAAACAGAATTAGTAATGTGCAATATTTGTAAGTCTCAATTACTGATTGTGTCTTTTCATTATTATCATTGTTATTATTAATATATTTTGTGTAGATAAGAGGGTGTTGTATTATTTGTACTTGCATGTCTGCTTTGTCTGTTGCTATTACTATATTATATGTATGTAATTGTATTCATATCAAAAGTGTTATATCTTGGTTTAGTGTATTATAATATAGCATAATATGAACACTTAATGTGTTATACCTATAATATAGCATAATATGAACACTTAATGTGTTATACCTATAGCATCACTTACGTTTTCAATGACCTGTTGCACAGGACACAAATAATACAGACAATATAATATAAGTATATATGAAAGCAATATCACATGATGTATCTATATTTAGATCCTACCTGATTCAAAACTTTGAAAATCGTCCCCCTCTAGAATGTAATGATAATATCGAAAGTGATAACTAGTCGAAGCTCAGGTCCTTAAAAACTGTCTATAGAAAAGAAGTATATGAATATGCTTATCACTCTATATAAAGATGAAATATGCCATCTATCTTCTTCTTCTTCTTCAGCGTTAATTCTCAAACTCCTGCTGGATTTCTCTTGTAACAGGACAATGGTCCTACAAGATTTCCAGTTGAATATAGTCCAGAGAATGGAAATGCTTTGTGTTGCCGTTTTACTTGCGCCAACACATCCATCTTCGGCGGTATCTATCTATCACCTGGTATTAATTGGCAAGTGGCTTCAGATGTTAACTGTTACTGGGTGATATAATTTTCATATACAAGTCCCATAGGCTTATATAACCAATATTTTGTTTATTTTGTTTGGTTATTGTTTGATTTTGTTATTTGAAGATCATAAAAGACTGAAACGTTGCACTCATCATTGTCCATATTATTTATATAATCATTACCCTTATTATTTATTTTTACTGATCAATATTTTTCAGTTATAGGCCCATGTAACATTTTTATCCTTGTTAATATTATTCTCAATTATTAAAATGGTCGCAGCGATAATGAAACTGCAATTATAAATCTAATTATGATGAAATTTTACTTGCAATAAATAAGGTAGGTACATATAAATATGTACTTGAACACATTACAACAGACACATAAAGCAAAGGTTAATGCAGCTTTGCAGTGACTGATTCATTCTACAACAAACTCTATCTAAGCGTGCGAACCAACTAAATAAACCATCTAAAAGACGAAAATATCTATCTAAATTAAGGATATTCTCTATTTCAAAAATTTATTCATTCAATAAGAAATATTTATCAGGTGGCAGTTTGTATTTTCAGTTTCTATAATGGCCAAAATATTTATTGAACAGCCTTTTCATCAATTTTAAAATTCTAAACTATTTCTCAATTGTTTCGTCAATTTTAAAATTCTAAATTATTTTGCAAACAATCATTTCAAAAAAAAATTCTCATTCAATATTGTTTCATAAATTTTAAATTCAATATTGTTTCATACACTTTTTAATTCAATGTTATTTCATAAATTTTAAAATTCAATATTGTTTCATAAATTTGTTACCGGTAATTTAATGTTGTTTCATAAATTTTAAAATTTATAGTGATTTCTCAGACAATCATTTGTTTTGTCACGTTTTAAAATGCACATCATAATTTAATGTTCAATTTAACTTAAGGTATTGTACCAAAAATACTGTATTATTTATACATGATTTTATTTAGGCCTATATATAATGTTATTAATGCAATTGCAACAACTGTGATGATATCATAATTATTTGCATATATTTATATACATATACTTGCACATAAATATGTATGTATGTGAGTGTGTCCATGCAAGCTTACTTTGCTTGTTTGCTTTGGGACACAGGAAGGTATTAATAGGTAAATGTAAGGTTACAATCAAACTGTAGGCCACAGAACAAAATATGAAGTTGTGTAGTGACACAAAGTTTTCAGACTAAATCAATAGGGGGCCTATCTTGACCAAAATGTGTTTATTATAAATTTTGAAATAGCAAACTCTTTGCACTGGATGGGGAGACAACACAAAGAGTGTTGTTAAGAAACATATCTGAAAGATAGTAAAAGCTTATTGTGGTGAAATTAAAGGTGATACCAAATTTGAAAACTGTAAACTTATTGGTAGCGTATCCTATTAGGACGTAGCCATCAACCCAGTATTTTTTTACTGGAGTGATTTTCTAGGCAATATAAATATGTTCATTAATTTGCAATTGCTTTCTAATGAACCAGATGCATAATTGCCTGTGGCGGGATTCAAACCCGGTACTTTGGTGGTCACAGGTGTGCATTGTACTACAATTCCAGAGTCGGATATATAAAAAGCTTATATAAGCTTACATAGAAAGGAAATAAAAGAAAATTACATAACATGGGAAGTTAGTAAGAATGCCATAAAATATGGAAATGTGGTAGCCTATGTTAAAAAGCTACATAAAATGACAGTAAGGTTCTATATATATATATATATATATATATATATATATATATATATATATATATATATATATATATATATATATATATGAAGGTCATGGTAGTGAGATTATCTAAATTGTGACCTCCAATATTTTTTATGTAATGATTTTCACAAATGAATCTGCTCTGACCATTAAGGAATGGGATCTGATATCAATGACCAGTATGTCCCTAGATTATACATGACCACAAGTGGAGGTCTTATCAGAGATGGACAATAAATACAGGAACTATGTAGAAGTTAAATAGACTTTGGCAGTTAAGAAATTAGTAGGAATTGACTTAAAAACTACTGTCTGGAAAATACCTTAGTAAGTGAATGTTTTAAAACAATTCCTATGAAATAAGACAACAAGAGAGAACAGGTAGCAACTTCCAACAAGACTACATCCTAAAGTTGGATAGACTATAGTAGACTAATATAGGTTCTGCACAGCTTGCTGTAGATTACAATGACATCACAAAATAAACATTGTCTAAATTGACCAATGAAATTATTGTGCCATAAGGATCCTCCCAGACTTCAGATCACATCCTACAGACATGTTCACTCTTTATCGGCTTTGCATGCTAAAATCTGACTCCCAAAAGATAAAATTGTAGGAGAAACTATGGAGTACCCACAAGAGACTCCTGCTAATTCATGGAGGCATCTCACCAACCTTTATAGACTGTTCAGCATAGGAATCTGATCTCAGAACAATACAAAGACAAAGACACTATGATAATGTCATTACATGAGGATCCTTATCAGCTTTACAGTGTTTAGGCCCTATAGATCTACACTATTACAAAAATCTCCCCCTCTGTTATGATGGCTGTCCTAACATGCAAATAAAAATATAACTCTCGTCACTGAATGTTCAAATAAAAATATAACTCTCGTCATTGAATATTCAAATAAAAATATAACTCTTGTCACTGAATGTTCTAATAAAAATATAACTCTCATTACTGAATGTTCAAATAAAATTATAACTCTTGTCATTGAATGTTGAACTAAAAATATAACTCTCGTTACTGAATGTTCAAATAAAAATATAACTATCGTCACTGAATGTTCAAATAAAAATATAACTCTCGTCACTGAATGCTCAAATAAAAATATAACTCTCGTCACTGAATATTCAAGAGGAAGTAAACAAAAAATAACATCTCAGATATAAAATTAGTGATACTCTATCTAACAAAACAAAATGTTTCAGATTTAGGACTTATCTCATATTATAGAATAAAGGCCTATTCTAGCACTAACTTATATAGGGTGACTACACAGTCACTGTGCACTCATTTATGTTGATGGTGAAGCAATGGTATATGAATTATGAATATTTAGTGCTGATCTGTGTGATGTCAGTGCGCAACAAATTTATAAATACCTTAAAGAAAATACTTTGCGGGTGTTGACGTTGACAAAGCTTTGGAAGATACTGTTGAACAAACAGATTGCATACAAATAATTATAATTGATTTGTTACTGAACATCACATTTCAATCTTTTCATTTTATTTTCAATGTGTGCATGCAATAATTATTTTTTCATTTATTATTTATTTATTCTTGTGGTATAAAACTCATGTTATAAAACTCTCATGTTATAAACTCATGTTATAAAACTCATGTTATAAAACTCTCATGTTATAAAACTCTTGTTATAAAACTCTCATGTTATAAAACTCATGTTATAAAACTCTCATGTTATAAAACTCTCATGTTATAAAACTATCATGTTATAAGACTCATGTTATAAAACTCTCATGTTATAAAACTCTTGTTATAAAACTCTCATGTTATAAAACTCATGTTATAAAACTCTCATGTTATAAAACTCTCATGTTATAAAACTCATGTTATAAAACTCTCATGTTATAAAACTCATGTTATAAAACTCTCATGTTATAAAACTCATGTTATAAAGCTCATGTTATAAAACTCTCATGTTATAAAACTCATGTTATAAAACTCTCATGTTATAAAACTCTCATGTTATAAAACTCATGTTATAAAACTCTCATGTTATAAAACTCATGTTATAAAACTCTCATGTTATAAAACTCATGTTATAAAGCTCATGTTATAAAACTCTCATGTTATAAAACTCTCATGTTATAAAACTCTCATGTTATAAAACTCTCATGTTATAAAACTCATGTTATAAAACTCATGTTATAAATTATTTGAAAGCTATTTTCTATGCAATATATAAATTAATTAAAGATAGAGAGAGAAAAAAAATGTAATAAAATAATACAGAGACTTTAACAAAGGTTTTAATTAGTCAAGTGCTCCAGAGGGGCTGTCTATAAGTTATGCAAACATTGGGGGGGGGGGGCGCTGAAAATGTTTGACAATTTCTAACAATGGGGAGGAAGGGGTTTGACAAAAGTTGATGCCAATAATACTGTATTTTCTACACCAATTAAATTGCTTGGACTTGAAACATTTGTCTAAAAATCTGAATAAAATTATCTAGGTAGTTTTTTTTCATCCTTTTGCTATTAAAAAAATAGGGTGGTTGGGAGAGAGTTAAAAAGTTTGACATAAATAAGAATGGGGATCCCTGAATTCTTTACAGTTTTTAACAATGGGGGAGGGAAGAATGTTGACACAATTTATGGACAGCCCCCATATGATCTGAAATTCTAAAGTGAAAATTTATTGTATTTTCCTAACATATACATATATTTCTAATAAATATACCATGGCATAATTCACCTAACATATCTCAGCGATAATTGAAGTCCTTATTTATTTATTGTTTTCTTTGTTTGTTTGTTTACTTGTTTAGAGAAGACAGATGGGTGCTCATTCTCTCGTTCTCGCAGCTCCAGTATATCCAGTCTAGATAATGTTAGCAAAGAAGCAATTCAGTGTTTAGTCTTTGCAGATTCATATACGCACAAGCAAGGTGAGTAATTCAGTTCATTTCTTCTCACCAGAATTTTGTTAGGGCCTGAAAGGGGTAACAAAAAATAAAACCACTGTTACCTGCCATGCATGTCATGCGACTAATGAGATTTGGGAGTAGAGTTCGCTGTCTAACTCCATAGAAAGTCAAAGTAACCCAGAAGCCATGCTGAAGTTAGATGTATCAAGCCAAAATGCACAGGTATTGCAGCCCAATTGTAAACCATGACACAACACATTCCATTCTCCGGACTACATCCTGCTAGTCTGCAGGAGTTTAATAATGAACATAGAAGAAGAATAGGAAGATTCATTGTAATATGTTGGTAAACAGGGCATTTATTAATAATATTATTACTGAGTGAAGTAATATTACATTTGGGAGTTAGAGTTCATAAGCCTGGGTTCTTTCTACTTAGAAATTAATTCCTGCATCATTATGTTTTACTTTTGTTTACTTTCATAGTCAATGATGTGAAAGTTATCAACCAGCTGTATGGCTGAAAGTTATCAACCAGCTGTATGGCTGAAAGTTATCAACCAGCTGTATGGCTGAAAGTTATATGGCTGAAAGTTATCAACCAGCTGTATGGCTGAAAGTTGTAAGTGATTTGAAAGTTATCATATTATCAACCAGTCAAAAATATTATATAATTCTAGCATGACAAAGACAAAATATCCAAAATAGGCCCTAATCTTCTGCAGATATGAAACCTTCATATACATTATCTACCCATGTTGTAGCCTTCAATTCTGAATCTTGCAGAGAGTACAACTCATTTTTTATTGTAGAAAGGATGAAGAATCTCCAATGGTAGCAAACATGAAGACAAAAATTACATGTTTAAACTTGGCCATTGATCATCAGACTCATTCAAGCAGACAAGTGACCACAGGGTGCAGTTCCTGAGGAATACAATGGAGTCATGTAACATCTCAGCCGTGTTGATACAGAAGTGGTACCCTGTAGGCTGGTTGATAATATGATAACTTTCAAATCACTGATAACTTTCAGCCATACAGCTGGTTCATAATATGATAACTTTCAAATCACTAACTGATAACTTTCAGCCATACAGCTGGTTGATAACTTTCAGCCATACATCTGGTTGATAATATTATAACTTTCAAATCACTGATAACTTTCAGCCATACAGCTGGTTGATAATATGATAACTTTCAGCCATACAGCTGGTTGATAACTTTCAGCCATACAGCTGGTTGATAACTTTCAGCCATACAGCTGGTTGATAACTTTCAGCCATACAGCTGGTTGATAACTTTCAGCCATACAGCTGGTTGATAACTTTCAGCTGGTTGACAGCTTTCAGCCATACAGCTGGTTGATAATATGATAACTTTCAAATCACTAACTTCTTCTTCTTCATCGTTCATTCTCAAACTCCTGCTGGCTCTCCCTTGTAGCAAGACCATTGTCCTACTAGATTTCTAGCAGGATGTAGTCCAGAGAATGGAAATGCATTGTGTCGCCGTTTTATTTGCGCCAATGGCCCGACACATCCGTCTTCGGTGGGAAATCACTAACTGGTATGCTGGTATACAAATCTGTTCACTGAAACATAATTGTATAATTTTGATGAGGTAAACCCTGCAGATTTTCTCAAAAGCATTTACCATGTCTATTGCCAGTTTGCCTCTTTATCTCATATTGTGTATTGTTTTTGCATCATTTATTTGTAAGGTTAAAAAGGTGTAGAGGATTGACTTCATTTTACTCGGGTTGCCTCATATGCACTCTGTCCCTTTCTTCGAAGCAACACCCGCTTGCCGAGTGTACCACTAATAGCACATGCCATAGGGACCTCTGAAATAATCCACACTGTAAACAATAAGTTGGGAGCGGGATTCCAACCAGCGACATTTTGAGCACAAAGTTATGAGCTAGGGAGATCTTTCTTATCACTTATATTTACTTCTTTAGACTTTGTTTTTAGCAGTACAAACTATCGAGTGAAGTGAACATAACATAATAAAAGATGCCTACCACTGCCTAAATCAATGGAAAGAGGCCATCATACTGTACCTGAGGACAGGACAAAACAGACTGAATAAGCACCTGTACAGGATGTGACTGTGTGTCACACCACTGTGCAGTTGTGGAACATATGAATAGGCCTCTGAGCACATTCTGCAGAACTGTCCTCAGTATGAACAGTTGAGAGAGACATACTGACTCAAAGAAGAGCTTCAACAACGGTGGAGTTCATCCATAAGACTTGTCTAGCTGTGTAGACATCAAGTAGTGAACAAAAGAAAGACTGTTTCTTCCAAGAATAATTTGTACCATGTGACCATTTGCCTCGTATCTTAAGGTATTTAGTGAAGATAATTGAGAATTATTTACCATGATCTATCCTTTGTTTCAGACAATGAGACATCTCCATGTTTGTGGGTGGGTACCAGTCTAGGATCTGTCATTGTGGTAGTATTAGTTTTACAGCCTGAACAACGGTTATCACAGCCTGTAATTGTTTCTCCAAGTGGTACGTGAACAAATCTGTGGTTCTTTTTACATATGAATATTGTTGATGATGAATTTATTTCTTTTATTTCATGTATTTCATGGAGATTTTATTATATTAAACTATTTCTGCTAGAAAAATACATGCAGTTGTTTTCAATTTTAAAAAATTATAACATTCGTATTTACAATTTTATTACAAAAATTCAAAATTGTCTAGATTTATAACTTTCATTACTACGTTAATAAAAAGTTTTTTGGCTGTGGAAATAAAGGCTGCTTTGCGGTAGCTGTCACCGTGACGTGTAGAGGAAGAATTATTATTGCACCTCCGAACGACAAAAATCCTTGTCCCAATCATGGATTGAACCCAGGACCACAGGGTTCTGAGGCTGGCATTCTAGACATATGACTACCGTATATGCTCTACTGTCCACTAAATTACAACATACAACAACATATGTTATCCTTAAGTATAATTTGTGGTATAGCAATCATTGTAGTTTTATTTTTTTTCTGCAGGTTCTCTGTACAGGATGAAAGGTGCCATTGTATGTATGTCCTTTTTGGACTTCAGGGGAAGTCTTATTCATGCTCTGTGTGAACAGTGGAGAGATAATAGAGAAAATAAGGATTTGAGTGAAAAGTTTGGCACAAAAATCACTAGTAGTAAGTGCCATAATTGCATGTATTTAACACTTTAGCTCCTATATTCTTCTTAGTAAATGATACCAACTGTGTTAAATTCTTAGTAAATGATACCAACTGTTCTAAATTCTTAGTAAATGATACCAACTGTGCTAAATTCTTAGTAAAGGATACTAACTGTGCTAAATTCCTACTACAATGACTCTTCCCCCAACTGCCCCTGTGCTGAATCCTTTTGTTGTCCTACAAAAATAATAAATCTCTCACAGTATTGGTTTGTTATTGACATCAGAAATATATACCGCATGGATGGGATTGACGTATACTTTCGCTTGGTAATTTCAGAGTTAAATTATTTTTAGCAATGAGGGGATAAATAATTTTGAAAATAGTTGTTATCCATAGTAGTTAGAGGAGCATGTAATCTTGTTTGTATCAACCAAGCTTGTATACTGGTCATATATTTCATATCTGACTGCTAATCGTTTCACCTTATAATTCCCCATGAACACTTTCTAAATGAAGACATTACATTATGAAAGAGCAGATCAACTGGTGTCATGCACGATGGGGCAATGGATCGACCTGACGCTTTGAATTCCTTAAGAGATATAGCACACGAGAGTGAGACTAGTGTGGATGATGATTCTTTTTCAATGGCCAGGATTAAAGATCAGGGTTTAAAATGTGGTGTTGCTAGAAGTAAACATTGTGGAGGGCACAGAAGAATGATGGTCAGCCAGCATAGGACCGGTACTGTCAGCAGAAGTGTAATGGCGGAGACACTCAGGGAGAGATTGGAGCAACTATGGATGTGTCCAGTTTGCAGTGATGATGATCCGATAACTAACTGACTAACATTACGCAGAACAACAAGGTAGAGAGTTTTACTGCTCACAAACAGACTTTTAGACCGAATGTAAATGAAAAAATATAGATGACAGTATACACAATAGACTAAATCAACATTTCAACCATCAGGCAGAAAATAAATGATAAATATGAAATGTGAGATCAATATCAATTATCGTCCTTGTGTTGCCGGGCCCGAAAGGGGAGCAAAGAATAGCAACACTGTTTAACTTCCACGTATGTCGTAAAAGGCGACTAAGGAGGTTATGGGATGGAGTTGGCTGTCCCATCCCATATAGGGTCAGAGACCCAAAGCCATGTTGAAGTCGGATGTGTCAGGCCGAAAGGCAATGCTTTAAACCATGACACAACGCATTCCGTTCTCCGGACTTTATCCAGCTAATCTGCAGGAGTTTGAGAACGAACACAGAAGAAGCAGAAGAAGAAGAATATCAATTATATATATATATATATATATATATATATATATATATATATATATATATATATATATAGGGCCTATGCTTATGTGATATTACTATTATATTTATTGCTTATTCTATATTTATTTTGTGTATTTTATTATTTTATTTGTAGTTATTGTATTATACATTTTTATTTTTTTTTATCTTTTAGGCCTACACTTATGTCTATATTTCTTTACTATTTTGTTACTGTGACACAAGTTAACCTCTGATTGTATTTTTATTTTAAGAGTATTATCAATATATTGCAAATGTGTTTCCTCTTGGGTTTAGTGACAAAAATTAAAACAAAGTAAGCAACATAATCATGGACAAAATAACAAAAGAGGCTTTCATCAAGACAGAAAAAACTTAGATATAGGAAAATAAAGAGGAATTAAACTAAATCAATAAATTGTTCTTTGTGGGTTATCAAAGTCTAACAAAATACCATAAATTCTCTATGAAAGAATTTATAATATGAAAATAAACACAGAAAAGAATAAAAGCTATGAAAATGAGCATGTAGTCACTAACCAATGAATACAAAATCAAAATGGCAGTTAAAGGACAGATAATCCAGAGAAGTAGAAAGTGGAAAAATCCAGATAAACTTTTTACAAACATTTTGTTACCTGCACCAAACACGATCACTAACAATCTCACAACAGAGAAAAAAAATGCTACATGTAAAATAACATTAAGGAAAGTTACAAGGGTTGTTAAAATTAAATAAGAAATTATTAAATCAGGACAAGAATAGGTATAATGCCTTGCATTGAATATATTAAGAAGCAGCAGATAAAATTGTTAGAACACCGTATGGAGAATGAATGCCAACCAACTCAATGTTAAGAATATATGCAAAATCAAATTAGGGTACAGAGTCAAAAGATTCTTCTTCTTCATTCATTCATTCTCAAATTCTGCAGATTAGCAGAATATAGTTCAGAGAACATATTGCATTATGTCATGTTTTACAGCTTGGTTGCAATATCTACGCCTTTCGTCCTGACACATCAAATTTCATTATGGCCTATGGGACGCTTTGATCTTTGTTGAATGGGACAGCCAATTCTACCACCTAAACCTCCTTAGCCGCCTTTTCCGACATGCATGGTGGGTAACAGTATTGCTATTCTTTGCTCCTCTTTTGCACCCTGGCAACACATGAGTGGAAGATTGTTTAAATACCAAGATAACCATGCACAAATATAGATTCGGCACAACCAATGAGACACATCTGGCCTCGGAATAACAGCTAAAACTCCTACTCCTTCCCTTAACTGCAAATATAAATTCACGGAACCAACATCCACGTCCACCCGGGAAATGACTAGAAAATAGAGTACACTTATTAATAAAGGAGATCTTATGTCTTTATGTTGGAGATATATATTCACAACTGTACCTTGTTGACTACATTTTTAGGGCAAATATCAGTTAGCAATTCCAAGTCAAAGATCTCCCCGCCATCTTCAACAGATATAAATTATGACAGGCAGTTTGTCATCATCTGCTCAGACAAACAAGCAAGGGTATGTTACTGTATTTATTTTTATGCTTATTTTGTTATTTGTTAGATATGACGAAAGCTGATTGCACACCACACATCACAGCATTCAAGCAAGACATTGGACATTAAAATGGTACAGTTATCCAGGAAGTACTCCATCAAGGACAGCCTTTTCATTGACTTAAGCTTAAGTATGCCACAGTGGCTGAAAAACTAAACATGATCAAGGCTACCCACATCCGAGCAAGGAAACTGTTTGCCATAACAAGCTGTCAAGTCTAAAGAGGCCTCAGATTTTAAACATGTGACAAGACACTGGGGACAGTTGGCATTGCACTGAGCCAGAGAGGTCTTCAATGTTTGTAACTTTCGACCTAATGCATCTGATTCTTCTTCTTCTTCTTCTGTGTTCATTCTCAACCTTCTGCTGGATTTCCCTTGTAGTAGGTCTAGAGTCCTAATAGATTTCCAACGGGATGTAGTCCAGAAAATGAAAATGCGTTGTGTCACCATTTTATTTGCGCCATTGGCCAGACACATCAATCTTTGGCAGGTATCTGATTCAACATTGCACTTATGGGTCTTTGACTTCTACATGATGGATAGCCTAGTCAACTATTGATTCTTGTTAGTCGTCTTCTAGGATATGCATGACAAGTCACAGTATTAATATTCTTTGTTCCTTTTATAGACCCTGCAACACTCTGGTGCTCTGATAATGCAAACATAAATTACCAGTGTCAGAGATAACTTAACTACAACTATAGGGGCTGATGTAGCACAGAACACATGCTAGTCAGAATAGAGGATTTACTTTGTTGTACTCTTGTTTACCCAATATGTAATCCGTCCCATTCAACGAAGCAACACATCACCTGCTGAGAGAACGGTATAGCTCATGACATGTAACTGCATAGCCTCAAGGAACAAAACCTAGGTATATCTGAAAAATTTCACTTTATAGAAAAGTCAAGAGTGTGATTTGATCTCATGACCTCTTAACTATGAAGTGAGTGGTTTAACTACACCTGTCTGCGTAGACTCAAATCACTGGGACACACTAGGAGGATGGAAGATGACATAATACTGAAAGATCTACTTTATGGAGAATTACAGTCTGGGAAAAGATTTCATAGTTAACCTCTACTTCTGTACAAAAACAAATGCACTGTGCATGATATAGATATTGATACGGAATCATTAGAACACGATGCCATGAATCCATGCTTCCTGTTGCATGGAGAGAAAATATCAGGAATGGTATAAAGACAAAGGAGAAAGTGATAGCAGTTAGTTCAAGGGTTACCGTACATGTCTAAGAAGACACACAACTGGCGCGTCTGTGATTCCTTGTACATACTGTAGAAGACCCCTTCTGGCTCAGATTAGTCTTGTAAGTCACATCCATCCATCATCTCCATGGATCGTAGATTATATTTCTTATAATACAACAATACTACTAACATCTGGACAGACAGAAAGTTACCTACTACTACTAAGTAGATTAAAGTGTTGAACAATTGAATGTACCTATTTCCAATAACAATTGAATGTACCTATTTCCAATAACAATTGAATGTACATATTTCCAATAATTGAATATCCATATTTTCAATAAATACTGAATTTCCAATAACAATTGAATGTACCTATTTCCAATAACAATTGAATGTACCTATTTCCAATAACAATTGAATGTACCTATTTCCAATAACAATTGAATGTACCTATTTCCAATAACAATTGAATGTACCTATTTTCAATAACAATTGAATGTACCTATTTCCAATAACAATTGAATGTACCTATTTCCAATAACAATTGAATGTACCTATTTCCAATAACAATTGAATGTACCTATTTCCAATAACAATTGAATGTACCTATTTCCAATAACAATTGAATGTACCTATTTCCAATAACAATTGAATGTACCTATTTCCAATAACAATTGAATGTACCTATTTCCAATAACAATTGAATGTACCTATTTCCAATAACAATTGAATGTACCTATTTTCAATAACAATTGAATGTACCTATTTCCAATAACAATTGAATGTACCTATTTCCAATAACAATTGAATATACATATTTCCAATAATTGAATATCCATATTTTCAATAAATACTGAATTTCCAATAACAATTGAATGTAGCTAGTTCCATTTATACTCTGGTAATGGTTCAATAGAAATGTAATATTCTGAGTATAAACAGTAGTACATAAATCTGCCTTACTGTTATAGAGCTACTTAGACTCAATAAGATATCATAATCTGGTCTTAGGTTTAATTTGGTATATTTCAGGTCATTTCATTACCATCTCAAACATGTGCTTTCAAGGTGAAGGTTACAGAAACCTCTTTTGTTGTGAAAGCAGAGATTGTCAGCTTGCGTGGTAAGTGGCTGTTAGCTGAGCTTCACTTTACTGTGTCTTATTTAATAACTTAAATACTCTTGTGAATATAGAGTCCCATCCTCTACAATGAAAACACACAAACTAGATAGGCCATATGAGAGGAGATGAAGGGGCGTAGGTGTCAACTAGTACGGATTTTCCATATTTGTACAGATTTCATCCCCCCCCCCAAAAAAAAAAACAACTTTATTTTTAAAATAAAAAATATGATCATTTATATTAAATTTCCTAGTAATTATTATTAATGCAGACATTTTTGTAATCTCACACGCACATATTGATGAGGAAAAAATAATTTAAAAACAAAAATTGGGGTTTTGGGGAATTTTTATTTTTTATTGGGAGGGGGGGGGGTTAAATATTAACTTATTTATTGAAATACTGAATTAAAAATTGTGTTAAAAATACGGATTTATGAAAAAAATATGTTGACAGCTACGAAGGGGGTTGCTGGGCTTAAGCTCCTCATTATGAAATTACAGAGTGTACATACAGCCACGCTCTCTCCACTAAAGATAAAGAGTATAGACTGCATACTGAAATACAGAGTGCACAAGGCACTAGACTAAAGAGAGAAAAGTCGCGGATGGGGCATGTTGAGGAAGTTCAACAATGTATGTGCTTAATGGAGGATGTGGCACACGGTGCGGAATTGATAAGTGTTTCCAGAGATTGCCATACCTCTTTTCGGGCAGTGATAACACTGGATAGAGAATGTAGAGAGAGGTGCTCTATTGCTTTTGAATCTGAGGTGCAAGCAGTGATCAGTGAGAATTCCAGGGATGGTGATATGGTTATATGGTGATATGGTTATATGGTGATATGGTTATATGGTGATATGGTTATATACACTGATGGTTCTGTTGTTAAGCATGAACTCACTGCGCAATTCCATCATTTCGGCCAATTTACTAGACATGTGAACGCAAGTTGTGCCGTCCCTACTTGTCATCTTTGATTTATATGTGTTCATGTACCTTGATAAAGGCCTTTCAGTCGAAACGTTGATTTGTGTGTGTGCCTATGTTTGTTTCGTATTACCGGTATTAACAAAACTTTATTGCCTCGTTTCAAGCTTTACCTGTTAAGCATGTACATAGTTCTTGGGCTTTCACAGTTCTGTATGTAGGGAAAACTATTGGAGACGAGAGTAGAGCTTTCAGTTTGACTATGAATAGCATGACAATGGAAATTATAGTAGTAACAAGGGCTTTAAAATGAATGTGCATTCACAACGACTCATGAGCATAAATAGAAAAATACAAGCAAGCTATATTCATTCAAGCTATATTCGCAAGCTATATTCATTCAAGCTATATTCATTCAAGCTATATTCATTCAAGCTATATTCATTCAAGCTATATTCATTCAAGCTATATTCATTCAAGCTATATTCATTCAAGCTATATTCATTCAAGCTATATTCATTCAAGCTATATTCATTCAAGCTATATTCATTCAAGCTATATTCATTCAAGCTATATTCATTCAAGCTATATTCATTCAAGCTATATTCATTCAAGCTATATTTATTACCTCTGAGGAGGTCGGAGGTGTCACATTATTTCGTGCCGAGTTATTCAGGTGCTCAAGGTAATGAGAGAGTGGATAGTTTGCAGGTTGTTACACTGTATTGAGTGGTAGGACGATGGTCAGCGCCAACATATTGAACATATTAAGAGCAACTGTATGATCAAATGAAATTAATGAAGATAATGATTTATTTTCCATGTCCAGAAGAAAGGAGCTAGACCTGAAATAGGGTATGACCAGAAATTAACAATATTATGAATTGCAAAGAATGTTTATCAATTAATCTTCTTCTTTCCTTCCGCTTTTACCCTTTACGGGTGTCGAGGAAGATACAATGTTCTTGGTCTCATTTTTTCTGGCAGCTTCAGATAATGTTATTTGGTGTTCTTGTAATGTCTCTTTGGTGTTGTTGATCCAGCGTACTCTAGGTCTACCCCTGGCTCTTCTTTCTGCTTCTCCTTTCTTCACATATGTTATATAAACTAATGAATCACACTGCATTCTTTCCAGATGACCGAACCAGTGTATCTGTTGGTTTTGTATGTATTGTAGAATTGATATGACACCCACTCTTTCTCTTATGACATCGTTTCTAATTATGTGTCTTCTGGTCACTCCTGTGGCTTTTCTCAGACATTTCATCTCTGTTGTAACCAGTTGTCTCTTATGTTTTGTTGTTAAGGATCATGTTTGACATTGGTAGCACAGGGTTGGAATGAAGACACTTTGGATAAGATGTTTTTTTGTTGACATTGGTACCAATTTTGTGTTGCAATAAAGGGGGATACTTTATTAAATCAATAAATATGATCATTTCATATCCATTAACGGAGAACTAAAACTGTCAGTTGTCATGTAACTATAGATATTCTCAGGGGGAAGATTGGAGCATCTATGGATGTGTCATGTAACTATAGATGTTCTCAGGGGGAAGATTGGAGCACCTATGGATGTGTCATGTAACTATAGATGTTCTCAGGGGGAAGATTGGAGCACCTATGGATGTGTCATGTGACTATAGATGTTCTCAGGGGGAAGATTGGAGCATCTATGGATGTGTCATGTAACTATAGATATTCTCAGGGGGAAGATTGGAGCATCTATGGATGTGTCATGTAACTATAGATATTCTCAGGGGGAAGATTGGAGCATCTATGGATGTGTCATGTAACTATAGATATTCTCAGGGGGAAGATTGGAGCATCTATGGATGTGTCATGTAACTATAGATATTCTCAGGGGGAAGATTGGAGCATCTATGGATGTGTCATGTAACTATAGATATTCTCAGGGGGAAGATTGGAGCATCTATGGATGTGTCATGTAACTATAGATATTCTCAGGGGGAAGATTGGAGCATCTATGGATGTGTCATGTAACTATAGATATTCTCAGGGGGAAGATTGGAGCATCTATGGATGTGTCATGTAACTATAGATATTCTCAGGGGGAAGATTGGAGCATCTATGGATGTGTCATGTGTGCTATGATGATGATGATGATCTCTTGACTAACTATTAAGAGAAAAGAACATGACATTTAGTTCTAGGAAACGTACAAAAAAAGTATAATCACCCCCTCCTAAATAGTTTTCACCACAATAAATTCATATGAGTTTAACTCATAAACTCAGTAATGAAGTGGAAAGCTGTGTTATTTGTATAGATTCCTCTTCTCATTCCTGTTATCAAGTGAAATATTCTTTCCAGAATGTTGTCTTCATCATGGATACTCTGTCTCGGGCATGCACGCCAGCATTGGCTAGAGACATAAGCATATATTCTTTGATGTTGCCGGTCCATCATCTTGGTCTTCCTCTTCTTCTCTCACCTGGTACTCTTCCCTCCAGAATCAGCCTTTTGATACCATCATGTCGCTTTAAGTGTTAAAAATACTGTAGCTTTCAATAGAACTTTCAATAGAATTATATATGTACCGGTACGATGTAATAATTGTAATGTTGAAAAAAAAAAATAAACATAACTTTTTGGGAGTTAATTTTATAAAAGATCTTCACTGATTGAACATCATTCAACCTATTGACTGTGTCCACCTGGTCATTAACTTCTCATGGTTATTAGAATTGTACTCACCTCATGATTCATGAGGTCATGAAATAGGTCAAGTACAAAATATTTTCTGCAATAATTCGTGACAGGTTTATGAGAATCCTGTGAAACTTACTGAACATAAAACTCTCTGACCATATTATTGAATTCCTATAAAAGATTGATGGTCCTCAAATAAATTTTATTGAAAATTTAATGCACAAGTATGGTTTATCTCACTACAGAACAACGATACATCATCATTGGACGCTTACAGACTGGACAATCATAAAGTGCAGTGGCCAGACAATTTAATGGGGTTAGAAGCACCATTGGTCGCCTTTGGGGGAGATTTCAACAAACTGTCAGTGACAGACCCAGAGTCACAACTCCTGCAGGAAGCCACTTCATACGGCTGCATCACCTCAGGAATCGATTTTAATCTGCATCCTCCACAGTCCAATTATTGCCAGCGCTTGTCGAATTTCAGATCAAACGGTCAGGAACTGGTTGCATGACGCTTTTGTTTGGGGAGTAGAAGACCCTACAGAGGTCTTGTTCTTATGGATCAAAATCATCACAACCGATGTGGGCAAACCAGCATTGTCAATGGACCATTGGGAATGACTAGAGAGATGGGTTTGGTTTAGTTGAAGTCTGAAAGTTTCTTCATGTCAAGGTTGAAATATTAATTCCGTAAAATAAAATTTTGTTACATATTTGAAGTAATGTTGCTTTTTTTTTTTAAATATAGGCTTTGTGATTTGTGTTTGTTTGTGATTTGTTTTGGTGTTAATATTTTTCTCATAGAAAGTACTTTTAGCCATTTCTGTTTCACATCTACCTTCATTTGTGATTATGTGTCCAGGATACAGGTACTAGTCTACTTGATGAAATATAGCTTCATGTATTTTTATGTTTAATATTTGTTCCTCTTATTGTTTTTGTTTTCTGGATGTTAATTTCTAGTCCATAATCTCTGCTTGATTTGACTACTTGGTCTATTTGTTTTTTAGTGATTTCTAGGTATACAATGGCAAGGCTGAAATACCCTTACAGATATACACAGTTATTACTATATGTTGTTTTTTCTGGTAACTCTAGTAAAACTGTATTTTCTGTCTCAGAAAGTGTATGCTTGATGTGCTATGTGGCTAATGGTCACATCATGGCCTTCAGTCTACCAAGCCTAAAACCTTTATTTGATGTAGACTTCTTGCCATTAACTGACTACAGGTAAGATTACTAGTAGCTTATTGTAGGCTCTATATAAGATGTGATGAATGTTAGCATGTTGATATTAAATTTACTTTATGGCTGTTTTTGATAGTATACCATATCATCAACGATTCCTTGTCAAAAACAATACTGCAGGGAACTGTCGAGGGTGGAAGAAGCAGAGGAGGACAAATAAAGGCATGGACAGACAACATCAAGGAATGGACAGGGCAAGATATTTCCACACTCATCTGCATAGCTGAGGATAGAATTCGCTGGAGGACTCTGTGTGCTGAGACATCCAATGTGGTACCCCTACGACCCTGAAGGGTTACGGGTTTATTGATTGATTGATATCATCAACATGAGGAGTTTTCAATGTTTATTCTTAAATTCAGCCAAATTGTTTACATATTTTATTTGCCATTTTTATTTGTTTAACTGCTGGCCAAATCTACAAGATCTAGCTTAAAAATGGCTAGATTTATAGCCAATGTGCTGACAAGACCTCAGAGTTTATTGTTACTAATCTGAAGAACAATGCACTTGGTCTTAGAGTCAGGCATCAGTTTATATTTTTCCCTCAAATCTTCTCACCTGTGATTCGAACCTACAACCTTCAGGACTTATCAATCTGAAAACTCAATTTCACGGTGACCTCTTCTCACAAATGTATTTAGCATAATAATTTACGATAACCTTTGGAGGTCATCTTACTGGGTAACATGGTAATTGGGTTATCAGACTCATGCCCTCAACTATTTCTGATGGTTATACACCCTACCCTGATAGACCAAAATGGACACATGTAGTTGAAAGTAATACTCTTTACTATAATAGGTAAATAATTTGTTATCTTAAATGTGGAATGACTGTTATACCTGTGTACACAGAAATGTGTCAAAGTTTTATTTTAATGTTTGAAAGTATTTTTTTCTGCAGGGTGGCTAGGACATTTTGTTTCAGTAATAATGGCCATGCTATGTTTCTGTGCTCACCAACTGAGATACAGAAGATTACCTACTCTGCTGAAATCTCGTATGTATTGTCTACGAATATTGTTTCATGGTTAACTTTGAAATCTCATATGTATTGTCTACGAATATTGTTTCATGGTTAACTTTGACATCTCGTATGTATTGTCTACGAATATTGTTTCATGGTTAACTTTGAAATCTCGTATGTATTGTCTACGAATATTGTTTCATGGTTAACTTTGACATCTTGTATGTATTGTCTATGAATATTGTTTCATGGTTAACTTTGACATCTTGTATGTATTGTCTACGAATATTGTTTCATGGTTAACTTTGACATCTTGTATGTATTGTCTACGAATATTGTTTCATGGTTAACTTTGAAATCTTGTATGTATTGTCTACGAATATTGTTTCATGGTTAACTTTGACATCTTGTATGTATTGTCTACGAATATTGTTTCATGGTTAACTTTGACATCTTGTATGTATTGTCTACGAATATTGTTTCATGGTTAACTTTGAAATCTTGTATGTATTGTCTACGAATATTGTTTCATGGTTAACTTTGAAATCTCATATGTATTGTCTACGAATATTGTTTCATGGTTAACTTTGACATCTCGTATGTATTGTCTACGAATATTGTTTCATGGTTAACTTTGAAATCTCGTATGTATTGTCTACGAATATTGTTTCATGGTTAACTTTGACATCTTGTATGTATTGTCTATGAATATTGTTTCATGGTTAACTTTGACATCTTGTATGTATTGTCTACGAATATTGTTTCATGGTTAACTTTGACATCTTGTATGTATTGTCTACGAATATTGTTTCATGGTTAACTTTGAAATCTTGTATGTATTGTCTACGAATATTGTTTGATGGTTAACTTTGAAATCTTGTATGTATTGTCTACGAATATTGTTTCATGGTTAACTTTGAAATCTCGTATGTATTGTCTACGAATATTGTTTCATGGTTAACTTTGAAATCTTGTATGTATTGTCTACGAATATTGTTTCATGGTTAACTTTGAAATCTTGTATGTATTGTCTACGAATATTGTTTCATGGTTAACTTTGAAATCTTGTATGTATTGTCTACGAATATTGTTTCATGGTTAACTTTGAAATCTTGTATGTATTGTCTACGAATATTGTTTCATGGTTAACTTTGAAATCTTGTATGTATTGTCTACGAATATTGTTTCATGGTTAACTTTGAAATCTTGTATGTATTGTCTACGAATATTGTTTCATGGTTAACTTTGAAATCTTGTATGTATTGTCTATGAATACTGTTTCATGGTTGATTTTCTGTCAGATATGTTACCATCTAGAATAGGCCTAAATGTTAGCAGTAAAATATTGAGTTTCTGTTATTTATATAGCTGTCTAGATTATATGTTAGCAGTAAAATATTGAGTTTCTGTCAGGTGTAGACATGAAATACCTATTTAGTTTTTGTCAGACATAGGAGTAAAATATTGAGTTTCTGTGAAATATAGAAGTAAAATATTGAGTCAAATGTAGGGGTAAAATATTTTGTTTATGTCAGATTTAGAAGTAAAATATTGAGTTTCTGTAAAATGTAGAATTGATAATAATTGAGACTGCCATAAAACTATATAACAATATTACTTATACAAGACTCAAGGTCAATCAGCTTTACAATGATCACACAGGCCATCAGACTATTGGGTATGGGTATGAAATAATAATAGATAATAGAATAAAATATAGTTTCAGTGCTAAAACTATACAGTCTTTATCTAGAAAATACAAGACAGTGAATTAAACAGTCTACATAATAGCACTATTACAAATGCATTAGATGGGAGATATTTAACAGTGGGAGGCATCCAAGGTACAAATGGTGTACATATACACAAGGATTGTCACAGAGATGAGTACAGAGCCAGAGAATAACTATCACACCCCCAGAAAGGTAGGTTTCAACCTATGCACTGCTTCCAGCCACTGTAGCCAAGATAAGGTTCACTGTACTCATTCCCATTCCCCGCCACCAATTGACTACTGGTTATGCCGAACTTCTCTATCGCTCCAGGCATGCAGCCAAATGTTCAAGTCAAAAGGATTGTCATGTCCTGAGTCACTGTGCCTCTATGATGAGTTTCAGCCATAAGAAAAAACAGTGCTGTCAGTTTCATCCTCCCCAGTGCTGCACAGTACATTTCTGGCTCCCTCCCAACCACAAAGGGTGCATACATATATATTCAGGTGAACATGAAACACATTTCAACAACAAAATAAAAGCATAATTGTATAGATGACGTGCCATGAAGCTTCTCTAAGATAACCTCAATATAACGGCATGTCATCCACTAAGGTTTTCTGTTGCATGGATGGTATGTCTAGTGGGCCATTGGTGAGACCCACAGACGCAACCACATGCGTACCTAGCTCTATCAGTGGTGCATGATTTTATGGCAGTAAATAAATGCAGCGGGCACCACAGTGATCACCATGAAATGCATAACAACAGAAGTAAATCTTCTATGGTTACTAGCATGAAGATGTCACAACTGGTCACTTAGTATTTTGCCAGTTTCACCTACATATTTAATGTCACAGCATTTACAATGATAACATTTTGAGATGCACATGTAAATTTGATACCTTATGTAAAATTTTGACATGATATCAATATTTTACGCCATGATCCCATATAAATAAGATTTATATTCAATTAGTTAATGTATGTTTTGTTTTTATTCAGTGAGAACTTGAATGAAATGCTTGGAGACTTATTTCTTCCAAAAGACACACCTGAAGCTCCAAAACAGGGTTTTCTTAAGTCATTATTTGGTGGTGGTGTGTCTTCTCTAGACCGAGAGGAACTCTGTAAGTTCAAATGGAAAAGTCATTATAATACCTTGTTAACCTTGTATTGTATAGAGTTCTGTCTTGATATCTTTTACAAACCTGTAAGTGTACTCTATTCAGTATTCAGATCGCTAGTGCTAAGTATACTTTTATGTGGATGTGAAAGCTGGACACTTGCATGTGAGCATCTGTGGCAATCACGATTGCAACACAAGACAGCTATGGTTCGCTTTGAGCTTGATGACCAATGTGTATGTACGACAACCAGTTCTCTCATGCTAGCTTACCATACTAGTAATGTGGTTACAGACATCCACCGTTCAGTAGAAGGAGTAAAAACACAGAACAACTGATAGTATTAGTTATCAACACTTAAGTTGGATATGTTGGGCCATTGGTTATAATAAAATGGTGAAACAGTGCATTTCTATTCTCTGGACTATGTCATGATTTAAATCATTTAAGACTCGCTATAAGAGAGATCTGGTGGAAGATTTAGAACAAACGGGGAAGAACATATATTTGCATACCTCAGTAGCAAAATGCCACTGCTGATTATGAAAGACATATATATCAGGAATTCTAAAACAAGCAGCATTTTTGGCAGACATTATACAAATGCATAGTATAGAAATGGCATTAGTCTACAAACTAAACTGAAGGTTTAGAGAGCATGGTTCTTCCAGTACTGTTGTATTCTGGTGAATAATGGACCATTATCCGTATACAGATGGTAATGCAAAATAAGTTTATATATATATATATATATATATAATTCTCTGCTGCCCTATCTGTGAATACTCTAATCCATATGACTTGTGGATATTCGTCATCCAGTAGACAGAGAGTAACTGTCTTGCATTTTACACTATTCTGTTCATTCTAAAGAAGAACTTAAAATAGTCAATAGTTTCACCTATCTTGGCAGCATTCTCTAACAAGCTGTAAACATCAACTCTCAGGTAGACAACCGAATAGCAAAAGTTAGTGCTATATTTGGAAGACTGCACACAAATGTATGGGACACAAAGTGAATAACAACTACCACTAAACTCATAGTTTACCAGAAAGCAGTAATATCATCATTTCTCTGTGAAATATGAACAGTAGAACTGCTATAACTCAACCATTTCTACCTAAGCTACTTCATAAAATATTTAACATTCATTGGTGGAATAAAATACCAGACAATGAAGTAGAGATTGTTCATTTATTGTCCAAGACTCACATCCATATTTTAGTATAAAGAGTTATATAGCATTACAGAAATTTCTTCGAGGACAGAAGATGCTCACTGACTCACTTCAACAGAGACACAAATTCATGGGAGAGACTTTCACTAGACAGATTCAACTGGTGTCGCAGTATCAAGATTGATATAGCAGCTGTAGGAAATTTCAGACATGATGCTGTGCAACAAAAACATGCTAGAAGAAAAACAAGAGCTGGTCAATGTCCCACAGACTCCTCCCACATATGCTCAGATTGCAGTAGACAATTTTAGACACAGTGATCTTCCATTGAATCAACAGTTACCCTAAAAACTTAACCTTTCTAAGTTACATGGAAAAATATGTGCATTTTTATAGTTAAATTCTGGAGACTAAGTCTTTGCCAGTGCTCACATAGCTACAAGAATTCATATAAAGTCTTATCATCCAAATACAGTCAAATCCCATTATAACAAATTAGTCCAGATCAGCATAATATGTACCGGTATGTAATAAAAGAAAGTCACTATACACAGTACAAATAATAAAAAGTAAATATAATTGGAGATTTTGAAGTGTTGTTAAATAGAGTAATTTTTTTAAATAACATAATGTGCTATAGAAGGATTCTACTGTATATAATTAAGACTGGATATGTTTTCAGTAAGGAGGTGGGATTTTACATGCACAAAATACTATTTTCAGCATTTTCATCTGTAATTTCCTCTTTTTGATAATAAATGTGATGATTGTTATGTGAAAAATGTTTAGGGTTTGAGCTTTACCTACTTTTTGGCTCTAATGGAGATTTTGCACACTAAAATACCCTACCCCCAGCCCCATCTATGGCTTTTTCTTTTGGTGACATGTTCTTTTCAGAACATCTCTTCTTTATAGAACTTCTGTACTTTTTGTGACTCCGAGTGAGATTATTTGCCATAGTCAGGGGATATTAGATTACCTGCCACAGTGAGGGGCATATTGGATTACCTGCCACAGTGAGGGGGCATATTAGATTACATTAGATGTCTCTTATCCATCATCATCTGGATTGGCCCTGACTCCTGGCCCAGAACCAGCAACTATACTTTACATTATTAATTCATCGAAAATGGCGTCTGAGAACTAATGTGTTTTCCTATCCCTGATCAATTAATGGATTTCCTTTTTGAAAACAATGGCAAACTATGGGAGTATTGTGCATAGTAATTCTATATAATTCTAGTTGAGTACATTATGTTGTACATAGCAAAAACTTATACTGGTAATTTATTGTACTTAAATTAATTGAAAACACTTTTGTGATATAACTTATCTGCCTGTTTTATTAGTTGGTGAATCCAGTGGAAAGGCATCCAAAAGTCTCACTAAGCACATCCCAGGAGCAGGCAATATGCAGTATCTCCAACAACAAGCGAGTGCATCAGTAAATGAGTTCAGTCGCACTAGACTGGTGGGTTCATCTTTTATATCAAATGTCAGAGAAAGAAATTGATCAAATTAAACTATTAAAATTTTACAGTAGTAAGAGATTTTGAAAAGTTTATTTGTTTCATTTAGAAACAATAATATGTAGAAATAATATAGGAAACAACAGACTTAAACAAGTAACAGAATTCATATATCTAGGACTCCATCGAGACCAGCACCGTGCAGAGGTGATGGGGCTTAGTTCAGCCATCAGGGGCTGGAAACTAAGACTGGTCGGGCAGTCCCACTCGAGCAGGACCATAGTCCTGCCCTAGTAAGCAGAGTGCTGAAGACGGAGGCATCCAGCCAAAAGGCGCACAGATAATCAGGATGCCATGCACAAAACACAATGGAAACATGTCTACATCTATAAAAAGTTATGGTGCCTGCCCTGTGGCGGACGTTCAGGAAGGGACGGTGCCGGGCCCTATACCTCGAAAGGGCCCAACCTCAGTTACTGGAAGTCCTTCTCAATTGCCCCGAGGAGCCAGGAGGCAAGGGAATAGAGCTACTGGCCAAACAAACAAATGACCAATAAAAATAATGCACTGGAATGCTGAGGGTGTCAACAGTAAAAGAGATGGATACAGCAAAAAATTGGAACTTGAAAATGTCCTCAGTGAAGAACAAGTTAACATATGCTGTATCCAAGAAACACACCTCAGCAGCGACATAGCCTTCAAAATCAGAGGCTACCAGTGCTACCGATCTGACCGAAAGGACAGTTGAAAGGGTGGAATTCTGACACTTGTTAAAAACAATATCAGCGCATATCAGCTTGAAGTATATCTGGAAGGGGCAGAATACCAGATGCTCCACCTAAAAACAGACAGTGCAGAATTCCATCTCCTGAACTACTACTGCCCAAATGATAAACCATTGGCACTAGACACAATTCCAGACAAAGAGAGACTTATGGTGTGTGGTGACTTCAACAGCCGCTCTCAGAGCTGGGGCTACGATCATATCGACAAGAGAGGTGAGGAACTTGAGAGCTGGCAGGATGAAAATAATCTCATCCTTATTAACCAGCCAGCAGACTCGCCAACCTTCTAGTCGAGAGCATGGCACACCACCTCTACACCAGACCTAGCATTCCACTCACCAGGCTTGGAATGGAACATCACACGTGTTGTTGGAAAGCAGCTTGGAGGTAGTGACCACAGACCAGTATTTCTGGAAATCCACAATGAATTTACCACGGACAGCAGCACGCTCACTAGGTGGAACTATAAAAGGGCAGACTGGAAAATGTACCAGCATTTAACCAGTGTTCTAGCTAAGGACATGAACTTGGACAAAGACATCAATAGAGCAGTGAGTGAATTTAATAGATGTATACTACATGCTGCTAGTAAAACCATACCCAGGGGGGCACGCAAAAACTACACACCCTACTGGAATGATGAACTGGAAAAGCTGCAAAATGAGATGAGATGGAAACATCTAGACAGCAGGCTGAGAACAGACCTAGCCAAGAACATCACAACAAATATCAGCAAACAAAGGCTAAATTTCAAAGAGCCAAGTTACAAGCCAGACGGAGCAGCTGGAAAGAAAAAACAGAGTCGCTGAACCTAGAAAGAGATACTAGGAAATTATGGAAACTTGTAAAACAACTAAATGATGAAGGTACAGGGAGAAATATCAGGATCACACTTTATAAAGATAGAAACATTTTAACAGGTAAACATGCAGCTGATTACTTTGCAGATTCCTTTGCAGAAGACAATAACGTCAAAGTCAGCCCAGACAAACAACAGGAGGTTCGAGAGAACCAGCAAAACATTGGACAAGGTGAACCTATACCTGAAGTCATGGAGGCACCAATCACAATGAGAGAACTGGAGCATGCAATATCCAAATTGAAAATGAAAAAGTCCCCTGGAGCTGATGGAGTGTCCAATGAAATGATTAGAAACCTGGGAAGTGCAGCAAGAGCAAAGCTACTGCAGATCTTTAACACAAGCTGGTCCACAGGTAATGTACCACAGGCGTGGAGAGAAGCAATAATGATACCACTCCTCAAATCAGGAAAAGATGGCAACACAGTCTCCAACTACAGGCCCATCAGCCTCACAAGCTGTCTATGTAAAACAATGGAACGCATTATCAATCTTAGGATGCAGTGGTACCTTGAAAGTGAAAACCTTCTGGTATCACAGCAAGCAGGTTTCAGACAGTGCTACTCTACTGAAGATCAGGCAACCTACCTCTCCCAAGAGATTGAGGATGCCTTCCAAGAAAAGAAACTGGTACTAGCAGCATGGATAGACCTCAGGAAAGCATTTGATAAGGTCTGGAAAGAAGGGCTCCTAAAGAAATTGCGAAATTGCAGGGTTAGCTCAAGAATGTACAAATGGGTAAAAGCATACCTGCATAATAGAAGAGCCAGGGTACAATTAGATGGTCGCAAGAGCAAGAAAGTTCTACTGCGTCATGGAGTCCCCCAGGGAGGAGTCCTGTCATCCACACTTTTCTTGGTTTACATCAATGACCTAGTTGCTGAACTACCACACGGGATCAAAGTGGCAATGTATGCTGACGACCTGGTGATCTGGTGCACGGAAGAACATGCAACAGTGGCCACTAAACAAATACAAAGAGCTATCGATGCCCTAACCTTATGGGCTAATAGATGGTGCGTCAGCATTAACACAGATAAGTGCAGCACTACACTCTTTACCCTCTCACCAAAACAAAAAGCTGGTCAAATCAAGATAGATGGAGAGCTCTTGAAAGAAGACAAACAACCCACATACCTCGGAGTTACTTTTGATGATAAGCTGACATGGAAGCAGCACATAAACAAAGCAACAACAAAAGCCAGGAGGAAGCTAGCTATCCTGAGAAAACTAAGTGGAACCACATGGGGAGCCAGTGGAAATATACTCAGTAAAGTTTACCAGCAAGGCATAAGACCACACCTGGAATACGGTTCAGCTGCGTGGTGTCCTGCATCAAACACCACATTGCAAGATCTAGATAAAGTGCAAAACCAGGCACTTAGAATAATGTTGGGAGCAATGAAATCAACACCCATAGCAGAGATGCAGAAAATGGGAAGAATGCAAACACTTGGCGAACGCAGAGACACAAAAGTACTAATTCAAGCAGAAAAGTTTCAGTGTATGCCAAGTCATCCAATGAAGGAAAGATTCCAAAATCTAGCAATGGGACGACTGAAAAGGAGCAGCTTTATCCATCAAGCTAAACGACTCCGTAGACAACTTACAGACCTACCTGAAGTTGACAGCCCCTTAAGGTCTGTACCAGAGCAAACCCCGTTGAGTGAAAGCCATGGAATGCCAATATACATTCAGACCCATGTGAAAGGAATACTAAGCGAGGACGAACAGAACAGTGTGCAGCGAATGACAATCACCCTCAGTTTCCTGGATGAGGAATATCCACAAGATATATGGGTCAGAGTGTACACAGATGGGTCAGCACAGAATGCTGTGAGGAATTGAGGTGCAGGTGTATATATAGAATATCCACACAAGCCTAGAGATACAATCAGAACACCGACAGGAAAATTCTGCAATAATTATGATGCAGAAATCCAGGCAATTAGTGTAGCAGCTAAAAAACTGCTGAACTCCAACTCTGACCTACAGCCTGTGGTATTCCTGACAGATGCAAGGTCAGTGCTTCAAGCTCTCCAGTCTGGAAAACTAACAGACTTAAAAAAACTACTTAGCGAATTGTCTTACCAGTATAGGGTAACCATGCAGTGGATACCCTCTCACTGTGGAATACCAGGAAATGAAAAAGCAGACCAACTGGCTAAGGAAGGTGCTGCCGAAGACCAACCAGATATACCAATCACCTACCATCAGAAAAAACAGATGATAAAGTCAATAAGAAAGCCACAAACACCAACACAAGATGACTATCACAATATGAACAGATCAGAACAAGTTATAATTCTACGTCTCAGAACAGGACACAACCGACTCCGCAGTCACATGTATACAAAGTTCAAGATTGGCAACACAGCCATGTGTACATGTGGACAGGCAGCACAGAGTGCCAAACATATACTTCAAGAGTGTTCTGAGCATGAAACGCTGAGGCAGACATATTGGCCAGAGGAAACAACACTGGAATCAAAGCTCTATGGGACACTATGAACTACAAAAGACAGTGAGTTTTATTAAGGAGACAGAATTACAGATATAGACATGTTTCAAGTGAACGAAAGAAGAAGAAGAAGAATATATCTAGGAAACAATATAACAACAGACATCAAGAGCAGTAAAGAAATACACAATAGATGTAGTAAAGCATACCAAGCCCTAGGGCAAATGACACCAATCTTCAGAAACAAAAAAGTAGATTTAAACACCAAAATAACACTATTCACAATTATTATTATGCCAGCTGTGTGCTACCAATACCAAACATGGACAATGACAGCACAAGACAAACGTATACTAGTGACAGTTACTAGATTTCCAGCCGGATATAGTACAGAGAATGGAAATGTGTTGCTGCGCTGTTTTATTTGCGGTGCAAATGACCCAGCACATCTGTCTTTGGCAGTAAACATGTGTATATGGGTTTCCATAGAATAGATTATTGGCAAAGCACAAATAGTGTAATATTTTTCCATGGTGTCTTTGTTTTGTGTAGAGTACAAAATATTCAAGAAAGCTGGCTGAACAAGAAATGCTCGGAAATAGAATCACATTACAACCAAAACACAACATTACTACATAAACAAATTGATGTGATAACAGGGGAAAGAACACAAACAGTTACAGGCTGTCTAAAATCTAAGACAGGACAGGTATTAATGGGAAACGATCACACAGTACAGAGATGATCAGAATATATCAAAGAACTTTATGTTGACAATAGACTTGAGATAAACATTCAAGATAACGATGAGGGTCCATCAATACTTGCAGCAAAAGTAATGAAGGCCCTAAGACACATGAAATATGGCAAAACCCCAAGACCAGACAATATCACATTAAAGGAATTAGTAGCATTAGGTGACTTTGGAGTTGAAGTAATAACAAACTTGTTTAATGGTGTATATAATAGCAAACACATACCTGATAACTTAGTGAGATCCATGTTTGTAGCCTTACCTAAGAAACCAGGGACCACCGAATGTGAAGAACACTGTACAATATGCCTCATGAGCCAAATAACAAAAATACTTCTCAGAATCATCATGAAGAGAGTGAGAAACAAAATAAAAACAAAAATAAGTCCAGAATAATGTGGCTTCAGAAAAGGCAAAGGTACCTATCTTTCTATCTGTCTATACACTGTGGCCCTTGTTTTCCTAGTGGTGTCAGAGGTGGAAGAGTTCTCTGGAGATGGCCTTCTTGTGTGCTGTTTGTAAGCTTCTGTCTGCACAAATGTACCAACAATGCTATATATATTTTGAAAATACTAATAGAGAGGTCTATAGAGGTAAAAATATATTTGTACCTCTGTTTTATAGACTACACAAAAGCATTTGATAAATTTAAACATAGTGAAGTTATACACATGCTAGAGAATTGGAACATCAATAGTAAGGATTTAAGAATCATCAAGAACATGTACTAGCAACAAAAAGCAGCAATAAGAGTAAAATAAATTTGGCCCTTTTCAACAAATAAAACAAGGAGTTAGACAGGGATATGTACTTTCACCAGACCTTTTCTCTTTATACAGTGAAAACATGATGTGTGCAATAGTTGATATCCCAGGAATATCAATGGGAGGACATAACATAAATAATTTTAATGAATAAATTTAATGAAAATAAATAATCATGGCACGTTATGATGATGAGGACAGATGACAGCATGTTCTCTAAATTTCTAATTTGTTATATTAGAACAGATGACAGCAGTCCCTATATTTCTAATTTGTTATTTAGAGTACAGACAGCAGTCCCTATATTTCTTCTTCTTCTTCTTCTGCGTTCGTTCTCAAACTCTTGCAGATTAACAGGATGTAGTCCGGAGAACGGAATGCATTGTGTCATGGTTTACAGCATTGCTGCGATATCTGCGCCTTTCTGCCTGACACATCTGACTTCAGCATGGCTTTGGGTCACTGACCCTATATGGAATGGAACAGCCAACTCCATCCCATAACCTCCTTAGTCGCCTTTTACAACATGCGTGGAAGGTAAACAGTGTTGCTATTCTTTGCTCCCCTTTCAGGCCCTGGCAACACATGGGCGACTATATTTCTAATTTGTTATGTTAGGGTACATGACAACAGTCCCTCTATTTCTAATTTGTTGTGTTAGGGTACATGACAGCAGTCCTTATATTTCTAATTTGTTGTGTTAGGGTACATGACAGCAGTCCCTCTATTTCTAATTTGTTGTGTTAGGGTACATGACAGCAGTCCCTATATTTCTAATTTGTTATGTTAGGGTACATGACAGCAGTCCCTATATTTCTAATTTATTGTGTTAGGGTACATGACAACAGTCCCTATATTTCTAATTTGTTGTTGTGTTAGGGTACATGACAGCAGTCCCTATATTTCTAATTTGTTATGTTATTCATGACACTGATTATTTATCTCTATAAACATTTTGCAAGCTGTCATGCACGGTTGTTGCCTCGGTGGTAGAGTCATTAATAGTTGATCTCACAAATATAGCTAGGTTGATCTCGTTTGTAGTTGAAACCTGTATTGGTAATGTGAGTTTATGTCTTAATCAATCAAGTGGCATGCCGAATCACATAGGTGATCATGCTTCTCCACAACTCATTGCTATTAATAAGTTCAATTGGTGACTTCTTTTTTTTTGGATGTCATAATACTGTCTGTAAAAAATCAACAATAGTTCAATAATAATGCCTTATACAGGATATATTTCAATTATAACAATAACAATTCCTTATACAGGATGTTTCAATTATAACAATAACAATTCCTTATACAGAATATGTTTCAATTATAACAATAACAATGCCTTATACAGGATATGTTTCATTTATAACAATAACAATTCCTTATACAGGATATGTTTCAATTATATCATTGTTATTCATGCACAGTTGGTGGCTGAACGAGGAGAAAAACTTGGAGAGATTGAAGACAGATCAGCTCAGATGATGAACACTGCAGAACAATTTGCTTCAGCTGCTCACGGAGTCATGATGAAGTACAAAGACAAGAAATGGTACCAGTTTTGAGACTGATATTCAAGATGTTTGCCTGGTTCTCCTTCCACTGTCAGCTATGGCCCAAGCTGGATATCCCCAACCTGTTTAGACATGGTCATGTTTGCAATAGATGCAGCAGAGTCTTGTTGGATTTTCAAATTGCAATTGCCATTTACACTCATTATTTGAGAACTGATGTGATCTACTTATTGACATTTTGGGAAAGCATTCAGTACCACATCTTACATCAGTGCTACAACAGGGGAAGTTTGACTACCGGCCAGAATGTCATTCTTAATATCTCCTGGTCAGTGCTACTTATTGTACAGATGCACTATGTGAATCCATTCTGGACTAAATCTATTATCCTTCGAGTATGTGAAGAAGACATAACATGACATTCTTGTCGTATTGCTGAACCCAATTGCTACTTCACTCATAATTGTCCTCTATTGAGACTGTAATGTCCCACAGTTTCCTAAATATTTATTTAGACTTTTTTAACCAATCTCTTTATAAATATTACACATTACCAAAGTCTCCAACATTGTATTCTCATTATGAATATTGATGGCAAGAGTTTATCTTATGATGAATATTGATGGCAAGAGTTTATTGTTTTGAAGCTTAGTTTTAGATATACTGCATTTGACTGATGCAATTCAATATTCATTTGTAATAATGAAAACATCATTTCTCAAGTCTGTGAGCTTTGATCGGTAATTTCATAAATGGTAGATGTAAGTTCAAGTTATTACAGAAATGCACTACTTACAATACACGTGTGTTATTTATTGATCTTTCTTTTTTTTTCTCCATATGATCATGTGTTGTGAGCAGCTCAGCATAATCATTCTGCAGTTCTTCTGCGGATCCTAGAACTGTAAGTCAGTTGTTTTTTTACTTCTATAACAGGAGGTAAATGTTCCAAGCATCTTTCATTCTTTTTGTCAAATTTTCTCACTTTTGATTGGTCTTAGATTGTATGCAGAGTGGCTAATTAGTTAGAATGCAGGTCTCACAATTGTGACAACACAAATCCAAATCATGGTAAGGGTTGGACTTTTATCTTTCAGGGGATTAAATTTAGTATCCACCATTTACATGTGGTGACTATTACGGAAAATTAACCTTCATTACTAACTACAGCTAAAACCTCATGGCATAGTGGTTAAGTCATGTTTCTTGTGTTTAAGAGATCGCAGGTTCAGTACTGGACTGTGATGTCTTGTTTACAAGGTCATTTTTTTGTCTGAGATCTCTGGAAATTATTGCTTGAAGCTACACAGCTAATTTCTATGAGTGGTACTGTCAGCTGCTTTGTTGAGAGGGACAGAGTACATAAAGGGAAACCTGAGTACAATGAAGTCAATCCTCTATGCTTTTTGCACCATTTTTAAGCTAAAACCCTGCAAACTTGTTAACCATTTATCTGCTTCATTGCTCTCAGTAACCAACACCAGCTGCACCAAATTCCTTCCCCAATGAATTCTCCTTCCCCCCTCCCCATGTGAATCCTTTTCTTATCCTACAAATATAAGAGAGCTTCAACAGTGCTGGTTTTTATTGACACCAGAAAACATATATGGCATAGATGGGCTGTTTGATATGTGCTGGGGCTATAAGATTTCAGAGTGAAATCATTTTTAGCAATGAGAGGATAGAAAACAGAATTCATCTTTAGCAGTAAGAGGGAGAAACAAGTAAGAGAAATTCAATGCAGGCAAGGTGACACATCTGGCCTTGGATAAACAACTAAAACTCTCAGTCACCACCGCTACGTTTAACGGCAAGTGTGGATATTCTGCCCATCTTCAACCTGAGGATAAACAATAGATAATAAACAATTTCAAAGTTCAACAAATAAATTCTTGTCCAAAATTCAGTGATTGTTCTAAGAGTGAACAGTCAGGAGAGGTAAGACAGAATCTTTTTGATAAATTACACTTTGATAAATATCATTTTGATAATGAAATATAGAGTGTGAACAATGATCTAGATCTATGTCGTAACAATGATCTAGATCTATGTCGTAACAATGATCTAGATCTATGTCGCAACAATGATCTAGATCTATGTCGCAACAATGATCTAGATCTATGTCGCAACAATGATCTAGATCTATGTCGCAACAATGATCTAGATCTATGTCGCAACAATGATCTAGATCTATGTCGCAACAATGATCTAGATCTATGTCGCAACAATGATCTAGATCTATGTCGCAACAATGATCTAGATCTATGTCGCAACAATGATCTAGATCTATGTCGCAACAATGATCTAGATCTATGTCGCAACAATGATCTAGATCTATGTCGCAACAATGATCTAGATCTATGTCGCAACAATGATCTAGATCTATGTCGCAACAATTATTGTGTTGATAGTCAGTCAGTGATGGCAACCATAAGCATAATAACATTAGTATAAGCAACTTAACTGATGCACTTGCTGGGGGCACTACTCATGATGAATGAAGCTTTGATAGTAGTAGTAGCAGTAGTAGTGGTAGTAGTAGTAGTAGTAGTAGTGGTAGTAGTAGTAGCAGTAGTAGTAGTAGCAGTAGTAGTAGCAGCAGCAGCAGTAGTAGCAGTAGCAGTAGTAGTAGCAGCAGCAGTAGCAGCAGTAGTAGTAGTAGCAGTAGTAGTAATACAGGGTGCACACACACACACATCATTTTAATGCAAGAATATTGGGTTTTTTTACAATATATTCACAATTACTTCACTTATTTAGAAGAGCAGACTTAACAGAAAAGCAAAATATATGGCTGAGTAAGATCAATTCAAGCTCTTATAATACAGTGGAATCCCTCTATAGCACATTCTTTTATAACAAATTTTCCTATATAACAACACTTTTCAAAATCCCCAATTATATTTATTCTTTATTGTTTGTACTGTATAAAGCGAATTTCTGTTAATACATACATATTTTGTCGGTCAGGACCAAGTTGTTATAATGGGATCCCACTGTATAAATAACATGTGATTGTGCTGTAAGAAGGCAGACAGGAGAACACTGGGTAACAAACCCATACAAACCACCAAAAATAGTTATGTTTGTATTGTTGGGCAATGTTCCTCATGTTTTGACTCATTTCATGGCTTTTTCGTAAATCAAAGTGGATTTGTTTAAATTTTCTGCAAAGCATGCACTCATGAGCTAGGTCACTGTGACAGAACTTGTGCAAATGTGACAATTTTAGACACCTATCTATTCATAGAAAGAACTTATTCAAACTTTTTTTTAAATATCGCTACAAATTTTAAAAGTTACACATAAACTACATAAATTATGAACTTAACCAATCTTGAAACACACATCTTATACTTTTCCTATGGAAACTTAAAGACAAACATAAATTCAATCTTATACTTATGTTGTGCTATTATTGCCAGACATGGAAACTAACTAAAGAATGAGAGAAAGCTTGTGAAATTAGATGTTTAAGAAAAGCAGAAGATGGAACAAAAAGAGATCATGTAAGGAATGACAAGATTACAAAAACTGTTGGAACAATGTCTGTGGTCAAATGTATTGAAAAACAGATATTGAAATGGTTTATCCCCTTAATGAAAATGAAACCATATTGGACAACAGAAAAAGCATACAACATGACAATTGAAACATCAAGAGGTAGAGGAAGACCAAAAAAGGTGTATATTTAAAGAGTTCCAAAAATCCTGAGACGTCACAATATTACTGCATAGAAAAGTAAGTAAAGTAACCCATATAATTTATTAATGCTGTAGGGGTGTGAGATGTTAGCGATCTCACATTTCAGAGGCTCTGCAAATGAGGGCGGTAGCCATATCCTCTCCCTCGCAGTCTTTACTTCCCGGATTAATCCGGTACCCATTTAAGGCTGGGTTGACCTGGGAGCCGTTGCAATCTTAAAAACATTTCCGCCTCATCTGGGGAATGAACCCAGCACCAATTAATTAATAATGCAGTAATAGTTACTGAAGTAAGATCCTAGCTTTTTTATCGAATTTAGATAATTAGTAGTATCTAAGTCCTGAATTTATTTTGTAAAAAATAAGAAAATTAAATTATCTAAGATAAATTAGATAATTAGTAAATTAGATAATAGTAAAGATTACTGCATATCAAGCAACTAAACATGCCAAGTCCATGGCTACAAGACATGAGAAAGACCAAGAACTAGATGGGTGGAGACAATCAAAGAAACCTTAAAGAGACTTGGACTGATAATGGCCAATGCTATCCAAATGGCCCAAGACAGACAGCTACAATTCCCCCCCCCCCCCCATGATTCCTAATGGAACAAGTGGATATTACAATAGATAGATCAAGCGACCAAACATACGTAGCCCGAAAACCAAGCGTCCTTTTAATCCTGCGATGTCTAACAGCAAAAGTAAAGTAGAGAAAAGATAATATATAGATAGACACATAAGCTGAGACTAGTACAGTTTTCTTAGTTTTTACAAAATAAATTCAGGACTTCAGATACTACTAAAAAATATCTAGGGTCTTACTTCAGTAACTACTAAAAAAGCTAGGGTCTTACTTCAGTAACTACTAAAAAAAAAAACTAGGATCTTACTTCAGATACTACTAAAAAAGCTAGGATCTTACTTCAGATACCACTAAAAAAATAAGTTAGGATATTCAACTTTAATTAGTATAGGCCTATATGGCATTATTCATCTTGACAGATGATCTGAAGGAAACCTGTATCAGAGCATCTCTCCTCATAGCTTAATCTACTTATCCATGATCAATTTGATTTGTTGCAGAAGAAGCATGGGAACATTTCATTGCAGGACTGTTTCTTCTTGCATTTGAACCTTCATTTTTCTACTTTATTGTATATTGAGCTCAGAAATGTCTTAGAATCACTATGCTGGTTTGATTCTCTATGGTATGCCATCTTCCGCCAGCTTTTCCCAGTGTGCAGAAGCAATGACAATTTGTTGATGATTTGTCTTTGTATTGCAATTATAGTCCATCTCATCTTCTAGTACCCTCAGAGAGTTCCCCTTACAGTGGTTATTTTGGAATGTGTTTGTTCTTCATGCTATGAGTATTGCCAAACAGCTTAAGTCTTGCGTGACTGAGCATAGAAATTATTGCAATAATACAAATCTTCAACCATTTCTATAATGAGACACTTGATTGTAGATAATCTGAAATCTTTTTTGTTTGATTGAAGGGTGGATTGATAGTAAAAAGAGCTATCCCATAGATGTAGGAAGGGTGGATTGATAGTAAAAAGAACAATCCCATAGATGTAGGAAGGGTGGATTGATAGTAAAAAGAGCAATCCCATAGATGTAGGAAGGATGGATTGATAGTAAAAAGAGCAATCCCATAGATGTAGGAAGGATGGATTGATAGTAAAAAGAGCAATCCCATAGATGTAGGAAGGATGGATTGATAGTAAAAAGAACAATCCCATAGATGTAGGAAGGATGGATTGATAGTAAAAAGAACAATCCCATAGATGTAGGAAGGATGGATTGATAGTAAAAATAGCAATCCCATAGATGTAGGAAGGGTGGATTGATAGTAAAAAGAGCTATCCCATAGATGTAGGAAGGGTGGATTGATAGTAAAAAGAACAATCCCATAGATGTAGGAAGGGTGGATTGATAGTAAAAAGAGCAATCCCATAGATGTAGGAAGGATGGATTGATAGTAAAAAGAGCAATCCCATAGATGTAGGAAGGATGGATTGATAGTAAAAAGAACAATCCCATAGATGTAGGAAGGGTGGATTGATAGTAAAAAGAACAATCCCATAGATGTAGGAAGGGTGGATTGATAGTAAAAAGAACAATCCCATAGATGTAGGAAGGATGGATAGTAAAAAGAACAATCCCATAGATGTAGGAAGGGTGGATTGATAGTAAAAAGAACAATCCCATAGATGTAGGAAGGATGGATTGATAGTAAATAGAGCAATCCCATAGATGTAGGAAGGGTGGATTGATAGTAAAAAGAGCTATCCCATAGATGTAGGAAGGATGGATTGATAGTAAAAAGAGCAATCCCATAGATGTAGGAAGGGTGGATTGATAGTAAAAAGAGCAATCCCATAGATGTAGGAATAGTGGGTTGTTTGATTGAATAGTAAAAAGAACAAACCCATAGATTGGATTGGATAGATAGATGGGTGGATTGGAGTAAGAGGAGCAATCCTATAAATGTAGGAAGGGTGTGTTGTTTGAATAGTAAAAAGATCAATCCTGTAGATGTAGGAAGAGTGGGTTGGAATAAAAACGTTTTTTTCTGTATTGATTTTCAAACTCCTGCAGATTAGCAGGATGTAGTTTGGAGAGCAGAATGCATTGTGTCATGGATTTACAGCTTGGATACGATATCTGCACCTTTCGGCATGACACATCCGAATTCAACATGGTTTCTTGGTCACTTTTACCCTCTATGGGATGGGCCAGCCAACTCCACCCCCCAAAACCTCCTTAGTAATCTCATATGATATGTATGACATATAGCACCATCACTCTTCTTTCCTTCCATTTTGGGCCCACACAGGCAGGTTAACAGATTTAAAATCCTCTCAGGAAAATAAAATATATCAAGCATTAGAAGCCCTTGTTAATTTCACCCCTCCCTTCTCGTCATGATAGAACTAGTAGAAACTTACTGTTATTCTACCATGAGGTCCCTTAGTATAGTTGTAGCTGTAGTTCTGTACAATAGGTAAGAAGTACAAACTATATGTTTATTGGAAATGATAACACTTACGGTTTAGAAGATATATCTTATGTGCAACTCTCCTTTTTGTCAGATATCCTCGAGTACTTTGGTTATTATATACCGGATATTTGTTTATTGGGTTTCATATAGTCAATATGTTTTCTATTTGAGTTCTTCTTCTTCAACATTTTCTCTCAAACTCCTGCAGATCATCAGGATGTAGTCTGAAAATAGGAATGTGTTGTATCAAGGTTTGCAGCTTTGCTGCGATATCTGCGCACTTCTGCCTGACACATCCAACTTGAGTATGTATTCTGGATCACTTTCACCTTAAATAGGATCAGACAGCCATTTCCACCCCATAGTCACTTCTTATGACATGCATGGAAGGTAAACAGTGTTGCTATTCTTTGTTCCCCTTTCAGGCCCAGAAACTCATAAGCATATTTTAGTTGTTTGCTTGTATAATAGCATTAAACTCAATTCAATTTTAGTTCATTCTTTTTGTAACTATATGTAGCTTGATTTGTCATAAGTTTCTCTTATAATGGGGAATTCATGTGCTGAAGCAGTGGTAATCAATACAAGTCAGTGATGTATTCACTCCACTTTGTCTGACACCCTCCGACCATTAGGTTATTTATACAAGTCAGTGATGTCTTGTTTACATATGCATTATTTAGAGATGATTGGGATTTATCTCTTGAAGCTACAAAGTTATGTGCTTTGAGTGGTACTCTCAGCAGGCGGCTGTCTTGAGAATGATATAGTCATACGGGACACCTGAGTACGATGAAGTCAATCCTCAACACCTTTTTCAACACTGTTTTCTTTTCATATATTGACTAGTTTTTTTAATTTTTTTATTGTAGTATTTATTAATTCTTAGTTTTCCAGGCTTAAACCTTGTATTAGTGTACATTTGTATTAATGTAAACCTTGTATTAATGTAGTCTTCTAAGAGACTACATGGAAAAATCACATAAGGTGGCATTTTATAAAAATGTGAACCATAGAAAACCACTTTAAATGGTGCCTAGTATTTTATTAAGTCAGATGATATATTCTTGACATCTCAAAAATAAATCTGATGTACATCCGTACATCAATTAAATGTAAATAAGAACATAATGAAAGTGTGTATACAATTCAGATGTTCAACACTGGAGAACTATCACTCAGCATTCAATGTTGATATTCCTGAAAAGTTATTAAAAAATGCTATTGGTAGTTTGTGACATAAAATGGCAGTTATTGTTTGGGCCAGAGCATATAGAAGATACTTTATCTGGGGCCGTGCTGACTGGAATACTAGACTTTATCTGGGGCCGTGCTGACTGGAATACTAGACTTTATCTGGGGCCGTGCTGACTGGAATACTAGACTTTATCTGGGGCCGTGCTGACTGGAATACTAGACTTTATCTGGGGGCCGTGCTGACTGGAATACTAGACTTTATCTGGGGGCCGTGCTGACTGGAATACTAGACTTTATCTGGGGCCGTGCTGACTGGAATACTAGACTTTATCTGGGGCCGTGCTGACTGGAATACTAGACTTTATCTGGGGGCCGTGCTGACTGGAATACTAGACTTTATCTGGGGGCCGTGCTGACTGGAATACTAGACTTTATCTGGGGCCATGCTGACTGGAATACTAGACTTTATCTGGGTCCGTGCTGACTGGAATACTAGACTTTATCTGGGGCCGTGCTGACTGGAATACTAGACTTTATCTGGGTCCGTGCTGACTGGAATACTAGACTTTATCTGGGGCCGTGCTGACTGGAATACTAGACTTTATCTGGGGCCGTGCTGACTGGAATACTAGACTTTATCTGGGGCCGTGCTGACTGGAATACTAGACTTTATCTGGTGCCGTGCTGACTGGAATACTAGACTTTATCTGGGGCCGTGCTGACTGGAATACTAGACTTTATCTGGGGCCGTGCTGACTGGAATACTAGACTTTATCTGGGGCCGTGCTGACTGGAATACTAGACTTTATCTGGGGCCGTGCTGACTGGAATACTAGACTTTATCTGGGGCCGTGCTGACTGGAATACTAGACTTTATCTGGGGCCGTGCTGACTGGAATACTAGATCTCCACTATTTTTTAATGGTTGTAAAGCTCTGATATAAACAAGTTGGACTAACGTCAGTGGTTAAAAGGAGAGTACCTCACTATAAAGAGGTAAAGAAAAGTTTAAAAAAATGCATTACCTCTTCAATTCTAATGATGCATTCAGTTTTCACTCCATTCAGGTTCACCCCTGAGCCAGTTGTTTTGTTATCCCCACTCCCGGTTTCTTTCACTGGATGCTCATTTCAGTGTCTAGAATATCTCTGTGATCTTTGCTAATGTTTGTTATTTTGATTATGTTTAACATTGTTGTTCAGTTTACTTTGAAATTATGTATTACATTTTACACATTACTTTTCTCAAATTGAAAAAAACAAAAAAAACACAATGTGATTAAATTATTTGTTGTTCACCTGGCAAGTATATGCACATTAGCCCCACATATTTTTTAAATTCTTATAGAGTTTTCTTAATTATGGTCTACTAGAATTTTCTTAATTATGGTCTACTAGAATTTTATTAATTATGGTCTACTAGAATTGTATTAATTAGAGTATAGTTCTCTTGTATAGATCAGAATTTTCTTGATTTTCAACATATTTTGTTAAATAAAAGGATATTATTTCATTATATCTGCACCTTTCAGCCTGACACATCAGACTTCAGCATGACTTTCGGGTCATATTGAATGGGTCAGCCAACTCCACCCCTCACAATTTCCTGAGACAGCTCTTATGATATGCATGGTATGTCATGCGATTCAATGTTTCATTATCAGTCCCTGCAACACATGGACATCTACAAATTATCACTACACATGTATGCATGTTACAAAGCATACAGTAAACAAGTACCAGAAATTGACTGTATATTGCAATATGGTTATATTCTTATCAATATCACTGATTGAAGAAAAACCTCTCATGAAAAAAAAATATAAACATGCATGGATTCTGAGAACATACAGAAATGAAAGAGTTGAAAGACTGCTTTCAAGGGTATATGAGACAGGAAAATGAAAGAGTTTGACAGACTGCTTTCAAGGGAATCTGAGACAGGAAAATGAAAGAGCTGACAGACTGCTTTCAAGGGAATCTGAGACTGGAAAATGAAAGAGCTGACAGACTGCTTTCAAGGGAATCTGAGACAGGAAAATGAAAGAGCTGACAGACTGCTTTCAAGGGAATCTGAGACAGGAAAATGAAAGAGCTGACAGACTGCTTTCAAGGGAATCTGAGACAGGAAAATGAAAGAGCTGACAGACTGCTTTCAAGGGAATCTGAGACAGGAAAATGAAAGAGCTGACAGACTGCTTTCAAGGGAATCTGAGACAGGAAAATGAAAGAGCTGACAGACTGTTTTCAAGGGAATCTGAGACAGGAAAATGAAAGAGCTGACAGACTGCTTTCAAGGGAATCTGAGACAGGAAAATGAAAGAGCTGACAGGCTGCTTTCAAGGGAATCTGAGACATGAAAATGAAAGAGCTGACAGACTGCTTTCAAGGGAATCTGAGACAGGAAAATGAAAGAGCTGACAGACTGCTTTCAAGGGAATCTGAGACAGGAAAATGAAAGAGCTGACAGACTGCTTTCAAGGGAATCTGAGACAGGAAAATGAAAGAGTTGACAGACTGTTTTCAAGGGAATCTGAGACAGGAAAATGAAAGAGCTGACAGACTGCTTTCAAGGGAATCTGAGACAGGAAAATGAAAGAGCTGACAGACTGCTTTCAAGGGAATCAGACAGGAAAATGAAAGAGCTGACAGACTGCTTTCAAGGGAATCTGAGACAGGAAAATGAAAGAGTTGACAGACTGTTTTCAAGGGAATCTGAAACAGGAAAATGAAAGAGCTGACGGACTGCTTTCAAGGGAATCTGAGACAGGAAAATGAAAGAGCTGACAGACTGCTTTCAAGGGAATCTGAGACAGGAAAATGAAAGAGCTGACAGACTGCTTTCAAGGGAATCTGAGACAGGAAAATGAAAGAGTTGACAGACTGCTTTCAAGGGAATCTGAGACAGGAAAATGAAAGAGCTGACAGACTGCTTTCAAGGGAATCTGAGACAGGAAAATGAAAGAGTTGACAGACTGCTTTCAAGGGAATCTGAGACAGGAAAATGAAAGAGCTGACAGACTGCTTTCAAGGGAATCTGAGACAGGAAAATGAAAGAGCTGACAGACTGCTTTCAAGGGAATCTGAGACAGGAAAATGAAAGAGTTGACAGACTGCTTTCAAGGGAATCTGAGACAGGAAAATGAAAGAGTTGACAGACTGCTTTCAAGGGAATCTGAGACAGGAAAATGAAAGAGCTGACAGGCTGCTTTCAAGGGAATCTGAGACATGAAAATGAAAGAGCTGACAGACTGCTTTCAAGGGAATCTGAGACATGAAAATGAAAGAGCTGACAGACTACTTTCAAGGGAATCTGAGACAGGAAAATGAAAGAGCTGACAGACTGCTTTCAAGGGAATCTGAGACAGGAAAATGAAAGAGCTGACAGACTGCTTTCAAGGGAATCTGAGACAGGAAAATGAAAGAGTTGACAGACTGCTTTCAGGGGTATCTGAGACAGGTCAGGCTGTAGCTCAATGAAATTAAAGACCTGACAGACTGCTTTCAACAGAATCTGAGATAGGGCAGATGACCATATACGGGAGAAAAGTAATTCATTATCTATGTATCCACATTAAGGACACAGCAATTGATTGTTAGCAGGAGATTACAGGATTATAGAATTGCTCGGGGAGAAAGTAGAGAGTGAGGTGTAGAATAAGGAAGATATACAATGACTTGGCTATGAGAACAATAAGCATACATACCCTTCACCATCTGCTGAAAGTGATAGAACTCCTATAGAAATTCCATGAATGTTTAGTGCAATCAGTTCAGCTAATCACTAATTAGAAAACTGTTGGAGAATATCTTCATAGCACCTATATTTAAAAAAATGGCGGCCAATGATTATGAATTTTATGACAGAAACATATTTCTTACATAGGTTATTTCTTACACATTTCTTACTATTGGTAGCATATCCTTTACAGGACTTACCTATCAACCCAGCATTTGTTGGTTGTGGTGGTTGTCTAGGCAATATAAACACGTTCAGTAGTTTGCCATTGCTTTATGAACGGTTGCACAATTGCCTGTGTGGGAATCGAACTCGGTACATTGGCCATTACAGATGTGCTCTGTACCATTTCGCCACAGAAATGGACTTACTATAGATCTTACTATATTCTTACTATAGATTATAATTATTTCCTATACTTAATTATGCTATCAATATTGTTACAGGTTCCTGTGTAGTATGTTTAAATTCAAGCATTGCCTTGTGTGATATTATACCTGTAAATGAAATATATCTGAATTATATTTTACAACTTCATTGTTTTTTCCTTTATGTACAGTACATATAGCTTTTAACAAGTATGGAATTTACTCCCTTTCTACACAGTTGGTATTTTTTGATGGTTTTGAAAATGTGTTTGTTGTAATTTTTTTTAATGAAATATGTTCATTAATTTCTTCTATATTTGTAATTTTTTCATGAAAAAATCTTTATTTTATTCAATATTAGTGAACAAATTTTATATAATTTTTTTTCTATTGTTAACAAAAACAGGGAGGTTTGTAGAAAAAATTAGTTACAATTGGTAAGACTGAAGGCAAGAGAGATTGAGAATGAAATGTTATAAAATATTAGATAGACTGACATGGTGGCATGGCAAGGAGTCAAAGACAATATAAGTTAATAAAAATGGCAAATTGTGGAAGTCACTGATCACCTAAGTTAATTTGCATGACACTTGATGATGATAGTTAATAATAATTGCTTACTTCTGTGCTGAATAATCAATCCTCAATGTTTGATACTTCTGTGTGAAGAAAAAGTCATTACTGTTTGCATGTCCTTTTGTCTTTACAGATGGTAAACATTTAGATTAGGCCCTATATCTATATTATTGGTTAGCTTGGATGATTGCTTAAGTCAGTTTCCATGAGTTCTCTTTCAATCCTAACCTTTATATTCCAAAAGTGGGAGATTTCAATGTTTGGAACTGGATGTAGCCTGAAGTTACAGGATGAAACAACATTACCCACTCTGACAATATGTTACAAAATCATATTAGCGCACTCACAACAATATGCACAAAGTGTAACATGAATATAAATACACAGAAAACAGACGCAATGAAAATCAGCAAGTTATCAAATCCACTGAATATAACAATAAACAAAACTAAAGTGAAACAAACTTCTGAATTTAAATACCTGGGATGTATATTCGCAGACAACGGAAAATTAGAGAGATTGAACGAGATGCCAGAAAGAAAACATAGTGACATACCAGCTATCACCATTACTGTTCAATATGGAAGTCAAAGAGACAGATGATAAACAGTATTTTTATGCCAACACTTTGCTATCAATGCCAGACATGGGTGCTGACAGCAGACCAACAGAGAAAACGTACAACATGTGAGATGAATAGCCTGAGAAAAATCACAAGAGTGACCAAACTAGACAAAATAAGAAATTATGAAATCAGGAGAAGAATCGGTATAATACCATGCACAGAATTCATCGAGAAATAAATAAAATGGTTTGGGACACCTTATGAGAATGTACCATAACTACCAACAAGAACATATAACATAAGAAGATCTGGTTATAAAGCCAGAGTAAAAGATGGATAGATAATATCAAGACAACCCTGAACAAATACAATACAGATTCAACGCAGCCATGGCGATACATCTGGCCTTGGATAGACAACTAAAGCTTCCAGTCACCACCCCTACACTTAACGGCAAGTGTGGATATTCTGACCCTCATCCACCTGGGGATAGACAATATGTTCACATAGAATTGTATTTCTATATGCTGTTCTAGAATTGTCACAATTATCCAGGTTTGATGTTGACATCTAAGAAACCTTGACTAATTTAATGAGCTATATGCTGTTTGACCATTGAGACAATGCTCTTTACTTGTGTATGATATTAAAAGCCCAATGATGTTTTAATATTGCTTTTCGCATTCTGTACTTTGTGAATAATGTCGACATATCAACTAACTTACTCATTATTTATCATGTTGAAATTGAAACAGACAGTATACATAGGATAATGCACTAGTGGGAGGACAAAACAGACAGTATGCATAGGATAATGCACTAGTGGGAGGACAAAACAGACAGTATGCATAGGATAATGCACTAGTGGGAGGACAAAACAGACAGTATGCATAGGATAATGCACTAGTGGGAGGACAAAACAGACAGTATGCATAGGATAATGCACTAGTGGGAGGACAAAACAGACAGTATGCATAGGATAATGCACTAGTGGGAGGACAAAACAGACAGTATGCATAGGATAATGCACTAGTGGGAGGACAAAACAGACAGTATGCATAGGATAATGCACTAGTGGGAGGACAAAACAGTACAGTCAAATATCTTCTACAAGATTGTTGCTTCTATTTGAGAGCTGTGAGTTTACATGAGAGTGATATGAGTTATCAGTGCAGGTTATCATCAACACACACCTGACAAGTCCTTAAGTTTGCTTTCCCATTTCAATAAATACATCAGAGTGCAGTGGCTGACAGTTCCAGTACAATGTTGATTTATCAGTCTCTCTTCGTACAATGTTGATTTATCAGTCTCTCCTCGTACAATGTTGATTTATCAGTCTCTCCTCGTACAATGTTGACTAATCAGTCTCTCCTCGTACAATGTTGATTTATCAGTCTCTCCTCGTACAATGTTGACTAATCAGTCTCTCCTCGTACAATGTTGACTAATCAGTCTCTCCTCGTACAATGTTGATTTATCAGTCTCTCCTCGTACAATGTTGACTAATCAGTCTCTCCTCGTACAATGTTGATTTATCAGTCTCTCCTCGTATTGAGAAGTGGGTGTATTGTTCACAAATAAGTAAAAACCTGTACAGTGATGACAAAACTGGAGACTGCCAAATCTGTAAGAGAAAAACTGCATTGACATTGAGAGCAAATAAAGGAGACTTTTTCTCCTATTACACATGAATAACAAGTGACTACATGCCAGATGAATGTGTAATGAGATATGTATTTGTAAAAATTATATTAAATCTCTGTGAAATAATTCTCAATATGGTTCTTACTCAGAGCACAAGGTAGTTAGTTTTATTGTTCACAAACAATCGATTGGACATGAAAAAATAAAGATGACAGTATACAAAACAGACAAAATTAATGTTGCATCCATAAGGCCTTTCTCAAGATGGATACAAACAAACATAGGACAGACGATAAATATGATTCTGTTGTTAACTGCAGTCTAGTTTTTGTGATGTTACTGCTACATTTATATTTATTGTCTGTTATGTTTATATTCATCTTGAGAAATACAGTATGAGACAGACAATACGGGACAGGTTAGTGCACATGTGGGAGACAAGACAGACAATACGGGACAGACAATATGCACAGGTTAGTGCACATGTGGGAGACAAGACAGACAATATGCACAGTTAGTGCACATGTGGGAGACAAGACAGACAATATGGGACAGGTTAGTGCACATGTGGGAGACAAGACAGACAATATGGGACAGGTTAGTGCACATGTGGGAGACAAGACAGACAATACGGGACAGGTTAGTGCACATGTGGGAGACAAGACAGACAATATGGGACAGGTTAGTGCACATGTGGGAGACAAGACAGACAATATGGGACAGGTTAGTGCACATGTGGGAGACAAGACAGACAATATGCACAGGTTAGTGCACATGTGGGAGACAAGACAGACAATATGGGACAGGTTAGTGCACATGTGGGAGACAAGACAGACAATATGGGACAGGTTAGTGCACATGTGGGAGACAAGACAGACAATATGGGACAGACAATATACATTTAGTTGAAATGTTGATTTAGTCTGTTTTGTATATTATCATCTATATTTTGTCGTGTCCCTCAGTCTGATACTCTGTTTATGAACAGTACAACTAACTGTCATATGTTCTGCGCAAGTACCTTATTGGTTATACAATTTTGCTTAAGTCTCACTTATTATAAATCATTCTCACAATGTTTTTTAATTATTTTTTTAAAATTGGAAATGTATTATTATATTGAAAAACAAACCCACTTCCATGTATCTTTCCACAGTTTTGTTATTCTTTTTTTAACTAGTGAAAACTTATTATGGTGACTTGTTCCTCTTATAAATTTATATTTGAAATTTAATGATGTTTGTAAATATATATATTGTGCCAATCTTGAAATATTTTTTCTAAATATTGAGCACAAATATTTGTGGAAGCCCAATATTTTCCTATCAAGTTCTTTAAATAAATTATTGTTATTTTTTTCTCCATTGTATCCATCATTCTGATATATATATATACACCTCCACCCCCTCCAAATGCAAAATGTATTTTCATTCATATTTGTAAAATGTGTGTCTTTCTTCAGATATGCTTCTGTTTCCAGTGTTTCCATTCTTATCAACATCTTATATATTTAATTGTTATCTTGCCGTATCTTTCTACTTGGGAACATTTTGCAAACTGTTTCTATCAAGTTGCTGTACTTATTATTTATGAATCCCCACACCTTTCTTTTTCCCTTAGAATGTGCAGAGTAAAGGTTTTGTTTGTTATTCCTATCATGGGATAACTCTCAATTCTCAATTTTGTACACGTTTGTTATCTGCCCACACTTAATAAACATTACTTTGCACTCTAATCATTTGAATGAATAGAAGTTGGAGAGAAAAGGTTAAACATAGTTTTCCATTTCAAACACAGTTTTCCGTTACACAAAACTGATATATCAATCACCACATGGGAGATTAGAGTATTGGTCTCACAACCATAAGGTCCAGAGTTCGATTATTAATAAAGACATTTTTTTGGGTCAGAGGGCACATTTAAAAACTCACCCTTTGTATGACATGGAGACAGCAGCCTTTTATTTTAATCTCCATTTTCATTTAATCTCTAATAATAAAGAATATCACTTGATATATTTAATATGGATTTAAGTCCTGGACATGTGGGTGTTTACAGTAATGAAACAGCAGACCATATAGTTAGGATGTTAGAGATGGATGAGGGACATGCTCATATTTTGCCATGTTTGTAGGGGAGCAAGGCGGCTAGGAAGATTTTGAGGGTCATGTTGGCTGTCCCACCCCATAGTGTAAGTAGGAGGTGGCCACATCACTTGTAGAATACTGCTTCAAAATATTATGGAGAATCCATGAGTACTGCTTCAACACTTCATGGAGACTCCATGTAGAGTACTGCTCAACATTTTACACAATATGTACAACAAACACCATATACCTAAATAAAAGTCAACAGTAGGACCAGGAGCTTTACTTAGTTACCAGTACTTATCTGAACTAATGGGAATGAAATAAAAGAATTCATTGCACTAAAGGTTTTCTTGGGGATGGAACAATGTTTTTGTGGAGATGAAAACGGTTTTCAAGGGAATGAAACAAATAAACCATGAAGTTTGTATAATATTTGTATCAACTATTTCAATTTCCCAATTATTACCATGTGTTGGCCTGATATCATAAACTGTGTGTCTTCAGACAACTTTAGAAATTATATGGATCCTTGAAAGTCATTTATTCAAATTGACTGTATTTTATTGAATAATTTTGTTAGTTTTGTACTATAGAATGATTGGTAATAATCTGCATGTTCTGTTGTTATATCTGGATCCACTTTGTAACCATTTTGTCATTGTTTTTTTGTACCTTTGTATTTTTCAATCTTTTTCACACTAGCACGGAGGGGGGTAAATACTGGCTGTCTCTACAGTTATTGAATCCTGTATACATTTGTAGAAACAAAACCACAAATAAATGACCAAATATTATTGTATATCTGTGTTGTCTTGTACTTGTGAATATGGTGTCGAGAAGCAATTCTCCACATGGGCGATATGGTTTCCCAGGAAGCCACAGTGATTTACGGAGGGAATCAGGGAGACAAAAATTAAAATGACAAGGAGCCAAAGAAAGGTGGCAGTTATATTTAATAGAATATAAAGTAATAAGTAGTGGGAAAATGGGTCACAAAAGCAAAATTGTCATAAAAAAGAGGGAGGGCCAAGGACAAAATAAATTTTGAGTACTTTTAGTGTGGAGTAGTAGGTGGCTGTGTGATTAGGATGCTGTTTTGAATGTGTTAGTTGAATGAAACCTTTGCTATGTTTAGAGTATTTTTTTCCCTGAGTTAAAGAAATAATCCAATCCGCACAATGAATTGCAACAATCATAAGCCTAAATGAGCACACATTGGCACAGGGAATCCTGAGATTCCTTCTATGAAGTGTTGAATACTCACTCTTTTGTGGCTGTGATTGCTCTTGCTAGCATTTTGTATTGTAGCTTATACTCCATCTTATATCACAATAATACTATTACATGTAATAATGGAAAGCCACCAGCAGCAAGCCTAAATAGACCACTGGGGCCCTAGATTGAGAATTATAACACAAGAAAAAATTATTAGGCAATCTCAACATGAGAAGTATATTATCCATGATAACAGTTAAACAAGGCAACAAATTTTGTCGGAAAACAGAAAATTTATTCACATTTCTTTTATTAAAATTAAAGTATGTAGATTACATTTCAACACAGTATTACAGAATCTGTTTGCATAGAGAGAAAGACCAGAAAGTCTTGTTAATAGTGTTTGCGGAATATACAAAAATAACTGCATTTGCAGCTTTAAATGGAATGATAATCACTGTAAAGCACTGTCTTTAACAAACATGACAAGTAAATCAAGTGTTTTCATGTACGTTTTAGAATTATTAGTTCAACTATTTCCATAACTTCACATTAGATACAAATAATTTATCCCAGTTTCCATTATCAAATAAAAGAAATAAATAATTCATCCCAGTTCCCATTATCAAATAAAAGAAACAAATAATTGATCCTAGTTTCCATTATCCATGAAATACATAAACAATTGATCCCATATTTCCACTAATATATTGAATTATTAAAAAAATTAATGAAACCAAATTTCATCTACTTTGTTGTGATTAGTTTTGCAAGCAACATGTCTCATATAATTGTAGCAATAAAATTGTGTGGATTACAACATTAATATATGAAAGAGTACAAGATAAATCTAGATACAATACAGATTTACTGTTGTCGTCATGTGATGTGTGACCGAGTCATGTGATGTGTGACCGACATGCAGCATATAATACCTGCATTTTTTAAGAAACTTAATTACGTAAAAAAAGTCAAGATCTTTTTAACCTTTAGCAAGCCGGATTAAAAAATACAAAACCTCTTCCTGCCACCGGATTCTTTTTTGAGAATTTTCATCTTTTCTGGTTGGTGTTACGGAAATGCAATAACTTTTTTGTTATTCGTGATAAAAAAAAAAAAATTGTCCGTGCAAATGCAGAATTGAATACCGCAAATGTATGTATATTTTAAAAATTTTTATGTAACATACCCGGGGTTTGCGCAGGAAGTGAACACCTTTTTTGCGCAAAAAACCAACAGAAACAACAAGACATGGGTGTTCGGAAAACTCAATAACATTTTTGCTATTAGAGATTTTAAAATAATTTCAACAGATTTAAATGCAGAATTGAATACTGCAAATGGGTGTGTAATTGGTTTTTTTTTATGTATCTTACTCGAGTTTTGCGCAAGAGGTGAAGACATTTTCTCGAAAAAACAAAATATATGCAAAAAAGACACGGGTGTTCGGAAAACTCAATAACATTTTTGTTATTAGAGCTTTTAAAATAATATCAACACATGTAAATGCAGAATTGAATACTACAAATGGGTGTGTAATTGGTTTTTTTTTATGTATCCTACCCGAGGTTTGCGCAAGAGGTGAAGACAATTTTTATTTTAAAATTACATAAAAACAAACAACACAAATGACTTACCCACTGGCCATGCAGCTCTGGAGTAAACCTACATGCTGTGCAGCTCAGAGGAACAATCAATTTTGAAATGTACCAATGTGTGGTATCTATGGAAGCAGGGGTAGGGGCACAGAGTGACCTGACATGCTGCGCACACGTACTGAGTCTGGTGACGCTTCTTTGACCGATCTGAACAGACTACACAGTCAGGAAGCGCAGGCTTGCCACTGGACAACCGTTTAGGATTTATAGCAATATGGTGTGTTGGTCCTATTGCCAATCATGCTTTCATCGATACTGATTTCTTTGGAGAGGCCATAATATTGTTGGAACAGAGGAATAAGTTTGTCAACAAACCCCTGTATCTTGAACGCCTTGCTGTGACCCGGTTGCCCTCGTGCAACAGCTGTTGTGTTGTCTACAAGGTGCAGGAATGAAAGAATAGCTAAAAATCTATTCCTAAACCCAGGCATCTTGATGAGACCATCATTAGACCAATACAATTCAAAGGAGGAACGTTTGGTCAGTCCCATCAAGAGCACCAAAGCAACAAAAGCTGTCATCTCATCAGCTGTGACTTCCTTCCACATCTTCACACGAGATGCAATGCCGGCGGCCTGTCCCTTCGAATCACTAACCTGCTTAGCGTAACGATTAGTTTCAGTTACCAACATGTTCACAATATCATCTGTAATAAACAGACGAAACACGTCTACCGCACTAATGTCATCATCTAAGCCTATAGGTCCAACAACTTCATCGAAGTTGCTAAGCCAATCATGGCTATACCCCGAAGGAACACTAGAATTTCCAACAATTTCTTCTTCCAATATGTCGTCATCGGCCACGCTGCGAACTGAATCAGTATCACTATTATCTCTATCTAACAACACATCATCTATTGGAGCGATATCTGCATCTGTTAACGGCATACTTACCTCCTCATCCGAATCGGGATCCATTACGAACGCAAAATAAATTGTATCCATTGTAGGCCTAGGTTGCTGTCGGAAAATGCGATGGAACAACGTCTTGACGCTACTGTAAATTATAACAACTGGACAGGGCGGACGTGAACTGGTACCGGCTTCGATTGCGCATGCCCTGAACTACATACATGCTGTGATTTGGCTGTTGTAAGCCTATTTGGCACAATGTCTCATTGAGTGAGTGCACTTGACAACGGTAAACAGCCGCCATCTTTTTTTTGTCAAACAGATTTAACAACGGCGCGGTGAAGGTTAAGACTCGGCTAAACAGTGAATTTTTCCTTATTCATTTATCCCAGAATTCAGTATCGATTGCCGATGAAAAAATAACTGTTTCACATGCGAATAGTTCAGCTAAAAGTATTTTAAATACATTATGTCAGGTATTCTCTGTCATCTTGGTTATTAGATGATGTGTTAAAATTTGTCTCCACAAGGATTTCATCTGATGATCTCGTGTAAAAACCTTCTACTTTATTTGTTTAATCATTTGAAATGTGTAGTTTACCGAGTTAAAATGCAGGATAAAGCACATTCAAAGACTTCAAAGTGATATTATTCCAGAATTATCTTTTTTTATGCTCCTCTTGTGCCCTCAATGTAGTTGCAACATTGCTGCCTACCTATTGCAAGCTGCCGATCAATGAGCATTATTCATAATATAAAAATTTTTTGATTGTTTCAAAAAATATTAAAAATCACGCCATAAACAGGAAACTAGTAAAATTTAAATTTACAGTGATTATTTTGAAATACTCAACAAATTCAAGGAGTTTCATAATAGATAACAGGCCATTGCTGTTTCCATTAACAAGCAAGTAATTATAACTTATCAATATCTCATTAAGGGGATTTAACAGATACAGTATGTGACCTGTAGTAACAAAGCTATATAAAAAAAAAATAATTCAAATTGGTAGTGTGTTGATTCTTTATAGAATTAGAATAATTTTTGTACTGGTTTGGAATTAGTGCCTACCTGTGTGATTATTTCCCTTGGCTATGTTTATCAGTTTATGTTTATCATTTATTAAATTAAATATAAGTATATTTAGGGTTAGTTATGTCAACAATTACTAACCATTACCCTAGAAAAGTAATATTTAAATTAATTATTGATATAATATTCAGATTGATTAACCATAAAATATGTAGGTAGGCACTTACTGTAAACAAGAACCGTAATTTTATGTTTACAACATGTTGACTTCAATATCACAGAATCATATGTAATAAGTCATCCGTATTATTATGGATTTTAAAACTACTGAAACTAAATGAAGGGTGGCTCTTAATACCATCATAAGAAGGAAACTACAGTATTTTGGACACTTAAAGCGACATGATGGTATCGAAAGGCTGATTCTGGAGGGCAGAGTGCCAGGCGAAAGAGGAAGATCAAGAAGATGGTGGACCAGCGACATCAAGAATGTACGAATATGTTTCCAGCCACTGCAGGCCTGTTTGCCCAGGAGAGAGAGGCATTCAGAGTATCCACGATGAGGACAACGTTCTGGAAAGAATGTCACTTGATATAATATATATATATATAATGGAAAAGTATATCTATATTATAAAGGAATAGTTCCACCATTTCAAGTATGCTGTTTCATGAAGCAGGGGCTCAAATTTGAGAAATTCAACAATAGAGTTATAAAGTATGCCAAGACAAGCTGGGGGAATTTAGAATCAATCGGTGATTCTGTCATGCTGGGATTTTAAGAACTTATACCTTTTTTTTTTTTAAATCCTGAGATTTTTCAAACAGGATGATTTTTCAAACATCATGGGTTTACATCCCTAGGAATTACAAGCAATTGAGCTCTTGTATCTTTTAGTAAAATGTAGAAGTTTCTCTAGAAGCTTTATTTCATTTTACAGAAAATTCCAAATTTCAATGATAGACAGATTTTGGTCAGATCTGAAAACTAATTCAGCAATTCTGCAGGGAAAAATTGATGATTTAAACCATCTTCAGATGTTGCTGACCTTCATCCTTCTATTTGGGCATTTATGAACATATAAATACAACACACAAACAAAATAGTTTATAATGGCTTTGATTTCAAACTGTTTGTTCTTTGCTCACATATAAGGTTATACTTTATAGAAAACAATACAAATGCATCTTAGATTAGTATTTCAATGACAAAATTAATAACAGCTAAATGCAAAGTTATTTTTTTATAGGGGTACATTTTAAAACTGTAAAATTGAAATACTATCCAGAGTATTTATATGAAATGCACTATCATCTTTCTAATAAGATTAATCTGTTTAGCAACTAAATGTGCAAAATAATTTTTCAAATTTCATAAATTCAATATTGTAAATATTTTTTTTTACATTTTCATGTGCATATACCGTGCAAAAAATATGTAAAGTTAAAACAAAGATAATTAACACTAATTACAGAATGACATTCATATATTGTCCTGTGCTTGCGTCAAGTGGTCTTATGCATAGACAACTCTCTTAACTGTTGTTGTATCTGCAGACAAAATAAGATTATCTTATTTTAGTTTATATAAATTATAAAACAAACTGGCATGAAATATTGAACACAATATATAAGGGTGATGATGATGATGAAATAATCCCTTTAGCTGTGAGCAGATGGCCATTAAAGAGCCCATAAGCCTTTAAGAAAAAATCACAGGTTTTTCTCAGTTGTGTAACTGAGATGACACCCAGACTATATAAGGTCTCAAAGGCATGGAATGTGTAAGGGGAGTTTATGAATGCATATTTAGTCCCAGAAGAGAGGCATTTCAGTGCGCCAGGATTACCATGTCCTGTCAAGGGAACAGCACACACTTGTGGGTCAACTATCTCAACATTCTTCTGTCATATTTGTCGACATATCTGCAGTGATGGCACATCTAGCTAGGAGTCTGCCACAAAATGACAAAGTTGCAATGTCTGCTGGGATGCATCTCTTCAACATCCACGGGGTTTATTTGATAGAAGACAAAAGAAAAGTAAGAAATTAGGACACAATTTAACCTTTAGCATGCTCTGTTTACAATTACATAATTTCTCTCCTGCTGCTGAATTAGTTTTTGGAAATGTTACGTAATCATTGGTGGCTGTTTTGAAATCGTGATAATTTTTTGTTGTTGTTAGAGATATTTAAATAATATTTGCACATATAAATAAAGAATTGAATTCTGCATATATTATTGTAAGTTTTGTGCGTGCGTGTGTGTGTGATACGAGACGTGTGAGAAAGTGATAAAGACAGATTTGCAGTAAAATTATTATGTAACTCTAGACCTATTGTATTTTGGTCGCTCCACATCTGTTGAATATTATATATTTTAAATAACGAAAACCTCATGGTCTATTTCATTTAATCTATTTGAAGAACTTACCTGTCAAGATTTCCACTTTAGAATTACAATTCATAATGATTTCACGGAATATACAATAAAACAAAAGTATATAAAACCTGATTCATTGTCATGTCGCTTTGCCTCTATGCTGATGGCTATAGATTGTTCAGATTTCAATTTCATAGTCACACTACATCTCCTACCGCCATTTTAGTAACAGAAACAGGAAGTTAAATAATATATCTACCTGGAATTGCCATAACATTCTCTCCAAAAAAATAAATCTGGCTTTTTATTTTGGATTCGGGTTTCGAGTACTGGGCAAAGGATTTCACCTTCAGGATTCAAGAAATGACACAATTTGGACTAAATGTTTCACCCGGCGCATTCTAAAGGTTTAACCTTTACGACTCTTTGGTCGCAATAATGCGCCTATGAGCACAGCTCCATTGTGCCTGCAGGCGCAATCCCGCTACATAGGATATCGCCCAATTCCCGAGTACAGAACTTCACAAAGTAATGATCCCGTGACGTATAAAAAACGCCAAACTAAACTAGGAATACGTCGCAGTTTAAAGGTCAAATTCCTTTACTCATTACGACTGCAAGAAGAGAGAAAGCCGGCTTGTTTTGTCAAAGAATTTCTGGAACGACTTTGGCCATTTTTTAGCCATATTTTACTATCAAATTGAGTACAGCGTGACATGGCTAAGTGATCGTGAATACATGTTTTAATTGTTGTTTTTTATGTTTAATATGTTGTTATTTGATAAGAATGTTTGTGTAGTCATTCAAAAACACAAAAATAATATGTATCAGTGGTGCCACGTATGTGCATAGACAATAATTACGCTGTGTGTCGGGATAGACCTAGTGTTTACCGGATGGACGTTATGCACGATTTCTTCACGTTTTATTAGTTTTTTTAGTTCATATTATATTCGTTTTGATATAAAACAATATAAATATACAATAAGTATAGGTATTTATGAGGATTTTATCAATTATTCCACGCATTGCTCAAGTATTAGGGTCGTCAAGAAGTTATATGTGCAATTTGAAAATGGCGTTTTGCGATTTTTTTCCCCGAATTTTCCACTTCACAACTTGCTCACAACTGCCGTATCATACATATAACAACAACAAAAACATGACTATATTCACTATTCACTCCTTTATTGGTGGTGGAGTGAAACTATAAGACAAGGCGTGAAAGAGAAAAAGAAACTATACAAAGACTGGAAACATAACAAAGAACAAGAAACATATGAAAAATATGCATTAGCACGAAAAAAAGGAAAACAACTGATTAAAGAAGCTAAAAGTAAATCATGGTCTGATTTTGGCAAGAACTTGAATAAGGATTACAAAACAGCTACAAAATGCTTCTACAAAACAATCAAAGTTATGAGAACCAGAACAGAAAATCACGATCCTACAGAACTAATAAATGACAGAGAAGGTAATCCCATTTCAAATAAGCAAAGAGCATTAAAAAGATGGAAAGAATACTTTTCTGAGTTACTAAATACAACACCAAGCAATAATACAGCAAAAGAAACCATAAAGACTTGTAATGAACAAGAGCCAAATATTCTCATAGAGGAAATTGCCGAGGTCATAAAAAAGGCAAAAAAAAAAAAAGCTCCAGGGATAGATAACATACCACTAGAAATTATAAGAGCAGCAGGAGAAATAGGATTATATTGGCGACACAGAATTTTTAACACGGCGTGGAGGCAACAGAAGACACCAACAGACTGGAGAAAAGCTATCATAGTGCCAATATGGAAAAGGAAAGGCAGCAAAAGAGACTGTAACCAGTACAGGGGAATTTCCTTGTTAAGCCATGCAGGAAAACTATATGCAAAAATAGTAGAGAAAAGACTGAGACCTGTAATAGAACAACAACTTAGCAATACACAAATGGGTTTTAGAAGAAACAGAGGATGTACTGATGCAATATTTATTCTGAAACAGTTGGCAGAGAAGTCAATAGAATACAACCAATATTTATACATATCCTTCATAGATCAAGAGAAAGCATTTGACCGAGTAAACAGAGAAAAACTATGGGAAACATTAAAAATTTATGGAGTATGCCAACATTTAATTAACATTTGTAGAAGTCTCTATAACAGCAGTTGCACTATAAGAACAGCTGCAGGCTACACAGAGGACTTTGTGATTAGCACAGGAGTAAAGCAGGGATGTGTATTATCCCCACTACTTTTTATTACATACATGGACCATATAAACAAAACAGCAAATTATAATGAAGCAAATGAACTGCTTTTTGCAGATGACCAGGTTTTATTCCACAACAGCATTAAAAACCTGCAAGACCACCTAAAAACAATAGACACAGCAGGCAAGCAATTTGGAATGAAAATCAACATAGACAAAACAGAAGTAATGAATATTGCAAAAGGAGAACATCAACATACAGATAAATAATAAACAACTAAAACAAGTAGATGAATTCATATATCTGGGCAGCACATTGAGATATGACAACTAACAAGAAGCAGAAATAAACGCAAGATGTAATAAGGCCTGTCAGATCATTGGTCAATTAACACCTTTACTAAGAAACAAAGATATTACACAAGAAACAAAGAAAGCGCTTTTCAACACCATTTTCTTACCAATATTGTGTTATCAGTGTCAAACTTGGACATTAGATTCTAGAACAATACATAAGATTAACACCACTGAAATGAAATGTGTGAGACGTATGATTGGAGTTAGCTTGAGAGACAAAATCAGGAATGCAGCACTAAGGAAACAATTAGGGATCAAACCAACAATAGAATACATACAGAAACAACAAGTTAAATGGTACAGCCACATAACCAGACAGAAAGAGCAACGTATTATCCAAAAAACACTTAACAAACGATACGAAAACAGGAGACCTATTGGACGCCCTCGTAAAAGGTGGATAGATAGTGTATTAGAGACACTTGGAAATATAACAGCAGAGGAGGCAAATAGAAGGGCAAAAGACCGTACACTCTCCCCTCAACACCGAAAGGTACATGAGGACAGAAAGAAGAAGAAGACTCCTTTATTTAGATATGCAAAAATTATTTTGATATCTTTTAAAACAAAAAAGTTATCACGTTTTCAAAACACCCACCATCAATAACGCAAATTTTCCAAATAAGAATTCAGGCCCAAGGGGATGTTTCTTAATTTTTAATTCAGGGCCCTAAAGGTTAACAATGATGAATTTTTCACAGTTGATAGGTTGTTACCGATATGTGTGTTCCCAGTGGCGATCTACGGCTGCAAAACATGGACAATAAATAAAACTACAGCCAAAAGAATAGAGGCTTTCAAAAAGAAGTGCTATAGAAGAGTCCGGAGAATACCATGGACAACAAGGAAGACCAACCAAGACGTGCTAAGAAAAAACAACACTCAAGAAGACTGATTTAAACTCCATTTTTAAGAAGAAAGTTTGGTTTTTATCGGCCATGTGAAGAGAGACAGAGTGAAGCATGGAGTGTTGTTGGAAGGGGCTATAGAAGGCAGTAGAGGCAGAGACAGACCAAGACATCGTTGGACAAGAGATATTCAGGACTCCATGCACATGTCGCTAGAGGAGGCAGGACAACTTGCCAAAGAGCGCATGGATTTCTGGAGATTCATAAGGAAGACTACGTTCTGGAAAGAATGTCACATGACAACATGGAGATAGTACTGTTACTATCATCTTTTGCAATTCTTTAGTCTTCTCAATGTTAATCCTAATGTTCAAGTCATTGCATGAAGTGTGGAGTCTATCTAAATGTTGTACTGATGATGATGATGATGATATTGCTTGCTCATCTGCAAAAAAGAAGTTCACCCAGTAGGTCATTTTTTTTTCTTTCTGTGTTGGCTAGTTGACATATACAATCAATGCATGTGATGAATAGGAGAAGAGATAGAACACATCCTTGAAGTACTCCACATTTTATGTGAAATTTGTACGTTAATCCTGCAGTTGTTCTTACTGCACATTAGCTAAAATGTATAAATAAAATGATTTTCCTAAAAATCAAATTTAGTCTTTACATGGTCACTGAGTGGCAAGAGAAAAAGGGGAAGACCAAAAACAACACTGAAAAGAACTATCGAAAAAGAAAGCACAACAGTCGTATGATAATGAATGGTCTGGAACAACTGGCTCTAGATCGACAAGCATGGAGAGCTATGACATCTGCTCTGTGTACCAAGCTTGGTGAGCTATGACATCCGCCCTATCTGCCTAGCTTGGTGAGCTATGACATCCGCCCTATCTGCCAAGCTTGGAGAGCTATGACATCCGCCCTATCTGTCAAGCTTGGAGAGCTATGACATCCGCCCTATCTGCCAAGCTTGGTGAGCTATGACATCCGCCCTATCTGCCAAGCTTGGTGAGCTATGACATCCGCCCTATCTGCCAAGCTTGGTGAGCTATGACATCCGCCCTATCTGCCAAGCTTGGTGAGCTATGACATCCACCATATCTGCCAAGCTTGGAGAGCTATGACATCCACCATATCTGCCAAGCTTGGAGAGCTATGACATCCACCATATCTGCCAAGCTTGGAGAGCTATGACATCCACCATATCTGCCAAGCTTGGAGAGCTATGACATCCACCATATCTGCCAAGCTTGGAGAGCTATGACATCCGCCCTATCTGCCAAGCTTGGCACAAGAGGAACATGATGATGATGATGAAAAAATCAAATTGCAGTTCTGAAAGTTTGTGCCAATGCGAATATCTGTTTACAAAGGTAACACCTCGTCAACCAAAAAATTTGTCAAAACTAATAACATTGAATATTCATTTGAACACAGTCATTCTGCACGAAGAATCTGCAACGGAGAAGAAATTTATTGCACAGTGAATGCATATAGAAAATCCTCACCCTCCATGTCATCTACAGAAGAGGTAACCTCCATAACATAATCTACGGAAATTCAGTTGCAACATTTTTGTTTGCCGTGAATATTCCTGCTAAGTACAAAAAAAGTCTGGCAATATAGTTTCTATTTCAAACAAACCTGTCTCATCATACTCCATGACCCAATAAGAGTTGCCACTGAAACAGTGACCATAGATGTGTATGTCTCCAATATGCATGAGTACCTCCACCTCAATAGGCTTACTGATCACTTTCAATGCTTTGGGAGATCTTCCTTCATTCTATTTTCAAATGTGCAAACAGATGTATCATTTAGAATATTGCTTTGAAAATACTGTCCCTGGTTATTTGCTAACAATAAATGATATAATAAAATAACGATACTTTAAAAACCACCAAAAACCAGGAACATACATAACAAGTGAGACAGCAGTAAAACTGTGATCCAATTGATGAAAAGTGAAAGCACAAGGTAATTAATTTTCATGCCACACACAAATAAACACACAGTCAATGTTTTGACCAAAAGTCCCTAATCAAACACAGAACACACATCACAATGAGCATAAAACTGCTAGATTAAAGGCCATTGAATTATTAATGTCAACAAAAGAAATGATACAATTAACACATTAAAAGTTAACAACAAACTGCATAAAAAATATATGTGAAAAGACAAAACAAAATAACGTAACAGTGATAGAATGTCAGACAATGTTATTTGCATGTAGAAATGTATGGTAAATATCTTATCTAACTGCTCCAACAATAAAACCTCTATGGTGTTCTAATCAACTAGACACACTCATACTTATTTTTTTCTATAGTTGGTAGCATATCTTATTGCAGACACAGCGATCAACCACAGTACTTTTTGGCTGTAGGAATTTTCTAAGCAATACAAATACATTAAGTAGGTTGTCACTGCTTTCTGAACAGTCCAGATACACAATTGCTTGTGGTAGGGTTTAAACCAGCTACTCTAGCTGTTCAAGAAGTGTACCTCTCCACCACACAGCATTTTGTGCTATAATACACCTCTTAATTATTATGTGTTGAAATACACATGCTAGTATATATATATATGTATGTGTGCAATAATGAACCTCTTTTTTTTCTGAGACATAATACACATCTTAATCTCTCTGTTATATTAACCATCTTAATCTTTTATGCAATAATACACATCTTAATCTCTCTGTTATATTAACCACCTTAATCTTTTATGCAATAATACACATCTTAATCTCTCTGTTATATTAACCATCTTAATCATTTATGCAATAATACACATCTTAATCTCTCTGTTATATTAACCATCTTAATCATTTATGCAATAATACACATCTTAATCTCTCTGTTATATTAACCATCTTAATCATTTATGCAATAATACACATCTTAATCTCTGTTATATTAACCATCTTAATCTTTTATGCAATAATACACATCTTATTATTTCAAGAGATTCTCACCTCATAAGATGTCCAACGTGCATATCCCTCCTCAAATGTCTCAGTCAGGCGGTCAATGTAACAAGTACTGTTTTGTACATCTTTATAAGCAATCAGTTGCTGGAGAGTTGACATGAATAATATATCAACACATGGTCTTACTGTTCAATTAGGCATATGGCATCTCTGTGTTTTAGCAGCTAAGCTATTCATCTTGTGTTCACGAGGTCACTAGTTTGATCTTCTACTCAGTTTGAGCTCTGAGTGAAATGGAATACTGTAGATCTTTTGCAGGCATATTTGAAACTGTCACAAGAGTTACTGTGTAGGTTCTCTATTTCTGATAATTTCAGCTAAACGAGACTGCACTTATAGAGTCTCTTTTAGAGGAGATAAGGATTATAATAAATTTTCTAGGTATTCTCCCCAGAATTTTGTGTGACAAGTAATTTTTCAAACCACTAAGGTAGTTTACTTCTTCTTCAGCGTTCATTCTTAAACTACCACTGGATCTCTCTTGTAGAAGGAACATGGTTCTATTAGATTTCCAGCAGGATATAGTCCAGAAAACAGAAATGTGTTGTGTCGCTGTTTTATTTGCACCAATGACCTGACACATCAGTTTTCAGCAGTAAAGTTGTTCTCAAACATCTGAGGTAGATTACCCAGGCATAAGGGGAATACAACCTTAGGTATGTTTCTTTGACTAATGATAGAATGAGATGATCAATTGAAGGTACCAACTTTCTGAAGCTAGGTCAACTTGCATTTGTAGTTTTAAAATTCCAGTTCAAGCAGGACTCCAACCTTGGATCTTTTGTGGTGACAGTGAGATACACAAAAATGGAAAAGTGAGAAAAAAATTGAAAAGATAAAAGGCATGACATTTGCAGCCAATAGATAATGTAATTTATAAATGTGGAAGATAAAATAGATTGTAGGAATTCATAATCAATAAATTCATGAAGCAGCTGGCATCAGATTTTAGAGATTCCACAATAAAGTTATCATTGATAAAGTATGCAGAGACAGAGTAGGGGGAATTTAGAATCACTTTGTGATTCTGTCATTATGAAGTTTTAAGAACTTATAATTCTTTGTTTATATCCTCAGGAACTACAAGCAACTGAGCTCTTGTATCCTTTTGTGAAATGTGAAAGTTTCTCTAGAAACTTTATTTCATTTTACAGAAGATTACAAGTCTCAGTGATATTCCATGTTGTGTGAGAAGTCTCCTGCTAAGAATGGGTAAATTCTAGGGTTTTTTGTGACTTTTCTACGTAGAGCTCCCTTGTTGTACATTCTGTCCTATCAGAGGTGTCTGTAGTAGCCAGCTATGCATTCTCCACTGCCTAAGGGTCTCTCAAATTATGCAGTGCTAATATGTTTGCTGGATTCTGATCTCTCCCAAAGAATTGTCTTATCCTGCACAGAGTTGCTTGTCACCACACTAGTTAACTTGATTATGAAATGGCATCAGCAAGGGAATAGGTCTAGACATTTAGCAGCAGTATATTCTTCATTGAATATATCAAAGTTGTAGGAAAATTAGGCATAGCTGACAACGATAGTAGGATCAACATATTTCATTTGTTTTTACAAATGATATCATGAACACATTCGTTTGGTTATGAAATTACAAAAATAGAATAGGTCTAGACCAGTGTTTCCCAACGTGGGGCCCACGCCCCATAGGGGAGCAATTTGATTGTTCAGGGGGGCAATACGAACAAGTTGTAATTAGACTTCATTTAGGGAATAATTCAATTTTTGAATATAAAAAAATATGTATATGTTACATAGGGGGGACATCAGAATTTTAGAAAGACATAGGTGGGGCATGGCACAAAAAAAGTTGGGAAACACTGGTCTAGGCATTTAGCAGCATTTCAATATATCCTCATTGAATCAGGAATATATCCTGATTGAATCAGGATATTGTGTCAGGTCATTGGTGCAAATAAAATGGTGACAACACATTTCCATTCTCTGGACTACATCTTACTGAAAATCTAGTAGGACTATTGTCCTGCTATAAGAGAGATCTAGCGGGAGTTTGAGAATGAATCTGAAGAAGAAGAAATATCCAAAGTGTTGATTAAGATAATCACTAATAACCAGTGGAAGGGAAATATGAGATGGACAGATTAGTCTAGCAGAGTGCCTAACCAAGACAAGATTCTGGAAATCCGTTGCAACAATCTTTGATGTGAAAATAGCATCTCATGATGATGAAATGATCAACTATTTACCGGTACATAAAAACATGTTTAACTTGTAGCAACCCTGAGAAAAATAATGCATATTTTCTCTGGCACCCAACCATTTTTTATTATTTCTGGAAGTTTTGCTTTTTTGGAATAACGTTTTTTTTATTATTCATTTCAAATTCAGAGATAATAGAGATACGTGGATGCTGGACACGGTGGTGTTGTTTGTTTGTGTCAGTGTTATGTGTAGAACCAACATGGACAGTGATAACAATGAAAAAACAAACAAACATAAAGGACTTACTGGTATTAGAGTTAATTCATATCTGCAGTGGCAAATAACAATGTAGATCTATATATCTTGTCAACTATCATTATCAACTAATCAATCATATATATACCATAATATAATAACAAACTGAAGCCTTCAAAATCTTCATCCGAAATCAGCATCCATAAAGATTTAATGAAGAATGGTGTCACTGAAATTAGGTCCGTACAGTATGGCTTACAAACGTGAAGAGGTTGCATAAATTACAACAGGATATTTATATTGGCATGAAAAATTCATGGACAACCACTCTAACAAATAGATATTATAAAAGCATGATGGGAAATGATCAGGGCGATTATTGTCAATGACTACAAATGGCTACCTCAATGTCGACATTGGGTGTCTATGGAAATAATAAATATGTCAAAAAAATGTGGACATCAGATTGCTACAGGTTAATCTCTGGAAAGAGCTGGAAAAGAATACAAGGAACATACAAAGACTCACTCTGCTATACTCATGGAGAATCTCAATGACAACCACATGTTCCTCATCAGTACGGTCATGTTTAGCATTGATCAGATTATTTTCATCATCAATAGTCACTTGCATGGGTTTTCCAGTCGTGTCTGCAACTTTCCATGACTGAGGAATTCAATCAAATAAAACGGAAACAGATGAGCATAAAAAATATTTTACTGGGTGAATAATAAATCATAGTATCATCAATCATTCAATCAAGTGTCATGTCTATTGGTGTAGGTGCTCATGTTTCTGCACGACTCTCTGTCTCTTGTATTGTCAATAAGCTCGGTTGGTGAACTCCTCCCATGCCATAATACTAGTATCTAGCAACTTCTCTCTTTGTTGCTCCCTGTCCCTTCTCTCCTTGACCTTTCCAGTGGTTACTAAGTGTTCAAGCTGTGTTCTTTTCAGCACATGCCCTAGAAACCTTGACTGTCATATTTAAATTTAAATGTTTATCAGTTTATGTTTATCATTTATTAATTTAAATAAAATTATATTTAGGGTTAGGATTAGTTATGTAAAACATAACTAACCCTAACTCGAAACCATAAAAAATATTTCAATTAATTATTGATATAATATTTATATCAATTAACCACAAAATACATAGGTAGGCACTAATGGGAAACAAGAATAAAAAGGGGGTTGGACTGTGATCATAGTACCAAAACCTCAAACTATCCTCAGCGTCAATGCTTTCAGAAGAAGACCAGTACCCAAAGAGGAGTAAAACAATATTGAATAAAAGAAATGATGTGGAGCTTCCGCAACAGGAAAGCCTTACTTTGTAGGAATGTCATCTATTAAGACTTCACTGTTTCATGATGGTTTGTCTTATGGACGGACCACTGGTAAGACCTTCAGATGCTGCTTCAGTTTTACATTCATCATATGTGATGTCACTTTTAATTTGTTCATGTGATCATTTAACCCTTGCTAAGAGAGCAACTTTTGAAGTTCCAGTTATGAGTTATTAACTAAATTCAAGTAGGAAGTAAGAGGATAAATTACAAATATTTTAGACTAATGGGAATTGAACCAGTCCGTTCTAGCGGCACCGAATCACCTGGCAACTTGAATAAACTGATTTTTCCGTACTTGACTAACCACATCTCCCAAAAAAATGTGATTTTATCAAGACATTCAAACTGTGTACTCAAGTTACTGAGACCTGCCAATCAAGACAAGGACTATTATAACAACAAACATCCCGTACAAGTATTGAAGTATCCTCATTAACAGAGTATGTGCAGTAAAGCAGTAAAACATATAACATCCGTATTCATACTACAACGGCCAATAGGTCTTCTTGTAAACATAAATAACATAGAGACAGTACAATGTTACTTCAAATAATTTCTTATACAAGTAAATTCACATAGGAAGATCAAGGATACATTAAAAATTCTTGAGACTAACAGCAATTGAACCAGTCCATTCAAATGGCACTGAATCGCCTGGCAACTTGAGTAAACGGGTTTTTCTGTACTTGACTAACCGCATCTCCAAAAAGGATGCGATTTTGTCTCGATGAATTTTTTTGGGGGGGGGGGGGAATGCGGTTAGTCAAGTACAGAAAAACCAGTTTACTCAAGTTACCAGGCATTTCGGTGCCATTAGTGCGGACTGGTACAATTCCCATTAGTCTCATGAGTTATAACTGCACATTATCATCAGCACACACAAGATAAATCTATCATTTCTCCAGTCCGTCTTAATAAATCGATTGGAGTGTAGCAGCTGACAGTTCCAGTTTGATGTTCATTTATCAATCTATTTGTATATCTATTATGTTTCCCTTTAAGGTCTGTTCTGATCTTTACACCAATCTCCCGCAATCTTTAGAACTAACTTCATGTTATATCGCAGTAGCCTGAGGTTCATTGCAATACTGCATTTTCTGTGGTATTGCAGAGATTCAGTAAGCAAGACATGAGTTTATTCATGCTGGTGTTATTGTGGTCTGTCAAGGCCTGTAACACTTTTGTTGTATCAGTTAGTAAAACTACCTGGCTGGTATAGACAAACAGCTTATAGTAATAATTTAGATGTTACTTTTTGTCTCTACAACATAGAGAAATATAAATGCATGTATAAAAATGCATACACTACGATGTTTGCGCAGGACTTTCACTAGGGTGAAGGTCAAGGCAGCAGCCACAGCAAGGATGATAAACAAGGTAACTGAACAGGCAATAATCCTGCATCTCTTCCGTTTATGCTGCTGGCGGAGGTTACGAGCACGACGGTCTGCGTCAAGAGTAATCACAGAGGGGGCATCTGCATCATCCACCTTCTTTGGAGGAAGCTGGAACAAAAATATTAGATTTAAAAATAAGTGGAGTATCAAAAGCATAAATAAACAAATACATATCCAGTAAAAGAAATAATTACAAGAAAATATCAATAATAACCCTTAGATTTATCTTCTGGGTTCGTTCTTTAACTCCTGCAGATTAGCAGGGTGTAATCTTGAGAACAGCTGATAGTTTTGATAAGGTATACATGTTGGCTGCAATATCTTCGCCTTTTAGCCTAACACATCCAACTTCAGCATGACTTTTGGGTCAATTTGACCATCTATGGATTGGGACAGCTGACTCCCCCTCACAATATCATGTCACCTCTTATGACATGCATGACCCTACAATTTCTGTAGTATTTTAAACCAAAATGATGTATTTAAAATCAGGATTTTTTGTGTGTTCAAAAGCAGCTGAACAATTGTTGTTGTTTTTTTTTTGATGATTCAGAGGACGATGAATTAGATTTAGATGGTTATTATTCACTGAAGATGGATGTGTTGGGCCATTGGCACAAATAAAGTGACAAAACACATTTCCATTCCCTGAACTACATCCAGCTGGAAATCTAGTATGGTCATTGTCCTGCTACAAGAGAGAATCAGCGGGAGTTTGAGAATGAACGCTGAAGAAGGAGATGGTTATTCTGAAAATGATACGGAAATAGATTCAGATGGATCGCTTGAGCCTGAGCAAATAATGTTTCTAAGTAGACCTATAAAATACAACAGTTGTAGCAAAATATTGGTTCATCAGTGGGTCAAGCTACAATCTGTGGAAGTGGAAGGGGGCGTATTCTACAGATTTTATCAAGTAAACTTTATTCAGGTTGGTCTCCTGCAAATATATTTGCACCACGTGTAAAGTAGACACATCTGTACAACTAAACATATGTCATATATAGTATGTTGACCACCGAAATAAAAGAGGTGACAAATTCCACAATATACTCAGCACACAAGAGTGCCGTCTCCTGAAAACTCTTCTACCCCTGACGTCGAAAGGCAACAAAGGGTTTCAACGAATAGATAGATAGGACTAAAAGCATTCTAGAATCTATTTCTTCGGGTAGTAAGGATATTCAAATTTTAGAAATATTCCTAGATATTATTAGTTTCTGGAAAAATGATATTGATGCATCACATAGGCTGAAAAATGTTAGCTTGCATCATCCACACATTTCTCCACACTCTACAGCCAAAAACATTTGTTATGTGTGTGCTTTTAAATTTAATAAACATGTCAGTGACTTTCTAACCGTGACATACAAAGACAGACGTTTCAAAAAAAGTAAAGATTTTGGTGCAGTTATTGCACCATTTATCTGTGTTTAAAGGAAGGGTCTATATGCTGGGAGGACTGACACAAATAGAAAAACAATGGACTGCATAATGGTCAGTGTATATTATATAACAGATAATGTTATGTCTTATTGCTTTTAAAATAACTAAAATCTGTTCAGGTGTTCTCTGTATTTTCTGCTCAGGAACCTATGGGAAGGAGTTTTTAAGGGTTAGTTGGCCAGTATTCAAAGGGTTCATACAACCTTAGCGCTTAGTTCTCTTTGTTAACTTTTGAAGACAATACAGTGTTGATCAAAATAATGTTTACAAGAACACAAAATGTATTGTATAAATAACAATGAGAAAACCCCATATTTGAGTATGCATCAAATTGTCTGTGATGCTGACCACATCACCAGTTGAGATGATGGCCATTGAAAAATATGAACAAAACACATTATTCCCCAAATGCCTTAATGGTGGAAAAGGAATAAATTTCAAACCAACTTTACATGCAGTAGAACAACAATATACTGGATACTAATGCTATGAAAACTTCTCCTGGACAATATACTGGATATTAATGCTATGAAAACTTCTCCTGGACAATATACTGGATATTAATGCTATGAAAACTTCTCCTGGACAATATACTGGATACTAATGCTATGAAAACTTCTCCTGGACAATATACTGGATATTAATGCTATGAAAACTCCTGGACAATATACTGGATACTAATGCTATGAAAACTTCTCCTGGACAATATACTGGATACTAATGCTATGAAAACTTCTCCTGGACAATATACTGGATATTAATGCTATGAAAACTTCTCCTGGACAATATACTGGATATTAATGCTATGAAAACTTCTCCTGGACAATATACTGGATATTAATGCTATGAAAACTTCTCCTGGACAATATACTGGATATTAATGCTATGAAAACTTCTCCTGGACAATATACTGGATATTAATGCTATGAAAACTTCTCCTGGACAATATACTGGATATTAATGCTATGAAAATGTCTCATGCAAGTAAATTTAAGTAGGAAGTCAGAGGACAATTTTTTTTTAATTTTTGAGACTAACAGGAATTGAACCAGTCCGTTCAATGGCACCAAATCACCTAGCAACTATTGCAAACGCGTTCTTCCGTACTTGACTAACCGCATCTCCAAAAAAAGATGCAATTTTGTCAAGACATTCTTCTCCTTCAGCGTTCATTCTCAAACTACCGCTGGATCTCCTTTGTAGCAGGACCATGGTCCTTAGCAGGACCATGGTCCTACTAGATTTCCAGCAGGATGTACTCCAGAGAATGGAATTGCGTTGTCACCGTTTTATTTGCGCCGATGGCCTGACACATCTGTCTTCGGCGGGTCAAGACATTCAAAGTGTGCACTCAAAGTTACCCGAACGGACCAATCGAGACAAGGACTATTACAACAACAAACATCTCATTCAGGTATTGAAATATCCTCAGTAACAACAAAAATATAACATTTAATATCCGTATTAGTTATACAAGGGCAGAGAGGTCTTCTTGTAATCATGGATAACATATAGACAATAAAATTTTGCTTCAAATAATTGCTTATACAAGTAAATTTAAGTAGGAAGCCAGAGGACAACTTTTTTAAAATTCTTGAGACTAACGGGAATTGAACCAGCCCGTTCAACGGCACCAAAGTACGTGACTAAGTACGGAAGAACGTGTGTGCAATAGTTGCTAGGTGATTTAGTGCCGTTGAATGGACTGGTTCAATTCCCATTAGTCTCAAGAATTTTTGAAAACTTCTCCTGCAGTACATGCAGTAGAACAACAATATACTGGATACTAATGCTATGAAAACTTCTCCTGGACAATATACTGGATACTAATGCTATGAAAACTTCTCCTGGACAATATACTGGATACTAATGCTATGAAAACTTCTCCTGGACAATATACTGGATACTAATGCTATGAAAACTTCTCCTGGACAATATACTGGATGGTAATGCTATGAAAACTTCTCCTGGACAATATACTGGATACTAATGCTATGAAAACTTCTCCTGGACAATATACTGGATACTAATGCTATGAAAACTTCAGACCAACTTCTCCTGCAGTACCTTATTCTGAAGAATCTATTATGAAATGATAATCTTAGTGTCACACAGCACAATGAATAGATTTTATTTACAGTAAGAAGCCCCACTATTTGTAAACACTCATGTGTAAAAGTCAATATTGCGGAACGTTAATTTCCATGACCAGGAATCACAAAAGGCTTTATATTAGTTTGTCCTTAAAAATGAATGTGACCTATATAATTTTGAATTCTAAGACATTTCATTATGCACATGACAAGTTCGTTTGTACTCAGATCAACACAGAAATAGGAAAACTAAATCAATAGAATAGAAACTGAATCAGATCTATCAGAAACATTTTACTTCCCAAGTAAAATATAATTTAAAAGAGATTTCAAACAGAGAAAGGTAGTCTTCTTCTGCGTTCATTCTCAAACTCCTGCAGATTAACAAGATGTAGTCCAGAGAACAGAATGTGTTGTCATGGTTTACAGCTTTGCTGTGATATCTACGCCTTTCGGTCCAACATATCTGACTTCATCATGGCTTCTAGGTCACTTTTACTTATTCACCTCTTATGACATTCTCTACGAGTAACAATGTCACTATTCCTTTTCTCCGTTCAGGCATTTGGATATGCAGGCGAGTAAGGGAGTAAAAGCAAGACATTTATGAGAGTTATATATTGTCACGCAGGACCATAGACTAAGACTTTGTTGGGGGGTGGGGGGGTGTGTGTGTGTGTTTTGATTTTGTTAAAACAGAGAAACAAATGTTAATAAACCTTTCATTTTGCTTGGAGGGAAGGGGGGGGGGTAATGATATCTCTGGAGGTAAACTGCTTAGTAGAGGGGTGGGAATTACAATATTTTTTTTCTTATATCTTAAGATTCTTGATTAGAAACTAGCTTCACAGCACATGGGGTATTCCCATAAGTACTCCGCTGTCTGTTCCAGCAGCCATCTCAGTGTATGTAGACTCAGAGTCCCGTCAGGTGTTGATTTCATGATCTTCGGGGCCTTCCAAAAGATTTACTTTTTCTACCTTCCCATCTAGATACTAGCATTTCTAACATTCTCTGTATGTGTACTTTCTCAGCCTCATTGACATCTTGAAATGAATTTATTACTGCCTTGATCAAGTCTGTTTTATCTCTTTTCAGCATTGTGCCATCTATCACTGCATTGCCTGCCAATAAGTCGGCTCTCTCGTTTCCTCTGACCCAAGCATGACCAGGGCAGTATATCCATGTAATGCTCTGGACAATTGAGTTGTCAAATCTTCTTCTTCTGCGATCAGTTTCCTATGCTCATAAGTCTATACAGGAAGGTGGGCCGCCTCCATGAATTCAGTCGTCAGCAGGAGGTCCTCACGGTTGCCCCACAGCTTCACCTTCAGATCTGTCTCTTGAGGCCATATTTTGGTTCTCACGTCATCAAAGAGTGGGCATGTCTGCAGAATATGTTCTGGAGTCTGGGGACCCTTTTGACATGGGCATTGGTCAGTTTGGGCAGCCTTAATTTTGTGGAGATGTGCTTGTAGTCTGCAGTGTCCTGTGCGAAGTCTAAAAATTGTGGTTTGTTGTGACCTGTTTAGCTTTAGAATAGGGTCCTGTGGAAAGTTACTGCCTGTTCTCTGACTCCATGTATGTTTGTATATTCCTTTGATGAGGGTTTTTGCTTCAGTCAGTGATATTCTGTGGTGGAATTGTTCCTTTTTTGCACCTGCTTTTGCCAGTCTGTCAGCTCCTTCATTTCCTGCTATTCCACAGTGTGCAGGGATCCACTGCAGCACAACTTTATTGTTGGCAGATAGTTGATTTAGAAGTTCTACAGTTGTTTTTGTTAGGAGATCTTTAGGTTCCTTTTGGATGGTTTGGAGTACTGACATGCAGTCACACAAGAAGACTATGTTAGCTCCTTTGAGCCTCCGTTCCTCTAGAGCCTTTGATGCTTCCAAGATTGCTTGTAGCTCTGCCCTGTAATTTGTTGATAATTTGCCAGTAGCAATTGAGAGTTCTAGTTTTGGGGTGTTTGGTATGAGTATTAGTATCCCAGCTCCTCCTTTCTTTACTGCACCCTCTGATGATCCATCTGTGAAGACATGAATCCACTGTGAGGTAGGGTATTGGGTGTCTAGGTGATCAAGTGTTTTTGCCTTAAGGGCAGTAGGGGTTTCCATAGTTTTGCTCTCAATGCCTGGTATTGTAAGTTTTGCTGTATATATGGGTGAAGTGTTTGTGATGTTGCAATATGCTTCTAGCTGTTCCCATTCATCCGGATTGTTGCTGGTTACTTCTTTATTGGCTTTCATAAGTTTTTTTGATAGGTGATTGAAGCTTGGTCTTTTCAGTCTGTTTTTTGTTAGTTCTTTTGTTTTTTCATGCATAGGGTGATGTTTCAGACGTCTAAATTTTTCTGTCATTATTGTGATTTTCTCATCCCTGCGGTCTGTTAGGTTTTGTAATCCTGCTGTTGCTTCCATTGATGTTATAGGTGTGCTCCTTAGTCCTCCTGTTATGATTCGGAGACCTGCATTTTGAATTTTGTCCAGCTTTTGAAGATTGGTGTTTGCTGCTGTTGCATATGTGGTCAATCCATATTCCAGAGTTGGACGAATGTGACCTACATAGACTTGTCTTATGGTTTTTATGTTGGCTCCCCAATCTGTCCCAGATAGTTTTTTCATTATTTGTAGTCTGCGTGTGGCTTTATTTTCTGTCTCTTCAATGTGTGATCCCCAAGTAAGTCTTTTGTCAAATTTTAGCCCCAGGTAGACTGGGGTGTTTTCTTTTGGGAGTGGGGTATTGTCTAGAGTGAGAGTATAATTTTCAGGCTTTGTGGAGAGGGTGAAAAGTGTAGTGACGGTCTTACTTTTGTTTATTTGAACACCCCAGGTTTTTGCCCACTCTTCAACTTTGTTTATTGCCTCCTGCATTCTAACTTTTGCAACTCCAATGTATTCTGATTGGGTCCAGATAGCAAGATCGTCTGCATGGAGAGCTCTATGTACATATGGTGTGAATAGTTTTAGCAGATCGTCTATAAAAACTATAAAGAGTGTGGGGGACAGAATTCCTCCCTGTGGGACACCCTCTGTTATGTTGACCATTTTACTTTTCATTCCCTGGAGTTTGACTCTTGCATGTCTGCCTCGTAGGAAGCTTTTTATCCACTGAAACATTTTGCCTCTGATTCCTTTCTGGGCAAGTTTTAGCAATAGCCCCTCTTTCCAGACTTTGTCAAAGGCCTTTGTGAGGTCAAAGAAGGTGGCTAGGAGTTTTGATTTTTTCTGGAAAGCATCTTCTATTTCCTGGGCAAGGTATGTTGTTTGGTCCTCAGTGCATCTGTGTTTTCTGAAGCCTGATTGGCAGTCATCTAGAAGATTGTTTTCCTCCAGGTAGTTTAAGAGTCTGTTATTCACCATTTTTTCCATGACCTTTCCTAAGCAACTAAGTAGACTGATAGGGCGGTAACTTGTTTTGTTGGTTTTTGGTTTTCCTTTCTTGGCAATTGGAATTATTTCTGCCTCTTTCCATTCTTCTGGGAAGATCCCTTGCGCCCATGATTCATTAAAAAGGTCTAGGATTCTGCTTCTACCCACAGGACCTAGGTGTTGGAGCATTTCATTTGTGATTCCATCGGGTCCAGGGGCTTTCTTCTTTTTTAGATTTTGAATTGCCATGTTAAGTTCTGATTTGTGAAAAGGTGAGGTCATTGTGCCTGGGCAAGGTTGATGTTTATTTACAAGGTTTTTTGTCTCTCGTCTTACTTCAGCAGTTCTTGTTCTAGTTATCTTAATTTTGCTTTCTTCAGCATAGGAGTCTGCTAGAATATTTGCAGCTTGTGTGCCAGTGTAGGACTTCCCCTTGTCTTCTATGATGATACTACTTTGGGGGTTGTTTTCTTCATTGAGACACTTGATAAGTTTCCACATTTTTGTTGAGTCTTTTTCCATGTTGAGTGTTGCTGTTTTTTCTTTCCAGCTGGATCTAATGCTGTTTAGCTTTTCTCTCCTGAAAATTGCTTGCAGTCTATTGTGTTCAGTGATATTGGTTTCTGTTGGTCTAGTTTCCATCTTGGATCTTGCAGCAGAGGCTTCATCATGCATAACCTGGAGTTTTTTGTTCCAGAAGGGTTTGTAGTTTTGTCTTCTTCCTCTAGGTATACTGTTGTTGGCAGCTTCCAGGATTATTCCTGTTATTAATTTTACATCTTTCCGTATATTTCTTGCTGTAAGATGTGTTAGTAGTTTTTCCTCTGTAAGGCGTTGGTAAGTGTCCCAGTTAGCCTTTTTGTAATTCCAGCTAGCGATTTTGTGTTGTTGCTTTTCTGTCTTGTGGTTCCCTTTTATTGTTAATATTACGGGCTTGTGGTCACTCCCACCAAGCTGTTGTGCCACTACTCTTTCTGTCACACGTTGGATGTCTTCTGTTGCAATGGCCAGATCTGGAGTGCTCTGAGATTTCCATCGTCTGGAGTAAAAGGTTGGCTCTGATAGATGTTCATTTATAAGGATTAGCCTATTTTCTATCATCCAGTCTTCTATTTCTTCTCCTCTCAAGTCCATAGTTGGGTAACCCCAGCTTGGGGAATGACTGTTGAAATCTCCAACTATAATATGATTTGATGATGTGAGAGGTATTGTCCTGAGGTGTAATTTTTTGTTGTTTGGGCAGTAGAAATTTGTGATAATCAGTGGTTTTGGGGTTGTATGTAATTTGATGGTGAGATGTTCTGAGTCCTCTGGGTTACGTGCGATTTCTGTAGTAGGTATGTTATTTCGTACCATTGTGATGATCCCTCCTTTGTGACCTAATCTATCTAATCTGAAGCATTCAAAGCCTCTGATGGAGAATCTGTTGCTGTCATTAAGATGTGTCTCCTGAATGCACAAGACATCAATCTTTTGCTTTTGAAGGAAATTCTGCAGTTCTAGAGTTGTCAAATAAGTCCCACCATTCTTTTCTCAGCATGTGCTTTTCTATCTTGTGCAGCATACTTTGACAGTCTGTGAGTGTGTTGATGTATCAGTTATCAACCAATTAAGTGCTGCTGTAACTCCCGCTATCTCCATCCTCATGCTCGATGTGACAGTGGGATATGCTGAAGATTCTCAACCAACTTCATGCCGTTTCTGTGGGTAACAAAACTCCAACCGCTTTTATTTGCATTTCTGTTAACGGAGCCATCTTTGTATATAATTATGCATTGTGGTTTCAAGTGCGTTGACTCCTAATCATTTTAAAAAAAAACATTCATTATAAAAAGAGAGCTGGTGACATAGCCAGTGGAAGGATGAAGAGGAGCAGTTTTATTCACCGATCCAAAAAACTAAATAGAGAATACAAGGAAGAACTACCAGAAATAACACCAACACTTTTCCTAGTTCTGTGGGTGCAATATCAAAATCTCACTATCAGAACCACCATAAACAACAACTACACTATGTACCAATATAGTGCAATATATATAATACACTATAGAACTGAATACTCTCCAAAAGAAAAGAATAGTATGCAACACAATTGAAGATATGTACCTAAGAGAAGCATGGATAAAAGTATATACCAACAGATCAGCAACCAGAACAGTGAATGATGGAGGTGCTGGAGTGTACATAAAATATCCAATTAAAAAACACATCAAGATGTTCACCAACTGGAATCTTCTGCTCCAACTACTCTGCAGAAGTACAGGCTCTAAATATTGCTGCAGAAATCATTAAAAACACAACAAATCAATGTCAACAGGTGGTGTTTCTTATTGATGCCATGTCTGTCCTACATGTCCTGACAACATCACACTCCCAAGCCTGAAGGAAGCCATACGAGAAGTGGGCATCCAAAGAAGGGGAGTACTATAGTGGATACCAAGAAATGAAGAGGCAGATAGACTAACAAATGATGGAGCAACACATGAACAAAAAGACCAAGAAATCACCTACCTAGAAAAGAGGAACCTCTTCAAAGCTATCATAAACGTTGATCACCCAAAAGACAACTATCACTATCTTGACAGAGCTGAGCGGGTTATTACCTTCCACCTCAGAACAGGACACAGCAGACTAAACAGCCACTTAAATAGACTAAGACTGGTTCCATCACCTCTGTGTCCATTTGGGCAGGCAGCACAGATCGCTGAACATATCCTGCAAAACTGCAAAATACTAAACCAGTTAAGAACACTAGCCCACAGAGATGGATATCCATAGAAAGCTGTATGGGAGTACAGAAGAGCTTTCAAATCCAGCAGCATTTAATAAGAAAACCAGTCTTGCTGTGCAGACATGTCAAACTTCAAACCAGAAGAAGAAAAGAAAGGTAAGGTTTTTTGGCTGCATGGACATAACAGCATGAAAATATTAATTATAAAAGATATGGTCACTTGCGTGACCTTCTCTATAATAGACCAGGATGTTAACCCATTGTACATCACTGCGTAATGCGAGTCCAACAATCGCAGTGCTTTTCATTAGATAACCTTGAAGAGTTGATCCTTAGTTGTTCCCAACTACCTAAATTCAGCTATGGGCAATTTCCCCACCCAAAAATAACGGAGAAGAGGAAATAAAGATTCAAGTAAAACTGAAACTAAACTCCACTACCAAACAAGCCCGAAAAATATTGTACTTTCTGGGGTTATTTTATATCATACATTATTATACAGATGATAGATTAAGTAAGACTAGTCTATAGACTTCTACCATGTTGATTCTAACTCAGTTATTTTATATTAGTCAATTATTAGTGTCTTAATTGTCTTGAGTTACTGACTACAGTACAGCCACGACGTAATCATCATCATTAAGTGCCGTCTCCGCCATGAAGGTTGGCTACAACATCTCCTGTCTCTTGTCTTGGTGGTGCACTCATCATCATGGTCTAACAATAACATCATAACATTATTAATAGGCCCCCTAAAAAATTAGGTAAATTTTCCGTTCCAGTGTACAGTGGGCTATAAATAGCACACTGTTTTCATTTTTTATTCAGGTGACATCACGGAGTTCCACTAGAAAACCTAACATCCAATGAAATGTCGCGTACAGTGATGGGAATCAATCATGCGCCACCTGGAAGAAGCTTCAGATCACGTGACCCTACGAAAGATCGGAAAACACCTTGATAGCAGAGCAACGGTCACTGTGTACACTAGAACTAAAAATATGCCAAAAAGTATTATTTATTTAATTTATTATTAATAATATTATTATAACTACGTAACTTCGTCTGTGTGTTGCCAGGGCCCGAAAGGGCAGCAAAGAATAGCAACACTGTTTACCTTCACGCATGTTGTAAAAGGCATCTAAGGAGGTTATGGGATGGAGTTGGCTATTCCATCCCATATAGTTATAGGGTCAGTGACCCAAAGCCATGCTGAAGTCGGATGTCAGGCCGAAAGGCGCAGATATCGCAGCAATGCTGTAAACCATGACACAACGCAATCCGTTCTTTGAACTACATCCTTACCCATCCTGCTAATCTGCAGGAGTTTTAGAACGAACGCAGAAGAAGACTATCTAACTTTATTTTATTTGTTATCTTTTTACCATATCCATTAGTATTATTAAATTATATCTTCTTCTTCTGCGTTCATTCTCAAACTTCTGCACATTAGCAGGATGTATTTTGGAGAACATAATCATAATGCGCTGTGTCATGGTTTACAGCACTGCTGTGATATTGGTATTATTATTATTATATATAAATTCTTCTACAATGTCTTACCTCATCGTCAAATGACAAATCCAGTGGCTCCTTTTTTGCCAAAGACACAGATGGAGGAGACATAATGACAATAATTGCCAAATTCAGCAAACGAATTACTTCAACCGAATATTCAAGCTTGTCAAACCGAGTCAGTAAATGCAAAGTTCTTTATTCTATCACTTCTGCTATCCTATTGCATACGCCCCAAAAATATGCCAGGTGCTATATCCGTGTTAATTTTATGTTAAATATAATTGAATAGTAAACTGCAAGTACTCAATTACATAATTATATAAGTACTATTATTTTCATAGTAATGTTTAGTACAACTATTTAATTAAGAACATTAAAGTATGCTTATTATGTTATTAGTGTTGTGTACTTGTTTTAATTTAATATAATAAATTAGTATCCCAACTGGCAAAATAAATTTTTCATCCTGTTCGACTAATGTCGCAGTGCCTTAACGCGTTGAGGTTAATATTGTAACAGGATGAGAAAGGCACTGACGTTTAATATCAGAATGACTCGACAAAGCTATACGAACAATGCGCAAATAGACAGTTTTATGTATTGGATCAAAAAGGTCGTGTGTTTTTTATGTATGGGATTATAGCCGAGGTACGTCTCTTCAACCTTGGCCTGACACTCAATCCTGTATTTATTGAACAGAAATAGGTTACTAATATAGTAAATAAAATAAACGAGAAACAGTGACATGTGACGTTTCTACTAAAAGCCTTCATCAAGACCAACAAAAAACACGAAAAAATTATGTCAATAAAATGAGACCGTTTTTCTGGTTGTTTCCCTATACTGGAGCTTTATCCTTTGTGGTTATAGTAATTTGGTTTGGTTAAGTAAACTGTACTCGTAGGCCTATGGTGATATGTTGTTCGTCCGTCGTAGTCCATTTAGCACAACTGGGATGATGTATGCGGTGTGCCCGACTGTGATTAATGAGTCTTGTGAGGGTTTGATACTCTTAATTTAAAAAAAAAAAATTTTTGGTATTTCAACAGCAATGGTTCGGCACAAGCCAGTAGCGGTATGTTGGCAAGATTAGGTGTGGAATTCTATTTTTAGGGTACCTTTTCTAGCCCCTTTCCGATGCAATGGGGTAGCAGCGCTATACTAAATATGTCTGTTCTGTCAACCAGAGGGCTGCCGAATGCCATTTAAGCATGATGTGATTCTTTGCCATGATCTGCCTGTGTGCAGGGTTGTGACTGCAGTTTGAGTCACTTTCTGGTTCGTTGCCCATTTGATCTAACTGGTCGCTTCAATATATCTCCTTTTTGACCATTGGTCTATAAAAAACCTGAACATTAAAGCTTTGATCTGATTCGTTGATCCCACATCCGCCATAGCTATCGGATAACATTATGTAAGAACGAGGCATTAGTCCTTAGAAGGATCATACTATGTCTCACAACACTTTCTGGTTCGCTACTACCCCATCGCCATAGGACTTGTGTTATTTATAAAAAAGATGATTATGATGGATGATGATAGTTGAGTTATGACTAGCGCTGAATTTTGTAATGTAGAAGAGTTGCACCATTCGTAGACCACATTCTCTCTTCCTGATCCAACAGTGTTCCTGCGGCAAGATAAATCAAGACGACGTGAGATGTACCAGAAAGAAGTGAATGACCAGAGTGTTCAACGTGTCTCACAAAGTACTTTGCGATCCACAACGCTTTACTGGCAAGTACCTTTCAGCCCGCTGACATCATATGTTTCATCCGCGTCGTCCGCCATGACCAGACTTCGCATGCTCGGTTACCCCCACCTGTCCTGTCACAGCCGTTACTGGGGTGTGGCTGTTGCTGAATGATGGCAACTACTGCTTGTCATAGGTGCGAGTAGAGTGCCTGGTAGGAACCAAGGATGTGAGAACTACTCCAAAGATATATGACAGCCTTAATGTCTAAGGTACTACCCCTCACTGACAGCACTTATGTAGTGAGGTACGTTCTTTTCAACAGTAGACATAAGTCCAATTGGGTTATATTAGAACTTTACAACCATTAAAAATAGTGGAAATTGTGGTTCTGATAATCTTGTCAATCAATTTCAGGATATGCTAATTGTTGTGGGGCTATATTAGTGCGTGTTGCATTTTATCTAATTGTGACTAGCGTTACCACTCATTACTTTGAAATATCCCAGTTCCGAAGACAAAATAGTCCAGAAAAACACAGTTCCTTTATAGTCTATATATAGGACTGTATCTACTAGTAATGGTGATGCCAGGTCTGAAAAAGTTGATATTTATCCTTTCCATCCCCTCCCCCTTTCATTGTCTTATTTGCAAACACGCTGGCGACGATACGTGCAATGTCCACTTATTAGCGCCTGGAAACACAATTGCCTAATGCAATTGTTTCAAAGAGTTGCCTCGTAATATACAGTGTATGTATAATTCTGCCTACCCTAATTGTTACTATGTGAATCGGGCGGAAATTGCGTAAGATCGCACACGTAATTGTGAGATATGGTAATATTACTAAATAGTTGTCCACCGATATTGTCTATTTTCTCAGTAATTACTGAGCGTATATGCTTCATATTTTGCACGAGTGAATTATTTCATAACCACGTTACATATTTATGATTACTTATTATCTAAATTGAATGGGTTTATCGCAGCAGTCGTTACGATTGACGTTTTTAAGGTAGTAATAAATTTATTTTATGTGAAAAAGAAATTTTACAGTAATTGATGGTTTAGGCGTATCGTTCATTTGTTGCATAGGTAAACATGTCGTATTCCGAATGTAATATTTTTCTTTCGTTGCATTGATATTATATGCAACGAGATTTAAAGTTAACAGTTAAACGTTCATGAAATTGTATTATTATTTACAATCTCGTCAGTTTAAGATAAAAGTAACCATACATTGTACTTACCGTAGTCATCATCATCTTTGTCCTAGTATGAACATTCTAAGTACTAGTGTTGAAATTCTGGGATCTTCGACCAAAATACTTTCAGAGTGTATTCTACAATGCGGAGAAAATTAAATATGTCCAGCATTTAATATTATCAGTCTATGCCTTTTGTTTTTCCCCTCTTAGCCTAACATCTTCTAGTTTGCTCTGCATGATTGTTTTAGAGAGAACTTCATTTCTCATCAAATGACTAAATCACAACAGCCAACTACGTTTAACAGTTGTCAATATGGTCTTGTTGTCCAGCTAGGCTAGGCTATATATTATATATTAATATCACATATATCATTACATTGACAGATATGTCACATCAGCTGTGTTGTTTTCATATGTTCACTATTATATTCAGTGGCGTAGCGAGGCGGGGGTGGAGGTGCGGACCGCTCCGGGCGACATCATCGGGAGGGCGGCAAATTTATTTTCGTCCAGTCTTTCACAATCACTGACATAATTTTTTCATGTCACAAGGGCGGAAAATTATGATTCCGCCCCGGGCGCCATTGACCCAGGCTACGCCACTGTGGCGTAGCGAGGGGGGGCGGAGGTGCGGACCGCCCCGGGCGGCATCATCGGGAGGGCGGCAAATTTTCAAAAACTAAATATCCAGCTACTAAATTAACAATTCCTTACTTGACAATGACAACTATGACAAAAGAACCTTTCCCAATAATAGTATTCAAAATATGATACAATAAAATGAACCCGGAAAAGTGCAGTTGGTTTGTGTTTATGGTGTTATTTAAGTTTATATAAAAAATAATTTATATGCGGCAAAATGTACAAATATTATGTAATATGAGAAATGAAACTGGATAATTAAGCTAACTCTGAACATAAATATATAGCAGCATTCCACTAGAAGCATATAAGTTTGCAAATAGACAAATAGAACATGCGAAAAATTATACAACCCTAGATAATACAAAAACCAGATGTCCTTATTGCGTCTGAGGAAATCCTAAAAAGATTCTTTTTTATAAAAACAAAGGTATGACTATAACCGCCCCTGCCAAGTAAAATGTAAACAGATGGTTTTACACGTAATATGTTCAATGTTTGTTGTGATCGACTTATGGTACATTTTGTGAATCCTCTCACTCCCAGCCTAAATCGCTGAATATTATATGGTTTTTTCCAAGATGTACGGCTGTATGGGCGTACATCGACATCCACGGATTTTTATGTATTTTTTGTGGGAGAGACAGGTTTTCTTATAACGTTCCATGTCGGATCGCAACCTGATACTTTCTGACCTTTTAGTTTTCTGCAAGATCTCAATAAACCATAAAGGGGCGTGCCCGCTGTGACGCCCACTGACCATGCAATTGCAATTAGAGCGCTTAAAGGGAGAGAAGAGAGACCTTTAAATTGTCATTGTTGGTCATTCAGGAGAAACTAGAAATTCCACAGGTAGACATCACCATCATCAGATGCTGTCTCTGCAACGAAGGTTGGATGCAACAGACCTCCAACATTTCCTGTCTCCTGTTTTGGTTGAGCACTCTGCTAGACTGTACCCTGTTCATCTTGTAATGTTACTCTCCCACTTGTATATCTGCCAACCCATTGCTCGCTTCCCTTTGACTTTACCTTGAAGTAAGGTCTTCATTGTGAGTTATATCATAGTTATCTATCTATACGTTGTATCTCTTGTTTGTCTTGCAGCGTCAGGGGTAAAAGAGTTCTCTGGAGATGGCCTTCTTGTGTGATGTGTGTAAACTTGTTCCTGTGGCTGCTTTGATTTCTGTGATCCATCTTTTACATGGTCTGCCTCTGACTTTAAAGCCGTTATGTCTATTTGTCATGGCCATTTGTGACCATGATCTATTTATTGTTTTTTCCTTCACTCATTATAATGCTTCCTAAGTAATTGAACTCCTTAACTTGTTTAAGATGTTTATTATCGATGGACGAAGTGACATTTCTTTCTTTCTTAGCTATTGGCATTATTTCGGTCTTATCAATTTTAATCTTCATGTGCAATATTTTGCATATTGTGTCGAGTCTGTTCATATGTTCTTGCAATTGTTCTTCTGATATTGCTATTAGTACTTGGACCTATGCAAAGAGTACTTCGTTCAATTTGTCTTCCATGTTATCTTCTTCGTTGGTACTTGTTAGTTCATAGATGTGGTCGATATATGTTATAAAAAGTAGAGGAGATAGAACACACCTTTGACGAACTCCTGATTGGATTTGGAACTTATTGGACACACCTGCATTTGTTCTTACTGCACATTGGCTATTAGCATAAATGCCATTGCATATATTGATTCAATGTTCTGGTACTCCGTATATTGATAGTGTTTCCATAGTTGTTGTCTGTCCACTCTGTCGAATGCCTTCTTTTGTTGACGAATGTGATGTATAATTATATGTTGTTTTCTGTGGCTCTATCTGTCCCTGGTCTAAGTGTAAAGATATCATCTGTACATCTTTTGTTCTTACAGGATCCCATTTGGGTGTTTTCATTGTGAATTGGCACATACTGAGGAAATTTAATTTTGACACCACAATTATAGACATTAGTGAAGCTCTGTACGAAAATGCAAATAGTGCTGTCTTGTCACACAATACAATTGGAGAGTTCTTCAAAACAACTGTGGGAGTTCAACAGGGATGCATAATGTCCCCAGTACTTTTTAACATATACTTAGAGCACATCATACAAGAGACATTGCATGACTACAACACGTCTATATCGATCGGAGGTCGCCCTATTTGCAACTTGCGTTTCGCTGATGATATTGATCTTATAGCTGGGTCAGAACAATCATTGCAAGAATTAACATCAAAGTTAGAAAAAGTTACCAGCAAGTACGGAATGGAAATCAATTCAGATAAGAGCAAAATCTTGGTAAACAGCAGAGACACAGAAAACCAGACTAATATCATGATGAATGGACATAAGCTTGAAGAGGTGAATACCTTCAAATACCTCGGATCCAGTATATGCAGCGATGGTAAATGCAAAGCAGAACTAAAAATAAGGCTCGAGATGGCTTTAGCGTCCTTGTCAAGGCTAACTGTGATTTGGAAAAGCAACATCAGTGTTGGAGTGAAAATCAAACTGTATAGGTCGCTGGTGTTTTCTGTTGTGTTGTATGGTTGTGAGAGTTGGACACTCACTGCGGACATGGAGAGAAGATTACAGGCTTTCGAGTATAAATGCTACAGAAGAATTCTACGAATTTCCTATAGGGAACATAAGACCAATGTGTACGTAAGAAATAAAGTAGAGATGTGTGCAGGTGTCCAGGAGCCATTGCTTTCAATAGTGAAACGACGAAAACTAGCATGGTTCGGACATGTATGCAGGCACGATTCCTTGTCAAAAACAATACTGCAGGGAACTGTCGAGGGTGGAAGAAGCAGAGGAGGACAAATAAAGACATGGACAGACAACATCAAGGAATGGACAGGGCTAGATATTTCCACACTCATCCGCATCGCTGAGGATAGAATTTGCTGGAGGACTCTGTGTGCTGAAGCATCCAATGTGGTACCCCTACGACCCTGAAGGGTTATGGGTTTATTGATTGATATTGATTGATTGTGAATTGGAGATCCCAATTCTCAAAGTCTGGACAAAGGTAATTTAAACCAGCCACTGGGTAATAAATATGTCGTGTCTGAAACGCCCCCCCCCCCCCCTATAGATCACATGTGAGAACGAGAAAGGAATTGTCCTCTTACATGAAATTACACATAAGAAATAATTGTTACCTCCCAACTGAACTAAGAGTCCCCTTTATGGAAGTTTCAGTTGGAGGACAATCATTTATTGTTCACATATAGACCTAGATAGAAGTCTCATTCAAACAAAACTAACAAAACTTGCACCCACGTGCGTCGACTATGTGAGTAGATGTGATTTATATATTATATATGTGTCTACTATGATAATGTGTCTTAGTACTATTCTATTTTTGTGTACACGGTAGGGTTAGTTATAATATAAGACCAAGTTTCAGCAACTGCATGAGCTGGATGTTAAATACATAGAAACTTTCTTGACACCAAGCAACTCGTTAAACCCAGAATACAAGTGTGAATTCTAAGAAAAGCCCAGTGACATCGATGTGAAAGAGTTTGATATCGAAAGAGAGAGGTTGCGCAATTTTCTCTGTAGCTGATGCAAAAGACCAAAACAGACTTATGAAGGGATCATTCGAGCTTCTGTCGTTTATTCAGCAATGAAACTATTGTATTACCGAGCCGAATATCGTGATAATGCTTCGCATATTTTTTAACAATAACTATCAGCATTTCAGCATGTGAACGAAGCTTCTCAAAGTTAAAGTTAATTAACAAAATTACTTAAGGTCTACCATGAGCTGCACAAGATTAAGTAATTTAGCCATTTTGTCAATAGAACAAAGTATCACGGACAAAATTAAATTTTGCCTCCCTTAAGACTCGAAAAGTTAAATGATAATGTATTTTTGTTTATATACCTATTATGTTTTCAAATAAATATTTTCGTCCAGTCTTTTACAATCTCTTGACATAATTTTTAATGCCACAAGGGCGGCAGATTATGATTCCGCCCCGGGCGCCATTGACCCACGCTACGCCACTGTCTCAGTGCGCAGGTAAAACGATCAAGGAGGAAAGTGGTGCCTTTGCGGTCACTACGAGTAGTATGACCATGGAGACTATGGCGGTGACCAAGGCATTTGAGTGGCTACGCACACAGAAGGTAACGCAGGTCTGCATCTTGAGTGACTCTATGAGTATGATTAAGAAGGTACAAGTGGGTCTCGTTCGCGAAAAGTGGATTGAAGCCTTGAGAAAGGCGAGCTTGAAAGTGGTTACATTTATTTTCGTGCCGTTACATGTGGGCGTTCGAGGCAATAAAAGAGCAGATCAACTGGCATCGTGCGCGATTGTGGCACAGGGCGATGGGGCAATGGATCGCGCTGACGTTTTGAATTCCTTAAGAGATATAACACGCGAGAGTGAGACTAATGTGGATGATGATTCCTTTTCAATTGCTAGGATTAAAGACCAGGGATTGAAATGCGGTGTTGCTAGAGGTGAATATTTTGGAGGGCGCAGAAGAATGATGGTCAACCAGCATAGGACCGGTACTGTCAGCATAAGTGTAATGGCGGATACACTCAAGGAGAGATCGGAGCAACTATGGACGTGTCCAGTTTGCAGTGATGATGATCCGTCGACTAACTAATCTTCTAGAGTGTTGTGTGAAGAAGGTGTTTGTGATAGCAAGTTTGTTTTCAAAATAGAATGTTATTAAACGATCCACCCGTTCATTTCTATCTCCAAAGCCGAATCTACCATATACACATTTTTCGTGCTATAGCCTTGTTTCTTTGATATTGAAATCCCCGATTACTGCCAGTATATCATGTTTATTTAGCAGAAACTGTTCTTTTAGCAGAAAGTGAACATGAACTACAAAGACTAATAGATCAAGTCAATAAATCAAGTAATGAATATGGACTGGATATAAACATTCAAAAAACAAAAACCATGATAATCAGCAAAAACACAGAAGAACAGGAGGTAAACATAAACATACAGGGAGAGAAACTACAACAAGTAAAACAGTATCAATATCTTGGACACATAGTCACAAATGATGGCAGATGTGAAACAGAAGTTAAAAGGAGAATAGGAATGGCTAAAAGTACCTTCAATGACATGAGGAAATTATTAATATCTAAACAAATTACAAACAAGTTAAAAATGAGAATTATAAAATGCTACATCTATTCCATATTAATGTATGGCTCAGAAACATGGACACTAAATAAACAATTAGAAGACAAAATTGGTGCCTTTGAGATGTGGGTATATAGAAGAATAGGGAGAACATCATGGAAAGAGAAGAAAACAAATAAAGAGGTGCTAAAAACACTTAATATGAAGAAAGAACTACTAAGAGAAATAAAGATCAGGCAAATAAAATACTTTGGACACATTAAAAGACATGACACCCTATTGAAGACCTTACTTGAGGGTAAAGTCAAAGGGAAGCGAGCAAGAGGTAGGCAGAGATACAAGTGGGAGAGTAACATTACACGATGGACAGGTTACAGTCTAGCAGAGTGCACCACCAAGACAAGAGACAGGAGATGTTGGAGATACGTTGCAGCCAACCTTCGTTGCGGAGACGGCACGTGATGATGGTGATGATCATGTTTATTTACTTTGTCTATTATATACCTACAGTGCAGGATTTACCTATAAGCTAAACAAGCTATAGCTTAGGGCCTCAAAAAAGATGTATTTCACTATATATTCTTAATCGTTAATGGGCCCCATATCTCAAATAGCTTAGAGCCCTATCAAGTCTAAATCCGGCCCTAATTATATCCTATAATAGTTCATAAAACTCATCTATTTCTTGATCTTCTGCAGCTGATGTTGGTGTGCGTGTTTGTATAACTGTGATGATTTTCTGTTTTCCGTGTATCTTGATACTCGACATATTGTTAATAGGAGTATAACCTAGTATAGATGGCCACATTCGGCCACAATGTTTTGGAGACAAGGAAACCACCATTTTCTCTGCCTGAAAATACGAAAACTACACTAGTTTTTAGTTTCAATCTAATTATTGCAACTATTTTCTCATTACTCTGTCTAGTTTGGTGATCATGGTTGCTTTTCTCAAACTCAAGAATAATATCACAATATCCGGTTACAGCGAAATATATCACACAGGTTTGAAAAACAACACTTTAATGCGGTATTTTCTTGCGTAAACAATGCAAATTATCGGGCAAAATAATTTTTGCTGTTGTTTACTTTCGCATCTTGCATCCTCAACAAAAAAAAATTCGAGCCTGCCAGGAGTCGAACCTGGAATCTTCTGATCCGTAGTCAGACGCGTTATCCATTGCGCCACAGGCCCTTGGTGAAGAATGGTCCGACTAGCAATCTAATATTATCGATAATGCAAGTCTACATTTAAATCAGTTGATAAATTTACATAATATGAATTAGATTTGAACATCCAAAAAAAAAAAAAAACACCATGACACAACTCATTACGTTCTCCGGATTACATCCTGATAATCTGCAGGAGTTGAGAACGAACGCAGAAGAAGAAGAATTGATACATTTGGGATGTGGTTATAAGAATAGGGAGAACATCATGGAAAGAGAAGAAAACAAAGAGATTCTAACAACACTTAATATGAAGAAAGAATTATTCAAGGAAGTAAAGATCAAACAAATAAAATAATTTTGACACAAAGACATGACACCTTGTTGAAGATTTTTTGGGGGGAGGGTAGCATATCCTATTCAGGGCGTATCTATCAGCCATCATTTTGTGGCTATGGTGAAATTACGCAACCTCTCTCCTTCGATTTCAAACTCTTTCAAATCGATGTCACTAGGCTCTTTTTCGAATTCACACTTGTATTCTGGGTTTAACAAGTTGCTTGGTGTCAGGAAAGAGTTCAGCTCATGCAGTTGCTGAAACCTGGTCTTGATTTCTTGTATTATTATGACCACTGATTCGAACATTTCTTGTTTTAATTTAATATCACAATTTCAACTAGCATCTGCAGCTTTCTCACTAGCCATCTTTTTTGTTTTTCTTATTCAACGAAGCTATATCGTTGTCTATATCTTCACAAACATTTTTAGCATAATCCAATGCGTCGTTAACCATAACACCGCGGATGTCGACTAGGAACAATTGTAATCAGGAGAATCTTGGACACTCAGCAGAAAAGTGAAAACGTATATTGAGGCAGCAGAGATGCGGTTTTATAGAAGAATGTCAAGAACACAATGGACAGATAAAAATCATTAATTTCTTAAAAACAGTTAAAGAAATAAGAGAACTGCTTACCCGCATAAAAAAAAAGAAAATTCACATTGAAAATTCACATTCACTCGTGAAGAAAATACATCACGAGAAGAGGAAAGATGGAGTACGTTGTACAACAGGCAAGTTGAATAGCGAGAGAGGAATTAACCTATCAAGAGAAATGTTTGTCAAAGAGAATGGAAGCACATCGGTATCGGAAATGCTTGACATCACACGAAAAGAAGACTGGAAAAAACATAATAAAAAACGCGCACGGCATGGACAATAATAAGATGAGAGTAAACGTGTTTGTTAAATACATTTTCGTTTGAGAGAATAATTCTAGCATTCTCTGGCCATCACGATTGTGGCATTATTTGAACATCACTGTTGATTTTCAAAATGCCATGGTGTCCTAAACATACAGGTAAAGAGTGGTATTCTGATCCTTTACGCGAAGTCCCCCACCCCCCACCCACCCACTATATCAATCGTTATATACGGACTACTTTGTTTTAAGAGTAGCAATTTTTTTGTGCTGAATGTAAAATATAATACTTCTTCTTCTTCAACGTACATTCACAAACTCCTGCTCAATTTCCCTTGCAGCAGGACCATGGTCCTATTAGATTTTCAGCAGGATGTAGTCCAGAGATTGGAAATGCGTTGTGTCGCCGTTTTATTTGCGCCAATGACCCGACACATCCGTCTTCGGCAGAGTGAAATATACAAAACAGGCAATTTACAAATCTGATCCATTTACGGACATAAATGTGGATTTTTCTAAAATGTGAATACATTCAGGACTATCACCTGAGCAGTTGTCTTCACTTTTTTTTAAACGAATGAAGGGGCGTCTGTTTTGCAAGCCAGTGGAGTGAAGTCTCCTTCGCACTGTGATTGCGTTGACAAGTCTCCCAGTGAAGTCTCCTTCGCACCGTGATTGCGCTGACAAGTCTCCTAGTGAAGACTCCTTCGCACCGTGCTTGCACTGACAAGTCTCTTAGTACCAGGTGTAAGAGTTGATGTCTGAGTTGCTTTTAAGAAGCGGTTACATCAATTGAATTTGGCGGTCTTGATCTATCGTTGTTACACGAGGTTAGTCGGGCATTGGGCGGTCATTGGTTGTACCTGTAGCCAGAAATCTCTCATTCAGCCTCACTATAGCGGAATGGTCACAATTTAAATGTCTGGTAACCTCTCTGACCATACTACTCCTCAGCAGCCTTACATCTCTCTTGTGACAGAAAGTCGAAGCATCGCAAACACAAAAGGCACTTCTTTTCGATGAAAAACAGATAGTGTGTTACTTCCTGAAACTTTACTAATGTGTATGCCAAATTTCAACTTGATTCGACTAGTAATATGGTCAGAATTCAGCAATTTGATGTTTTGTACGTGACGCACGCAAAATTGGAATAAAGCATAAAGGTAACCAGAACACATTCACGTGAATTGAAAATATCTCACTTAAAAGCAACAATTCAAGGGTGAAAATAGGTCGTGATTTTGGTGCGTTCTTTTTGACTGCTGGTCTAGATATTATTCCACTATTGGAAGCAAGTTAACTGTATAATTAGAAGACAAAATTGATGCCTTTGAGATGTGGGTATATAGAAGAATAGGATGAACATCACGGAAAGAGAAGAAAACAAATAAAGAGGTGCTAAAGACACTTAATATGAAGAAAAAACTACTAAAAGAAATACAGATCAGGCAAATAAAATACTTTGGACACATTAAAAGACATGACACCCTATTGAAGACCTTACTTGATGGTAAAGTCAAAGCGAAGCGAGCAATAGGTAGGCAGAGATACAAGTGGGAGAGTAACATCACACGATGGACAGGTTACAGTCTAGCAGAGTGCACCACCAAGACAAGAGACAGGAGATGTTGGAGATACGTTGCAGCCAACCTTCGTTGCGGAGACGGCACTTAATGATGATGAACTGTATAATACGTCATACAATATATTCCTATCATCAGAAGATGACAACATGGCGGACATGGATGTGTAAACAAGATCGAGATGGAAGTTAAGAGACCAATGATCTACAGTATATTCCTACCAACACTGTGTTACCAGTGCCAAACCTGGTCTCTCTTATCTTCACATTACAGAAAGATAGTGACATGTGAGATGAAATGCTTGAGGAAAGCTGCCGGGGTCACCAGGCTTGATAGATTGCTAAATGAATATATCAGAGAAAGAATAGGTATAATATCTTGTACAGATTACACAGAGAGAGAACATATCAAGCGGTTTGGCCACATCATAAGAATGCATCACGAAAAATTGCCCGTACAAGCATATAACCAAATGAGATCAGGATACAAAGCCAGAGGAAGACCACGGAAAAGATGGATAGAAAACGTCAGGGACATCCTGTATAGACACGGTCATAGCACAGCCAAGGTCACACATCTGGCGATAGAACGCAAGCTCGAGCTCCAATCACCCCTACGCTTAACGGCAAGAGTGGATCACAAACCACCTGGTGATAGACAATAGACAATCAAAAGATGATGTTAATTTTGGTGCGCATGCGCTGATGCTGTTTATGAATCTACATGCGGCATTGAGCTAGAGAGATATTTTGCGCTGCTGATCAGCTTCTGGCGTATTGAATGGAGCTGACCAGATTATTATTCACGACAGAACTGAGTCCACACAGTCGAAGGTTTAATAATGTCTATTCCCTACATCTATTCCATATTAATGTATGGCTCAGAAACATGGACACTAAATAAACAATTAGAAGACAAAATTGATGCCTTTGAGATGTGGGTATATAGAAGAATAGGGAGAACATCATGGAAAGAGAAGAAAACAAATAAAGAGGTGCTAAAGACACTTAATATGAAGAAAGAACTACTAAGAGAAATAAAGATCAGGCAAATAAAATACTTTGGACACATTAAAAGACATGACACCCTATTGAAGACCTTACTTGAGGGTAAAGTCAAAGGGAAGCGAGCAAGAGGTAGGCAGAGATACAAGTGGGAGAGTAACATCATTACACGATGGACAGGTTACAGTCTAGCAGAGTGCACCACCAAGACAAGAGACAGGAGATGTTGGAGATACGTTGCAGCCAACCTTCGTTGCGGAGACGGCACTTGATGATGATGATGATGATGATTCCCTGACAAAAAGAAACGTATACTTATTTTTCTTTACCGAGTCACAATTGAGACAACGAGTCTCCCGAAAGGGCAGCAATATCTGCCATCAGCACTGTAAACTCCTTGTCTATAAGTGATGCGTGTCTTATGTGGCGTGTCATGTGTCTTAGTAAGAACTGTATTAATGCCAAGTTTACTGTCAAAGTGTATGTTTCTTGTTAGGGAGTTGCAGCGAGGGATTTTATACATGTGTGATAAAGTTAGGGAGTTGCAGCGAGGGATTTCGTACATGTGTGATAAAGGCCGCACGTCAGGTACAATGTGATTTTAAACAAATGTAAGTTCCTAGAGAAAAAATTACAGTTCTTACCGGGGAACAAACTCTGAACCTCATTGTGTGAGACGTCAACGCTCTAACTTTTAGTTTCCATTCTCTATACGTGTCCCTTCTGGCTATATTTTTGACACTTTGAGTTAGTTTTATATAGTCTGTCATGATTTATTGGCACAGTTGCATTTAATAGGTTTCCGTTGTTTTCTGAATGTTTTTGCAGCGTACCAGCTTATCCCTGGTGTGACCTCGCCCAGATACCATGTTCTCCAGGCCTTAGCCTTTCTCCAATAATTAGATCATCCGTTGTCTCCGCCGGCGACCCTGTATGCTGGAAGATATAGACACCATCTTATTATAAACTCTAAGTAGTTTAGCCAAATAACCAAATCCGTGTCCCGGGATGGTGTTACTATACATAAGCACACATAAGGAGCCATATGTGAAATGGAATGGAGTAGGGAACCATATGAGAGCAAAATCTTCATCAGAAGAGAAAGTAACTGCCTCTCACACTCCAATCCTTCCTACCACTCGCTGTCTATACATACGCATTTTCTAAAAGTTCAACTGAGATGTCAAGGGCGGGACGAGAAAGAGAAATTTGCTGGATGGATTGTTACTGTGGGTATGGGAGAATGTCACTAACTGAAGTTACTAGTAATACATATGAAAGAGAGAGAAAGAGAGGTAGAGAGAGGGAGAGAGAGTTGAGGAGAAACATGATCACCTACACTATTCAACATGAGACTTGATTTATTATTTTTGAAGAGATGTCTCACAGGATCCACAGCCATAAATCTAACACACATTATATATATATATATATATATATATATATATATACAAGCTTTCTTTAGTTTAACACTGAATTAATTATACGCGGCTGCTTGTCATCGCTACTCGCTGTTTCACAAACATCTCAAGTCAAAGTGAGTATATCTGTACTTTTTCTTTTCTTTCTTCTTTCTTTTCGCTTTATAACCCTTTATGCCTTGCTACGTTAACGGTAGAAGAGTTCTCTGGAGGCGGCTTTTTTGTGAGTTTCATATATGTTTGTTTTCGTTGACTCTTTTATTTCTGTAATCCATCGTTTGCAAGGTCTGTCCCTGGCTTTGTATCCTGTTTAGTAATGCTTTTTGAGGTGCACTGTCTGATAGTAGTTTGGAAGCATGTGAAAAAAAATGTAATCTGTTGTCTTCTGATGCAATCCATTTCTGACATTGGCCACCCACTAAACAGCGAGCTCCCTCTTGTGAAGGGAAGCAGGCTCAAGAGAGGTAAATCGTGGATGGATCGGACCGAGGATACCATTAAACATATCTGCGCTCCAGAAGACATAGCTCCTGGCGAGGAATGGATACCTATTCCTACGTTCTTTCAAGAGGCAGTCAAGACCGTCGTTACACTCAACAGAGAGTGCAAGAAACGCAGCCACGTAAGCGTGGATGATGAGGTCAAGGGACTAATATGCGAGAATGCCGATGATTCAGATGTTGTGATTTAAACGGACGTGTCGGTCATCCGTCACCAGCGATGCGCATGAGCCTTTACTGTCAGATCAAAAGGGAAAACAGTACACGAAGCTAGTGGTGCCTTTACACAACAACGAGCAGTCTAACTATGGAAGTATTCGCCGTAACGCAAGCGCTTTACTGGCTGGAGTCGCAAACCTATTCCCATGCTTGCATACTAAGTGATTCACTGAATATGATTCAGAAAGTCAAAACAGGTGATGTACGTAGGGAATGGGCGGAGTCAATGGAGAGAGCTAAAATGCGGGCATCACTACGAAAACTCACGCTTATTTTTGTCCCCGGACATGCGGGCGTTGAGGGAAACGAACGTGTCGACAAATTAGCTAGTCTCGCCACCACAACAGACGGTCAGCCTATGGACCGATCAGACATACTCACTGCTCTTCGTGAGTCTTCACGATCAGAGGATTTTGAGATGAATAAGCATGCGTCAATATAAAAAATTCAAGAATTGGGAGTGAGGATGGGCGTGGCTCGAAGAGAACCCTTAACAAAGATTTCAAAAAGAGTAGTGAACCAACATAGAACCGGAACCATCAGCCGTTATACCCTGAGAGATTTACTGAAGCAGAGATCTGAGCACCTATGGACTTATCCGGTGTGCGAAGATGATAATCAACATACCTAATACCTAATATCAGTATTGGCATTGTATTTGTTACTCTTCGGATTTTTTCGTATCTAATTCTATCTCTTATTGTTACTCCGAGGACTCGACGTAGACAAGTCATTTGTTGTAACAAATTTTCTATTGGATTCTGTTGTTAGTGTCTACTTTGACATTGGTAGCATAGTGATGGTATTGTGATAGTTTTATATAGTTTTGTTTTGGTGTTGATGCTAACACATTTGTTTTTTTTAAATAGGGGACATCTGCCTAGTGGGTTTGTTTTTACGTATGAATGTCGTCATCCGTAATTCACCGTAAATCGTCATCCGTAAACTCACCGTGATTCCCACTAGCGTCTTAGTTCTACACTATCGCATTTCTGTATTTCTCTACATTGCGTATATTTTCTACCGTCACTTGGTCAATTATTTAATATAGAAGCGTCATAGTTTAAGTAATCCATACTTTCTATCCATTCATCCATCCATCCAGTGGGTCTCATCAATGGCCTGCTGGTCAAACCACCCATGTAACAGAAAACCGTAGTGGATTACATGCCGGTATATTGAGGCTCTCTTATAGAAGCTTTGTAGCATGCTAAGAAACCCCAACTGCTTTCATTTGTGTTTCTGTTAAGAGAAGATAGAAGAAAAAAAAGTACATGCTGAGAAAAGAATGGTGAGATTTATTGAACAATTCAATAGCCCAGAGCATTACATGGATATACTGCCTTGTTCATGCTTGGGTCAGAGGAAACGAGAGAGCCGACTTATTGGCAGACAATGCGGCGATAGACGGCATAATGCTGAGAAGAGATAAAGCAGACTTGATCAAGGCAGTAATAAATTCATTTCAAGATGAAGATGATGTCAATGAAGCTAAGAACGTACACATACAGAGAATGTCAGAAATAGGAGTATCTAGGGGGGAGGGAGAAGTAATGTTTTTGTAAGGCACCAAGATCACTAAATCAACACCTGACCGGGACTCTAAGTCTGCATGCACTGGGATGTTTGCTGGAACGGAAGACACTTGTGGAAATATCCAACGTGCTGTGAAACTAGTTTATAGTTAAGAATCAAGAAATAACTATTGATATTGTCTGTTGTCTGTGGCGGCAGGGTACTGTGTTCGGTTCCCTCCACAGGGAATTTTTTTAAATTGATACATCATTGTCACGTTAGATATAACATGGATAACTTATATGTCGCCAGACGTGACAGTCTGATGATATTGTCTATTCCCATGTGGGTGATGTCAGAATATCGACCCTTCCCGTCCGTTAAGCGTAGAGGTGGTGACAGAGAGATTTGGTTGTCTATCCAAGGTCATATGTGTTGCCTTGGCTTCGTTGAATTCATATTTTTTTCATGCTTGTTTTGATATTATATATCCATCTTTTGTATGCCTTCCTTTGCCTTCTATCCGGATCTTGTTATGTTACGTGGTCTTGTTACTGAGCTTACTCTACTTACTGAATGAGTTGGTTATGGTTCATTCTCATAACTTGTCTGAACCATTTTAGTTGTTATTTCTCGATGCCTTCTATACACGGTCTTATATTCCGATTTTTTCTCTTGATTTTATCAACTGTCATTTTGTCTTGTTTGTTCACTCCTTCGAATTTTATCAGACATTTCATCTCGCATGTTGTTGTTTTTTTTTTCCAGCTGGTCTGCTGTTAGCTCCCTGGTTTGAAATTGATAGCAAAGTGTATTGTATAATATATATAATGGCATAAATATATTGTTCATCATCTGTCTCTTGACTGTCATCTGGATCTTTGGGTTGAGCAGTAATTATGACAGTTGGTCTGATATCTATTCTATCTATATATTCGTTGAAACCATTTGTTGCTCTTCAGCGTCAGGGGTAGAAGTGTTTTCTGGTGATGGCCCTCTTATGTGCTGAGTATATTGTGGAATTTGTTGCCTCTTTTATTTCAATGGTCCATCGTTTTCGTGGTCAGTCTAATATTATATATATATATATATATATATATATATATATATATATATATATATGCCATTATCAGGCCTGTTGTTACACCGCTAACTAATATGTTGTTATCACGTAAAATGTTACAGTTATTGATATAATTCTCACGCCTGTTATTACACATTTGTCTTCTTTCGTTCACTCTATATAACACAGATAACAAATATGTTATTGCCACGTTCGATTTTAAATCTAAAAATAATGTTATTGTCACTTTTTATGTTACATCTAGAAATAATATGTTATTTTTCATGTCTAATGTTACAGTTATTATTGATAGAATTCTCATGCACGCTATTGCGCTGATAAATTAATGTGCCAGTGTCCTCGGGTTCCACGTTAGATCTATAACTGATACCTCATTGTCACGGAATATGTTATATCAATAACTAAAACACATGGTTCCCGCTCATATTAACAATAATTGCATTTTCTTCAAACAGGTATAGAGATTGTCATTGATTGTGAATTCACTTTACGATCTATCAGAACAAGATAAACAATTATGGCTGGATCTATTGTCTGCAAAATTTTTATTGTTGTCCTTGTACTCTCTCTGATGGAGACATACACATCTTCTGTAGGTGATTTTCCATATTTGCAATGAAACATTTAATGATAAGTAAAAATGAAAATATTTAACGGGTAGTTCGCCGATGTGAAAAAATTACACAAAGTAAATTAACTCTGATAAATACAGTTCAGATTTTTGTATTATTTTCTGAAAATGTTAAGATAATGTGTGGAGTCCATGGTATTGTGTACTTCAAGTGCAAGAAATGCGTCATTGTCGTTTCCTTCTTCTGCATTCGGTCACAAATTCCTAGATAACTACATCTATGTTGTCTCCAGTTGTGTATACATTTGTAAGATGTAGTCTCCAGTTGTGTATACATTTGTAAGATGTAGTCTCCAGTTGTGTATACATTTGTAAGATGTAGTCTCCAGTTGTGTATACATTTGTAAGATGTAGTCTCCAGTTGTGTATACATTTGTAAGATGTAGTCTCCAGTTGTGTATACATTTGTAAGATGTAGTCTCCAGTTGTGTATACATTTGTAAGATGTAGTCCAGTGAACTGAATGAGTTGTATCATGGTTTACAGTTTCATTGCGGTGTCTACGCCTTTTGGTCAGGCACATCCGACTAAATTATTTAATTATTTATTTATTAAATAATTTATGAATTACTATGGAATGGAACCGCATATCCACCCAAAAACTTCTTTATCGCCTCTTACGACATGCATGTCAGATAACAGTATTAATATTCTATGCTTCTCTTACTGGCCCCGGAAATAAACGGGAGATTACGACTTTAACTTTCTCATCTCAATGAGTTTAGTTTACTCTACTTTCTCATTGATTTTAGTTTACTCTACTTTCTCATTGAGTTTAGTTTACTCTACTTCCTCAATGAGTTTATCTTCTTCTTCTTCATCTTCTTCTTCTGCGTTAGTTCTCAAACTCCTGCAGATTAGTAGGATGTAGTCCGGAGAACGGAATGCGGTGTGTCATGGTTTACAGCATTGCTGCGATATTGCAGATAAATAGACCTCGGAGAAAATTTTAGTCAGAAAGACAGCAATAGCAGCTGTCTTTCTGTGTCCTATGTGCACCAAAGGGATGTACTTTTATGATCTTGGTTATCTGCTATTCTATCTAGATTGTAGGTTCGATGCTTCCGCTGACGAAATATATTCCATAGAACGAAGTAGTCCGCATCACGTCCACCGCCTTTACTTTCCAGAATGGTAGCTTGTTTGTTTGTTTTTCGTTCGCTCCATTGTAACCATCACGGATATCCGTGCGATTTCCGCCGGGAGCGTGATTACGTTGTG